>OZ035883.1:137267998-137464429 GCA_964034835.1 Muscina levida
GTTGCTTTTCCACTTTCTTTGTACAATTGTAAATCCTTTTTTATCGAGTAATTAAGTAGTTTATTACCTGATGCAACATTGCAATTGTTATGGCATCGGTTAAAATATCCTCAAATGGTCTTTCGGTACTAAGGTCACACGTTTTCTTTAAAAAGTCGAGTATAAATTTGTTCAGCGTTTGCGATAACATTTTGTTTTGAAGCAGTTTGAAATAAGTTATTAGCATTCTTATCGAATACTGTTGGATCTTTAAGATACTTCACTAAAGTATAAAGTCGCTTGCCCCCTCTTTCTTCAATTCGCTTCTTTAAAGCTTCTAAAATTTGATCTGCCAAAGGTGTTTTAATTTCCCGGGAATCCCGGACGTATTTCCCGGGAAACCGGGAATTAAAAATGACCGGGAATCCCAGGAATTCCCGCCCGGGAAATCCCGGGAGAGACACTCTAGTCATGCCCAAACATTATGCCCAAAACATACATTTTGTAATATGAACATAATCTTCAAAATATTTCAACTTTTCGAGAAAATTACAAAATAAGAAAAAACGTGCGTCCGCAACGCCAGGAAATATGGCGACCGAATTTTACATAGTACTTGTTACGATTAAATGTCTTTAGATTAAAAAAAAACTATACAAAATTGTAAATGTTTTATAAGCGCTTTACACTTATACACTTTCGCTGTTAGATTATTTGTAATATGTCTTTATATATACGTAAAACAGTACTATAAATGTACTATAGGTGGCGCAAGAGAAATTTATATAATTTTCGTTAATTTGTTTACCTATTAGTGTGTCTGTGTGTTATGTATAAAAATCGCCACTATTTATGGGATTGCAATAAAGTTATGCTGAATAAAAGCTGACATGTGAGAGGTAGTTTCTATAGAAACTATAGCACAAACAAAAGCTAGCTGGCGACAAACTAGTTTACATGGGTCATTCGCGTAAATAATTTTAGAATAGCAAATAAAAGTTTTACAATATTTAAAAAACCGTCAATAAATTTATTAATCATCACTATCGTTAAATATATGTAGAACAGTACAATAAATATACTATAGGTGGCGCTTGAGAAATGTTTAAAATATTCTATTTCACAACATAATCTAACATAATCCATTTCACACAACTCTTGTAAATCAAAAACTTAATTAGCGATAATAGAAAATAGATCTCAAACCGATCAATAAAAAACATATTCATTTATTAATTTACATACAAGCTCGAGTGTCTGTGTATTGCATGTTTAGTTTGATACTACCGATACGTTGGCACGTGGAGCTTTCCTCAACTAAACCGACATATGTGTGGAAGTTCTTAAAATAGTATCATAAACATACCGTAGGTGGCGACCGAGTTCTGCTCAACTTTTCTAACCGATTCAAAATTGGTAGATGATTTATACGCAAAAGTTCTAGAAATCATTCAAATATGTCAATGCGTTTATAAAGCAGAGCTGTCACACACTATTATTTGCATTTCAGTAGTGATCTTCAACATGATGCCATTAATGTACTATAGATGGCTTTACTACTTACTTTCCCTTTACACCCCATGAATGAGGCTTGGAATAGCTTCTCGGGTTGTTGTGAATAAACAGGGTTTCTATTTTTAGATTCACAACAAACGGCACCTACTTGTTTATTAACGAATGCGAACGTCACTGCTTGAGAAGCTTTTACTAGAAATGCCGATTGACACGACACTTATACCGCGAAGTTGCTGTCGACAACAATGAAAGGGGCCGGCAATAAAAGATTTTTTTTAGGCTTGTAAATCGGTAGATGTTTTGTATGCATAAGTTCTAGAAATCCTTCAAAAATTTCAATGCGTCTATATAAATCAGAACTGTCACACTTTTATTCACATATATTTTAATAGTGATCTTTCGAATAGTACCATTAATGTACTATAGATGGCTTTAGGTTATTTTAATTAACAGCTTTGTCACCAATCGCCAGTGATTACAGATATACAGAGACGTTTAAGAAGTATCTAACATATAACTTCTTATTGACTATAGTTGTTGTTTCCATTTGGATCTCATTTGCCAATTTGCAACCGATCTCTTTTTCCCTCATCACTCCAAATGTAAACTTACTTTACTTTAGTGTTTTTTTTTTTACTTTTCCATCTTCTTGCGTTCATACCAAATTACAGCTCTTGTGTTGTGGTAAAGAGCCATAAATGTATCTTCATCTCTTATTAAACTTTGAACGTAACCATGGAATATTCTGCTCCTGAGAAGGACAAGATTTCATACAAGGTAGTATATAGTTACATGAAAAAGCAAAACGAACACCCGGACAATGTAAAAATTCTCTTGCATATGAAAAAGTTTCTTCTAGTGAGTGTGTGTGCGTGTGTGTGTGTACGTACGATCCACATGTCAACTGGCTACGTATGGCAGTCAATGAAGTTTATGAACAGAAGTGAAAAGTAAAAGAAAAAAAAAATCACACACATATGATTGTTTGTGTCCATCACAAAGAAAGTCTGTCCGTAAGTTGGTTCCTCTTCATCCGTCCGTCTGTCTGTCCGTCTATCCATTCTGTCATCTTTGCGTCCGTCGGTCCGTCCGTCCATTTGGTCTTTCTTGGGCTGTCCATTTGATTGTCTAACTGGCTGTCTCGTTTGGTCATAATGGCTATCTAAGATGAGTTAACTCCAACAGCCGTGTGTTTGTATATCTGGCTGACTGTCTGTCTGTCTGTCTGTCTGTCCGCCTCTCTCGGTTTGTCCATCCCAGTGTCTAACTATATTACTATCTATCGTTCTATCAGCAGCTTTGTAGTGTTGTTGTAGCTCATATATGACTTCAATGGTTTTCTTCTGCTGATACCCAAATGTAAAGTAAAGACCCACAATATATGTATATGGAGGAGAGATCTCCTTGCTGAGTATGCGCCGGTTTACTTATTTAGTCAACATAGTTGATATTTTTATCTGATGGATATATCGTTTTGCTGTTGTTGTTGTTGTTATTGCTATAGCTTTCTTGTGGTCCATCTTTCTTGGTACATTTCCTTAAGTGATTGTCGTTTGATGCATTCTGTGTGCGTTGCTGTTTTTTTTTTCTTCCTCTTTTAACTTGACTTCAGAACGGGGCAAGGGGTTTCAGTATAAGATTGTTAGCAAAGAATATTTTATTGTGAAAATATCTAAGGTATTGTTTGTTAAATATGGGGGGGTTGACTGGCTTCTTTTCTTATCCAATTTCATACTAAGTTTGGTTAGTTGATCTTTATTGTATGGCTAACTTGGTAGATTAACTTGAGGTTGTTGGCGTTTTCCCAAAAGAGTTGAAAGATTACTAAGTAATGGGGGAGGAGGAGGGGGGTTTACTTGACTGGTAAAGCTGCAATTTATGATATCCTTAAGGTGGTAAACTATAAAAATTTGCAATACCAGTGTAAGATATGTTAAATAACCACAAATATTTGGTTGTCTGCTGGAAAGATGTAGTACATGGTGGTTCAAAAGTCTTTTTACTTTTTAAACGTTGATAAGGAAAAAAACAAACTTAAATAATGAAAAAAAACTTGTAGATTTGTTTTAAAAGTACACAAACAACGATTTTTTTTTTCATTAATACCTCAAGAGACACTGCGTTGCTGTTGCAAACTTAACCTTTGAGGTATCCCTGCACAAAACAACTCCATTTGGATAAGTCTGGCCACCTCTTTTGGATATCACCTTTTGCACCCAAAGGGTCTTTGGAGGTGTGGCATGTTGTCCCAACTTACTCCTCTGAATGACGCTTTGACTTTATATTTCCCCTTCGAAAACCCTCTCCATAGCTGCTTGACGCAAATACCGATTCAAACGCTAATTGACCTTTGGTCCACCCTGTACAATGTCAATTGCAAAATAGATCTGATTGTAGGTATTTCATTCGATCAATATAGGCAATTTTATTGTAAAATTACTAGATTGCAGAAAGTTCATAATATAGTATCATCAATTTACTGGATGATAGCACATGCAACAGCCATAGCATTCGTGTCTGTGTGTTCTTTATTAGCGTTTGTATTGTTGAGGCATTTGAGTTAAAGCTTTGGCTGCCGGTTACTGCTATGCCAGCGATAGTTTATGTACTAGTGTAATTTATTGACGATAGGTGGCGCTCCAAGTACTTGAATGTGTTAGTGGTGTATTTTTTGTCTCACTTACTAATATTATTATTTTAAAAATTTGGGTCCACTCTG
Source organism: Muscina levida (assembly GCA_964034835.1). Lineage (NCBI taxonomy): Eukaryota > Metazoa > Arthropoda > Insecta > Diptera > Muscidae > Muscina > Muscina levida. Next base: position 137,272,212 of record OZ035883.1, read on the forward strand.
TACAATGCCAATTGCAAAATATTTCTGATTGCAGGTATATCCTTCGATCAATACAGACAATTTTATTGTAAAATTATTAGTTTGATAAAAATTCATAGTATAGTATCATCAATTTACTGGAAAATAGCAAATGCAACAGCCAAAGCGTTCGTGTCTGTGTGTTCTTTATTAGCGTACGTATTGTTCCTGCTTTTGAGTTAAAACTTCGGCTGCCAGTTACTGCTATGTCAGCGATAGTTTATGTACTAGTGTAATTTATTTGACGATAGGTGGCGCTACAGGTATTTGAATGCGTTAGTGGTGTATTTTTAATCTTACTTACTAATATTCTTGTTTTAAAAATTCGCACGAAAAGTAAAACCCGCAAAAGTTAAAAACGTTCCAATAATTTATGATTGTTTGCTACTGACTTGCCTCTGTTTTTTAACTCTTCTACAGAGGCTAACTTAAAGCTTAAGGCAGTTGCAATGACTTCCAACCGAGAAATATTCGGAGAAATATTAACAAATAAAATTTTAATATTTTGCGACTTTCTTTCATTATTTCTCTCTCCCTCTCTTTTAATATGTCAATGAAAGTATCCTTGTTAATTTTTAAGGTTTTGCAATCTTTTAAATGATTGTTAATGACATTTCTGCATAATTTTAATTGCTTAAGTTTTCAGTTGAATTGAAAAAAAAAACAAAAATTCCCTTAGCATACATTTCTTACGCAAGCTTTAGTCCTTTTTTTTTGCCTTTACCAAAAAAGGTCACAAAATCAATTACATATTTCTATGGAATTCTGCAGCAGACGTAAGCCAAAAAAAAAAAATCATCAACAATGACAACAAAATGATGTATTGAAAATAATCATTGCAACAAATTGCCACAAAGGCATGGATGGACCAAACAACCAAGAAAACAAAAAAAAAGATTTTTCCGCAGCTCAAGCAAAACAATAATTCACATAAATCGAATAGCTGGCAAGGCGATTTTTTTTTTGCGTTGCCATTTCATATAAGAACGTGTGTAACAAGCCCTTGGCTGTATCTCTATGGTTTAAAAATATATAGGAAAGAGTAATAATTTTCTCAGCCGCACCATCACCATCATGCATTATGGCAATGAGCGTCATCATAACAAATTGCTGCAGTAAAAAGGAAAAACCAACCTTCGCACAACAGTGTAGCGATGGCTGTACATATGCATTGCTATACAAAAACTATATGGTCAATATTTACAAAAATATTCCAAAGCATACTCGAGAGAATACATGTCATTACACATGTCCGATTGCAATAGAACATGTGTCATCGGCAAGCAGACTAAAGGAAGGGATGATGATGGACGGACGCAGCAACAAAACAACAAAAAGCCAAACAAACGTATTTCGCATAATAGATTGAAAGACGACGACGACGATGACATCTAGGACAAGGAAATGTGACCAAAGATGTTCTGGCAGTGTGTGCAACTATGTGGCAAGTACGTGCCTCCAGTAGAAACTTAAGATTTCTTTATAGAGCGCTTGTTGCAACGCCTGGACTATGGCGACAACAACGTGAGCTCCACGTATAAGCTGCATGTGATTGCTGCTTGCAACATTTATAACAAATCGATTTTTCTATAAAGGACACTCAAGAATAAGAACAACAAATAAATAAATAAATTATTGACATAATGTTTTACTTTTGTTGTTGTTGCTGTTGTTTTGTGGTATGTGACGTTTACCAGTGCGCACAAGTGTTGGCTTGCATGTGTTGCACACGACACAATGTAACATAAGAGAGCTGCTGGCTGGCTGTCTGCTGGTGTTTTGAGCAAAAAGACACCTAAACTATCAGTTTATATAACCACTTTGATATGTGAAACCCAAGACTCGAGTAATAATTGATTTTTATGACAGTAAGAGGTATAAAAAAGACACCGAGATCGTTGCAGCCAAACACCCAATGGTCTGTATGACCACGATAAAAACAAACAACACAACACAAGGCAACACAACAGTAGCCAACAACACTCACATTGTGAGAATGTATCATCATTGTGTCTCTTTTGTTGTGTTTTTTTTTCTCCATATTCTTTATTGGCCTGGCTTAAAGTTGTGCAACTGCTAAGAAAACATCATGTCATGGCACTTGTTAACATGAGTAAATTGCGGGACGTATGCGAAAAAACAACACAGCGGCATACGCGAAAAGACAATAAAATGTAGGGAGTGCAAAAAAAAAAACACAACAAACGCAGAAAATCATCAACAGCAGGAGTTGAAAGCAAAAAACACAAAGGATAATGATGAACAGGCGTAAACTTACACAGTTTATGGACAGCTATGTGTACGCAAGCTAAAAGCCTAGCTTAAGACAAGAAAAGCTATAAAGAAAATAACAAAAAAAAAACACAGCCACACAAGATCATACAGATTACAGACACAAACGAACGCCCAAAGCTGAGCAGCGGCATAAGGAAGGCCTTGTAGAACGTCTTCAAAAGCCGTCAGTAGGCCTGCGCTCTGCATTCCCTCTTTCTTTTCATATAACATAGGGTGTCATTGGGAGGCAAGGTCTTCCATCGTCGCCATTTCCTATAAGAAGGCCTGATGGAAGGCCTGCATACACATGTAAAAAGAGGGTCTTGAAAAATAAACTTATTATAAACTGTTTTAAGGAAAACACACACGAACATCTTTATTGTTGCCTTTTCCTTGCATGCCTTCCCTAATGCCTTCTAGGAGAAGGGAGACGGAATGTGTATACACACGAAATGGTGGAATAACATATCATCGAATCATCGTCGATTCCCCCTTCTCAAATAAGGCCTGCAGCAGTGGTCTTGAAAGAATGAAGTAAACATGTGCTCGGGATATTTGAAAGGAAGGCCTTGAAATAATGGAGTGAACATGTGCTCGGGATATTTGAAAGGAAGGCCTTGAAGGCATGATGTTGGAACGTCTCAGGCCTTGGCCTTGTTGCATGCCTGCTTATATAGGCCTCGCCGCTGGGTAGTAGATAAAACAACATGCATGAACACCCTGTCCTGTTATGCCACAGCGGCGATATTGGCAAGGGGTTCTACAAGCAGGCATGAAACAAGGCCTTTTGAGACATTCCAACGGAATGTCTTTAGGCCTTTTTCCATGCCTGAAAACAGCTGTAATCCTGCCATTCTTAAACATCTCAAGCACATGATATTTTCATTATTTTTCAAACAATGCTGCAGGCCTTCTTATAGAAGGGAGATGTAAGGTCTGGGAAGATATTTGAATCCACAATACCGTGTGTATTCACATGCCGTCTCCCTTCTCATAGAAGGCATGAAAAGAAAAGGCAACGAGGATGGTGTTCGTGCGTTTTTCTTAAAACAGTTTATGATTAGTTTTAGTCAAACAATTCGAATGCATCTTCATATTCTAGATGCTAGCATGGCTGACTAACAATCGCGAGGTAGTGAGTTCAAACTCCAGGAAGGTGTTTACTGTCGTTGGAAAGAGTAAGTGTAAAGAAAAATACATAGGTGAGATATATCTAAAAATAAACTAAACAATTTGAGGGTACCAACATATTTTTTTTCTATTTTTCAAGTCCTTTTTTTTCCATGTGTATGCAGGCCTTATCTTATAGCAAGCGACGATGAAATCCTATGCTAGTTGAAAAGGAAGAGGGAATGCAGAGCGCAGGCCTACTGACTGCTTGTGAAGGCGTTCCGTAAGGCCTTCTAGGTCCTTCATTTCGCCGCTGTCCTGCTTTGCCGTAACACACATACACAACTTTATCATCATACGACAAAATACCAACACAACTTAGTTTTTACAATGCCAACAGATCTGATCACACTGATCAACTCACACAATCTTGAGCAGTTAATCCCTTCTTCACTGACTCGTCTGGTAGTCAATGCTCTTTACATGCCCGCCACCACAGTAATGCCAGCAATTTTATTACCCCGATCACGGCCTTTTAAAAGCCTATAAAAGTCTCTAGATAGCCACAAATGAGTTACTAGAAATGCTCATGACATTTCGTAAAATGATTTTTAATTGCATTACTAATAAGGCAAATTAAGGAAAAGACGAGAAACGAGGAGAAAAAAAGCAAAATTAAGGACTAAAAAGTTTTAAGTAGCGGCGACACATGCAATACAAATCGATTTTAAAGTATTTTAGGTTTAAAAGAATCAATAAAAAGGGACATTAAATACATAAGCTTAAGTGGATATACAAAAATTAAAAAAGCTATTATGAACAACAAGTTTAATAATTTTCAGGTAGTAGCCTGATATAGCTAGCGGAACACACCTAAAATAACGGTGACTCAGTGGACAAGAATGTGTATGTGAATTGGAAAAATGGTACACTAGTATGGGCTTTAGTTTTTGTACCTTCTCTTAAATGTGAAATATATTTTTGGCTTAGGATCTTAAGATTTCGTATTTTAGAAATTTGTAAGCATTTTTTTACCCATGAAATATCGCAAGTGCCACCTATCGCATATTATTTGTACTATTCTACAAACCATCGCTAACTTATCTATAAGTGAATGTAAGAAAGTTTACGACAAACGCATAAGTACTATGAGCACCTATAAGCAACACACAGACATGGACATAGTGTTTATTGCAAATATGTAACTGTTGCAGCGTTCCCTAAGTTTCAAATAAGTCTCAGTGGAAGCGGAGAAAAACATCGGTGACTCATTGACAGATAATGAGAATATATTGGAATATTTACAACTGTTTACGGCCAAATTTAATTGGCCGATGCTGTACTATAAGAACCATTGTAAGGCTTAGTAATTTAGTAAGACAATCTAACTTAATATTTAGATACAATCAAGAGAGTTTTCTTACAAAAAAAATGTACTTAAAATTTTTTGTCAATAGCTTTTTAATTACACATAAAAAACATACAAAACGTATATCAGTAGTGTCAAAAAACGACAATGACTTACAAGCAGAGAATATAAACTTATCAAAAAACTAGAAACTTTTGTTAATTTTAGTTTAAATACGACTTCTTTGATGTGCTTACAGTTTTTTAAATTTTGTATGTACACTCAAGATACCTTGAGCGCCCTCTATAGCACAATTATTGTACTACCATGTATACCATAGCAGTGCAGTCTGTTAATGATTCTCAAAGTTTTATCATCAACGCATTAACATTGTCAGAGTCTATAAGAAACACACAGACAAAAATACCCGGATAAATGCACACAAGAAACAAATTTGATTATACGAATTGGCCAAAGCTTAAACTCGATTAATGGCTGTACTATATAAACTATTGTAAGGCCTAACACTTGTGTAATAATGTCTACCTTATAGTTTGGCAACATTTAAGTACATTTTCTTATAAAACTACAATATTTTAACAATTTTTTTTTTGGTAAACTTAATCTATCGTTTTAACTTCTATGCCTTTTGCCTACCATTTAAGCCGTTGTTAACAAAATACTGGATAGAAAAATAATCGATATTTCGTTCTTCATATGTTGCAGCATAAGAAACTGCAATTGTTTGTTTGGCCTTAAGGCCATTTGGCACAAACAAACTACACATTACCATCATAATACATCCTTTAAAGCGTTTAACTACGAACCAAAAAAAAAAAAAGTACATACAAAAAAGCTTGGCTTTCAAATGCTAACTATATACGCTATTATTTGACTTGTTGGAATTTTGTAATTCTATAACAATTCCCTCAACCTAATGCCCTGACTCTGCCTCTCCCTAACTATTGGCTAGAAAACCCCCACTCAAATGGTTAGAGTAAAAGAACAGGCAAAAAAAACGAACTCATACCTTTAGGCTAGATTTCCTTAATATTCTCACATCTATACAATACATGGAGGAGTAGTGCTAACCTTCCTCTCCCCTGTGCCCTCAAATACATTAAAGCTATCTAAAGTTATTTATCCCATACACACAGAGATAGAGGCAACGCAGGAAACAAAGCAACAGAAAAATTCTGACAAAAAATATAAATTCTCAATGTGTAGGGGTAAAAGAAGATATGGCTAACAAAAAAAAAAAAAAAACGCGATTGCGTGCATGTAGAGATCCTACCAAAGTTACCAGCACATCATACATGTGTAAACGGGGCTACGTTTTTCCACATTTGTTGATAACAACCAAACCAAACGCTGCAAGGAGTAGGAGTTGTTTGGCTGTTTGCTAAAGTTAAAGTTGAAGTTTTATATGGTCGTGGTATGGTACGCTCGTATTCTAAAGCGTCATACCTCTAGATATCTATGTAGGAATATGCATAAGTAGATTGTTATTAGTTTGTGTTGTGTTCGCTAGCTGGCTGGCTGGCTCCTGCCAGGGTCTCGACTTTTGTGTTTGTTGCCATTCAATGCAACGAAAGCCATTACACATTGGAATCATTAAGAAAGCATGAAAGTCAAATGCGTGTAGCGGTGCGGAGAAACTCCAACGCCGCCTGCACAGCTTGGACTGTTTTCTTCTTTCACAAAGTCTGCTGCAGCCCACATAGGCCAACCAGCCAGCCTGCCAGCGTGTGTGTTGTGTTGTGCGCTTCACTCAATGTCTAAGTCCTCCAGTTGAAGGAATACCAAGTGGCATGCTACGTAGCGTTCATATGATTGGTATCAATGTCTGAATGCCAAAGTAAAAACTTTGTTGTTGGAACGTTACGGAAAACTCAGTTTCTCTATGGGCTCTGTGTATGGGAAATGTTTTCCAATTCATATTATTTACCGTTGCTATACGATAATGCAACATACGTACAAACCTACATACATAGAGTACATTAGGCCTGGACTCAATCAAACATATTGTGCTGTGCCAAAAGGAGTAGGCGGCCCCGCACAAAACATGCACTCTTAGGCAGGCGGCTGTGGAGCTGCTATGTCCGCCTGTACAAAACTAAAAACCAAATATCCCCTAGAAGTCACTGTTACTATAATGGGCCATGATAGGCAGTTTGTTTAAAAAGATTTGACATGATTGAGGTTTTTTGTATTTTTTTTTTTTTTGTTATATTTCCTATGTCGGAGAAGTTTGCGACGGCCAGTCAGGCCACAAAAATGACACAGAGAAAAAACCAACGCAAACTTATGTATTTTGCCTTTAAAAGCTTTGTTAAGGATACGTTGTCCTCTAGATTTTAACATGTCTTGTTGATAGACGAAAAGGAAACTATGCTTAGTGTTTTATGACATTCTGTGGGGGGGATGAACGGTCAGTCAGCAGATGACGTTAATGATATATGGCCATCAATAATAGGGTAGAGAGTGGAAGGGGAGGGGAGAAAGGGGTGTAACAGGAAAACAAATAATTATAAAAGAAAAGTCTTAAGGTGGCAAACGTAAAAGATTTGATAAAGGAAACTGGAAAACTTTCACTTTTTAAGGAAGTTAAATATATATATATATTATATATATAAATACACCACTTTAACCGTAGGCGCCACCTATAGTATAATTATTGTACTACCACATAAACTAATGTAGTAGTGTTTGTAACTAATAACCACAGTCTCATCATAAACGCTTTAACAGTGCCCGCACGTATAAGGAACACACAGACAATGGCATTTGGATAATTGCATAGATAGAAACAAATTTGAATATCGCAAAATTTTGTTTTCTTATAAAAATATTACAATGAAAATGGAGCATCCGAAGCCTTTTACATAACGGAGAGTTCAAGCTATTAAATAAATAAATAAATAAGTACATAAATAAACCACTTTACAATTGAGATACCGTAGGCGCCACCTATAGTAAAATTTTTGAACTACCACATAATCCATCGCAGTAGTGTCCGTAACTAGGGTGATCAGTTCGGTTTTCAGAAACCGGCTACTCGGTTTTTTTCACTCATAAAAACCGTCGGTTTTTTTAAATCCCTGTTTTTCGAATATCGAATAATCCGGTTATTTTTTGTCGAATCTCGGTTTTTTGGCGTTCGATATTTTTTATTTAAATTTATTCATAATTGTGTTAAATGTGTTCTCGTACATGCTTTTTTCCATTGTTTCGGCCGAACAACGTAATTGTCAGTTTTATAAATCTTCAATGTTTAATAAGTCGGCTGAAAAGCGAAAGAAAAATGTTTGTAAAAGACCAATTTAATAAGGAGCTTCAACTTATCCATAATTTTAAGCACCGCTGGAATTCTATGGCTAATATGGTTTCTTAATTTTTAAAATTGCACAAATGTGTGAATCGTACTTTATTGGACTTAGGACCGACACCATTTAGTGAAAATAATATCGCAACTTTGTCTGTGAATAGTGACTTCCTTAAACCTTTGGAAATGTCTATACAAAAACTTTCTGCAAACTCTTCGACTTTAGCTCATGCTGAAGGTATTTTTAAATTTTTACTTAAACACTTTTCAACAATTCAAAACCAATTATAAATAAATTTATATGAAATTGTAAAAAGACGTATATCAGAACGACGTGTTCAATCCCTGAATACTATCATTTTGTATTTAAGTACGAGTAAACTCCCAATTAGTGACGCATTTCTAAAATATTCAAGTAAAAATTATTTTTGATTTTTTATATATGGATAAGAGCGGCAAAAGGACTCAAAACCTTGTCAGATTATTAAACGCCTTGTACACTATAAGTCCAACTAGTACATTGAGTGAAAGGGCACTTTCAATGTCAAGTTTTATAAAAACCAAAGAAAAAAAATAGGTATACACTCAAGAACTTAAATTGTATCTTATTTCTTAAATGTTACTTTAGGGAAAACTAAAGATTAAATTAAATATATTTATATATAATCAAGTATTTACAAATGAATTGTTTTGTTTCTTTGTTAAAAAAACAAACTGATCTCACTAATGTTGTGCATTGTAATTATAATTAAACAAAAGTTTACTTCTTATAGGTATAATTTTTTGGTCTAAAATTGTGTTTTAATTTGTAATTTGGCATACTTTTGAAAACCGGATTATCCGGTTTTTTGTGAATTTCAAAAAAAGCAACCGGTTTTTTTTAATTGTCATTTTTCGAATAATTCGAAAACCGGTTTTCACAAAAACCCGAATAATTGATCACCCTAGTCCGTAACTAACAACCACAGTCTGATCATAAACGCTTTAACAGTGTCAGCACTTATAAGGAACACACAGACAAAGGCATTTTAATAATTGCATAGAATGAAACAAATTTGAATATTGCAAAATTATATTTTCTTATAAAAGTATAATAACGAAAAATTAATACCTGAAGCCTTTTAGGTAACGGAGAGTTCAAGCTTATGTTCAAGTATTAATCAGTAAGTATATAAATACACCACTTTACACTTGAGATACAGTAGGCGCCACCTATAGTGCAATTATTGTACTATCACATAAACCATCGCAGTACTGTTTGTAAACTAAAAACCAAAGTCTCTTCATAACCGCTTTAACACTGTAAGCACCTATAAAGAATACACAGACAAGGGCCTTTATTGCATAAATAGAAACAAATTTGAATATCGCAAAATTTTATTTTCTTATGATAATTTTGCAACGAAAATTGAACATCCCAAGCCTTTAAGGTAATGGAGAGTTCAAGCTTATTTTTAAGTATTAGTAAAAAAAGGTATATAAATACACCATTTAACACTTGAGATATCGTAGGCGCCACCTATAGTACAATTTTTGTACTACCACATAAACCATCGTAGTAGTGTCTGTAACTAATAACCAAACTCTTATCATAAACGCTTTAACATTGTCAGCGCAGACAAAGAACACACAGACAAGGACAGTTGGATAATCGCATAGAAAGAAATACATTTGAATATCAAAAATTTGAATTTTTTAATTTTTAACATAATATTACAATGAAAAATAAACACCCATAGCCTTTTTGGTAACGGAGAGTTCTAGCAGAAACGAAAGTCGATTCATTATCGCTTTTAGGATATGCATTTCCCATTGAAATATTCGTTATATCAACGACCCTGTTTGAAATCGGCTAACTTAATAGAAAAACCTGGAATTTCTGGTAAAAACCTCATATGTCTATCGCTTTGATACAATTCGCCTCTTATGTACTTCAAGTTCTAAGATTCTTACCCCTTAAATGATGTCTCCAATCATGTCTAGCCCTGTCTTAAATATTCTACCGTCAATCTGTCACTACTTTCATTAATTCATCTCTCAAAACTTTTCCGATTCAAATTTTAATTTTTCATTTCACACTGCCAATAATTCAACTCACCCTTCCATTCGTTATTGCGCTCAGGATATGCATTTTCCATTGAAACATTCGTTATAGCTACGACCCTGTTTGAAACCGACCAACAATATAAAAACCTAGAATCTATGGCTTTGATACAATTCGCCTCTTATGTATTTAAAGTTTGAAGATCCCTACCCCTTCAATGATATCTTCCCATCATGTCCAGGTCTGTCTTAAATATTCTACCGTCAACCTCCAAATCTTATTCAGAGGTATTAATTCCAGCCCCTACTTTCATTAATTCATCTCTCAAATCTTTTCCGATTCAAATTTTAATTTTCCTTTCCACTCTGCCAATAATTCATCTCACCCATCTTTCCCAATGATTTAAATTTAAATTTTACCTTCTACAACCTCTAAAGCTTCCTCTGAAAGCTTTACTGCTTCAAGATCACAATAATAAATCATATTAAATGTAAATTCCTTGGAATCCTAACCGCCAGCACACCTGAGTGTCGTTGTTGCCACTGGCAAACTGTGAACATAACACCTCCGATGGCACCTTAAGCTCCACAGAGTGCGAAAAACAATTCACATTTGACGGCATTTTCATACCACTTGTCGGTGAAAATCAACACTCGCACATGTTGAACAACTGAGATTTTCACAAATCAAACCAGAAAAACAGAGAGAGAGAGGGAGAGCAAAATAAAATAAAAACAACAACCAGGACACAGAAATATAATGTCATTAATTCATTTGTTAACTGAGGTTAATTGCTTTAAATTAATTATTTATTTTAGACATTAATAATAAAATAAACAAAACAACACGACGAGGAGGACAACGTGTTGGAATATCCAACACACACACAGCGGAAAAGAAACTCAGCCATGCGTGCCACCAAGCTAAGCGACAAGAGGCAACAAACAGAGGAACGGTAAAGGACTGCGTCTACGACTGGCTGGCTGGCTGCAGTTGAAAGAAGTAGAAAGATATAACTTTAAGAAACCCACAAGAATTTCGTAAAAGTATCATGTACAACACGCTCCCAACACAGACACACACACACACACACACACAATTTACGGAAAGGGAATATTCCATTTGGAATATTTCTTTGCCACCAAGGTATGAATCGAGAGACTCAGTCTACATCTTCGCCTCATAGTGAGTATTTGTCATTAGGGTTGCTACCATACAATACGAGTGCCAAGATTCACTGTTACATATGTGACTCAGTCACAGAATTGCGTGCAACATTTGCGTCTTGTTCTGTAACATTTTATGTATGTTATGTCTCCCTCCTCAGATTTACTTTGTAGCTAGAATCTGCACCAGCACCAACATGAATGTTGGTGAAACCCGTAAATTGTGAGTAGGTTGGTTGGTTCTTCGTTGCCTGCTGGCTGCCTGGTGCTGCTATCCTCGTGTTGTGAACTTTTTAAAATCAAAATCAAGAAAAAAGAAGAAAGACAACAACAACAAAAAGTTAAGTATTTGCGTGCTCTTGTGGCACGCACACATGACGACAGTGATTGTGTCTGTCGTTGTTGCTTTTTTTTCGTTGCTGTTACCTTCCCCGCTCAACTTAAAACGGAACTCTACGGAAATGTAGCGAGTTTCCTTAAAGGAATTTCATTTTAATGGCTAAAATCTGAAATTGAAAATCCATGAAATTTAATTCAATTCTCTTGTGGTAAAGTGGGTGTTTTCTCAAACATTGAAATTACACTGCAACATGTTTTGTAGTGTCGTTAATTGTACAATTGCATCTAATGGACAATGTGCAGAATACCACGATGCAACATAGAAGACGAAGACGTTGCATGCGTGGGTGCAACATTGTGATGTAAAAGTGCAATGGATGTGCAGTGGTTAGTTAAACTTGGTTTAAACTAAGCGTAATCGGGTCTTACTTAGATATCACAAAAAATGGGAAATTTTTAGAACATAGGTTTGATATTCTATGAATTTCTTAAATTTAAGCAGAATTGCTTTAGTAGTTTCTGGAAGAACTTTTGGGAATTCAACTTAAACCGAATCTCCTTAGATTAACAGACTTTTGTGTAGCATAATTGAGTTCCTATGTTCAAGATTTGATAACATTTTCCTGTGAAAGGAAATAAAAATCCTTGCTAGTAGTTCAGTTATTTGCCTGTCCTGTAAAAAACGCTTAACGGGACTAGTCTGGTTTTGTTCGCCAGCTCCTCAATTGGGTAACTTCCGTCTGTGGTTCATCCCTTCTAAATAATATGGGTCGAGTTTAGTTGTGGTGTCCACGTGTCGACTGAAGCATCCATAATTCTACAGAAATTTTTCTAGTTCGGCTAAGTTATGCCTAAATTCAAACAAAGAATACTTCAGTTGAACTTAAAACTCATCCAGTTCAATCAGCATTCCTGCAATTCTGTTAGTTTGTCTGTCGCTCATCCGATTTACATAATATGGGTCGAGTTGAATTGTGGTTGCCACGTGTCTACTGAAGTTTCCATAATTCAACAGAAATTCCTCCAGTCCACCAAACAAAGTTCAGATTCAAACAAAGTTTACTTCAGTTCAATCGGAATTCCTGTAGTCCTGTCGGTTTGCTTGTCGGTCATCCGATTTCATAATATGGGTCGAGTTGAGTTGTGGTTCCCACTTTTTTACTGAAGTTTCTCCAATTCAACCGCAGTTCCTCTAGTTCGACTAAGTTTTGCCCACATTCAAACAAAGGTTACTTCAGTTTAACTTAAGGTTCATCCAGCTGTATCGGAATTTCTGTAGTTCGGTCGGTTTGTCTGTGGTTCATCTGATTTAACTTCGATGCGTCGAGTTCAATTGTGGTTCCCACATTTCTATTAAAGTTTCTCCAATTCCGCTGAAATTCCTCTGGTACAACTAAGTTTTACCCATTTCCCTATATACCTTATCACCATCCCCCTATACATTCAGTGATCTTTCTGTCCAATAGAGATTTTAAAAGTTAATCTGAGGTTTCAGAGGTCCAAACAAGGTTATTTTGTGCTGCTGGGCTGCTCAAGTTCATTTAAGGTTCATCCTGTTCAAATGTACTAACGGTAGATGAACGGATTCAAGCTCAGATAATCTCAGTTAGTAAGGACTATCCAGTTCAATAGAGATTCCTTCAGTTCTAGTAGTCCAACTGTGGAAAATCATGTTTTAATACGGTGGGACGAGAACAAGTACGTTTACCACATTCCAACTATGTATTCTCCACTCTATCTTAAGTTCCTCCAATTGATTTAAGTTTTGTCCAATTCAACAAAGTTTCCTATACTTCTCTCAACGTTCCGACAATTGTATGGTTTTCTTTCAGTCCAATGGAGGTTCTGTCAGTTATTTGGAAGTTTTGAAGGTTCAAACACAATTATTTCAATTTGAAATTTTCTCTAGTTCATTCTACATCCAATCTATCTTAAGTTCTTCCAATTGATTTAAGTTTTGTCCAGTTCAACAAAGTTTCCTATACTTCTCTGAACGTGCCCCTAATCAAATGACTTTCTTTCAGTCTAATGGAGGTTCCGTCTGTTATTCAGAAGTTTTGAAGGTTTTAACATAATTTTTTCAATCTGGAATTGCCTTTAGTTCTTTCTATCTCCAATCTGTCTTAAGTTCTTCCAATTGATTTAAGTTCTGTCCAGTTCAACAAAGTTTCCTATACTTCTTTGAACGTTCCGACAATCGTATGATTTTCTTTCAGTCCAATGGAGGTTCCGTCTGTTATTCGGAAGTTTTGAAGGTTTAAACACAATTATTTCAATTTGAAATTTTCTGTAGTTCATTCTATCTCTTAAGTTCCTCCAATTTATTTAAGTTTTATCCAGTTCAACAAAGTTTCCTACACTTTTCTGAACTTTCCCCTAATTAAATGACTTTCTTTCAGTCTAATGGAGGTTCCGTCTGTTATTTAGAAGTTTTGAAGGTTTTAACATAATTTTTTCAATCTGGAACTTCCTCTAGTTCTTTCTATCCCCAATCTGTCTTAAGTTCTTCCAATTGATTTAAGTTTTGTCCAGTTCAACAAAGTTTCCTATACTTCTTTGAACGTTCCGACAATCGTATGATTTTCTTTCAGTCCAATGGAGTTGACGTCAGTTATTCGGAAGTTTTGAAGGTTCTAACATAATTTTATGTTATCAGGAATTTCCTCTAGTTAATTTGAGGTTCAACCGATTAAAATGTGTTAACTTCAATTTAATCGATTCAAGCTGAGATTCCATCAGTTGAACTAAGGTTAAAGTGAGTCCAACTATTTTAATAAGTTGCGTTGAGTTCAACCGAATTTACTACATTCACATGTGTTAACTTCAATCTAACGGAATCGAGGAAAGCTTCTATCAGCAGAATTCCGGTTCTTTCAGTTCAGTTTAGATTCCTTCAAGTCTACCAAATCAACAGTGGTTCATACGTTTCTTTGAGTTGAACTATAAATCCTATATTCCTTCCAAAGGCTACTCTAATTTATCGGAAGATCCTTTAGTTAAACTGATTCTTACCTGAATTTCCTTACTCTCATCCAGATGTTTGTCCATCTTAAAGAAGGTTTCTTCGTCTCCATTGGGATGTCACGGAATAACTCAGGTTTCTCCGGTTCAATTTTGGTTACTTCACTTCAACTAAGACATTTTAGACTAAAGTTCTTAGCTGCAGCTTCTCCAGTTCCAATCAGGGGTTTCCACTTCTATTGAATTGAAGCAAAACTTCAGTCCGACTGAAGTAAATTCCGTTGCTCATTCCAGCTCAATTGAGGTCCTTGGTGGACCTCGTCTCAAGTGCACACAGGAACCTGATCCTTTATCTAATTGAGGTAACTAGAAATAAACTTCGGTTCTTTTAGTTGTAATTTTGAGTGCCCATTTTCTATTCCTTGAGTTCAGCGAAACTTCTTCCGTTCTACTAAGATTATTCCAGTTCAACCAAGGTTCTTTTAGTTCAAGTAAAAGTTCTCCAGTTTAGTAGAAATTTTTCCAGCTTCTTAATCAACCATATCAACTAAGATTCCTCAAGGGAATCAGATGTGTTACGTTCGAAAGCAATTCCTATGTTTCTGACGTTTAGAACCATTTCCATTTTACTTAAGGGTAATACTTATATGTGTTCAACTAAAGGTCCTTCCCAAATTTCCTCTGCTATTCCAGTAACATTAAAGTATTCCTAACTTTCTCATTTAACTTACATTTCTACAATCGGCCCTTATTTTTCTTTGTGGCACTTCAACAAAAAACAAAAACTTTTCTAATCGTCGACTCTTTCGCATGTTTTAATCATGTTACCGACATGTTTTGACGTTGTTGTTTTGTTTGTTAGGTTTTCTGTTTTTGGTTAATTTTAGCTTTGAGCCCAAAACCTCAACCTCACCTTGATGTTGGTTTGTAGGAAATTCTCATCGGCACCAGTGCCACCAACACCAAAGCCATGCCATCATATTCCCTGCGCTCGTCCAGCATCCAAACGTGCAGCATTCAAAAGGCATCAAAGTCGTCATGATTTTGTAGCCTTGTACCCTTTTTTACAGCAAGCCGTGGTACGGTGGAGAGGTGGGAGGGAGAGGTGTAGTGCCTTGAGTGCTAGCTGAGTTGACGGGTTTGTTTGGTTGGCTGTGTTGGTCGCTAGTAACTGAGGCTGGCTGATGCGCCTCCTTTGAGCCTCTTGCCCTGTACCTGTCTTTCTCCGTCGTCGTCGCCCCTCCAAAATGTGTGAGGGGATATTTGTGGCGGCATTTGTGTGGCGGGTAAGGTTGTTGATGTTGATACTAATGATGATGACGTCCTCGTCGTCTGTGTTGTGTTTTGGCATGTTGCAAGCAGCAATCCTATCGTCATTTTGGTTTGTAATTTATTTAATTTTCAATGTTGCTCGTTTTATTCTACGTAACGTTTTTTTTTTTGTTGTTGCTTACTTTGTTTTACCTTTAATAGCAACACAGCGTACTGCTGCTGCAAACATATATTTATGCGTAGGTGTTTCTCCATCATTTTGATGCAGCAGCACACACGAAAACGCTTAAACTAAGGAATTCTCTGGCGATAGCTCGATTGGTTGCAACTTTTTGCATTGCATGTGGGTTTTGTGTGATCTTTATGCGAACGTTTGTTCCGTCTTTCGGGCATATTGTTGTTGCAAGTAGATACTGTTGTTTGTTGCCTTCATTATTGCGTGTTGCTGATCTTTGTAGTGGCCTTTTTGATGTTGTTGTTATGTAGCGTTTTAATTAAAACGAAACAAAACCGAACGAAAAAAAAAACAAAAATAAAGAAATGTTGAAGATCTCTTAGGCTGCCTTTAAGTGAGAGCCGGTAAAACAAATGATTTATAATGACTTTGATTTATGGTGAAGCGGGGGTAAAACGTCAACGTCAATGGTTTAGAACATAAATAATATAAATGGTGGGATTTGCAAGTGCTGAAAAGAGATAAAGCAATCTTGTGTGTGCAAAAGATGAAAAGTAATGTGAATTCTTCCTGGAGATTGAATGGGGTGCTTACGCGATGTCAAGTGAATAGAAGAACTATGGCAAGATTCGTGATGGAATGTCTGAAATGTTGGGGTATATTTTTGAGTTAAAATGAATTCCTTTTTCTCCATCTTATGGCCTGTGTTCCTTTTGGACCGAAGAGTATCTGAAGTAAGATGGATCGAAACAAATGCCATCCAGTTGAGCTCCACTTCTTCTGACGTACAACTGATTCTAGATCTTCCGGTTTGAGTCCAATCAATGTTCCGTCAGTTACTTGGATGTTTTGGAGGTTCAAACAGCACTGGAACAATCATTTGAGTTACCTCAAGTGTATTTTAAGTTCAGCCGGTTCAAATGTGTTAACTTCAGTTCAGGGGTCACGCAAAGTTTTTTGCCATTGAACTAAGGTTCTTCCAGTACAGTTGAGATTCCTCTAAGTCAACCTATTCAACTTCGATTCATCCGTTTTAAATAAAGTTTTTCTTTTATTTCATGATGGAGGGTTTTCAACATTGTGTAACATTCCTAAGTAAATATTTATTCCGTTTCCTCATCTTGTGGTATGTTTTCTTTTTTGTCCCCAGGGTATCTGTTCTGGTTCTTCATACGAATCGTAGTTAGGTTGATCGAAACCTTTGATATTGCGATGATCTGTGTTTTCCTCACTTCTATGAACCTACCACAAGTTCTAAGCCTAATTTTTTAAGTCCCATTGAGGTTCCGTCAGTTGGTCGGAGGTTATGGAGGTTCGTATTTATTTCAGATTAGGTCCAGCCGATTCAGATGGTTCAACGGAGTCAAACAAGGATTACTTCAGTTAAACTAAGGTTCATCCAGTTCAGTTGATATTCCTCCAGGTAAATAAAGTCCTCCAAATAAAGTCTATCGATTTATACTGTAGTTCCTTTATTTTAACTAAGCTTTAACTAATTGATCTGAAGGTCCTTAAGTTCCGTCGATTTAATGGAATCAATCTAAGGTTATTTTAATTGAACAACGGTTTATCTGGTTAAATTGAGGTTCCTTCAGGACAACCACTTCAACCATGACAACCACTGTTCCTTCGAATTATACTTGGATTCTTTAATTTTTCTTCAAATTTCGAGTTTTAACCTTCACGATTCGTGACGGAAATTCCCTGAAGGATTTATTATAAGGGTCGAACTTAACATCAACGAAAAAGTAGCTCTTTACGTAAGACCCATGGATCCTGGAAACTAGCGATAATAGATAATAGGTGCATAATATTTGCGGGTACTAACTATCATCATTCGTATCAAAAATTCCCTGAAGCTTTTATAAAAATCGTTCCTACGTAAGACTAGCCCATCCTGGCAACTGCAAACGGAACCTTGTCATTCTAATGTCACTAGATAACGGTAGCGCGCTCTTACCATCACGATTCATGTTGATAATTCCCTGAATCTTTCACCCACAACGTTCGGAAAGATTCGAAAATTAACATCAATTAAAAAGTAGCATTTACGTATGATCACATAATGGCAACTGACGAACGTAGATCACACCTCAACGATAGTCGCGCTTTCTAACAATCACAATTCTTGTCAAAAATTCCCTGAAGCGTTAACTTAAAACGTTCCTGCGTATGAGGAGCAAATTCTGACAACTGCAATCGGAAGGAACCTTGCCTTTCTAAGGCTACATGGCCCAAGATCGGTTTCCGTTTCACGTTGCACGTTCTTACCATCATGATTAGTGTCGGAAATTCCCTGAAGCTTTTAGCAAAAACGTTCCGAAGGGGTCGTAAATTAAAATCAATGAAAAAGTAGTAGCTTTTAACTGCCGAACATAGAGCTCAACTTAATGATACTCGCGCTTTCTAACAATCACAATTCGTGTCAAAAATACCCTGAAGCCTTAACCAAAAACTTTCTACGTACAACCAGCGCATCCTGACAGCTGCTATAAGAAGAAACCTTGTCTTTCTAATGCCACAAAGCCCAAGATGCGTTACCAGATGACATGAACGGCCGAGTTCCTATTGGAGGCGGTTGCACGTTCTTACCATCAAGATTCATATCGCAAATTCCCTGAAGCTTTTACCCAAAAAAGGGGTCGTAAACTAAAATCAATGAAAAAGTAGTTCTTGACGTAAAACCAGTGGGTCCTTTTAACTGCTGAATCTAAATCTCTCTTCCTAACAATCACAATTCGTGTCAAAAATTCCCTGAAGCTTTAACTAAAAACGTTCCTGCGTATGACAAGCGCATCCTGACAACTGACATCGGATGGAACCTTGTCTTTTAAATACCACAAGGCCCAAGATCGGTTACCGGATGACATGAACGGTCGAGTTCCGATTGGAGGTGGTTGCACTTTCTTACCATCATGATTCATGTAGAAAATTCCCTGAAGCTTTTAGCAAAAACGTTCCGAAGGGGTCGTAAATTAACATCAATGAAAAAGTAGCTGTTTACGTAGGAATAATGCACCTTGGCAACTGACGAACTTAGATCACCCCTATGATAGTATGGTTTTCTAACCATCACAATTCGTGTCGAGAATTCCCTGAAGATCTAACCAAAAACGTTCCTACGTATGACCAGCGCATCCTGGAAACTGACATCGGAACCTTAACCTTCAGGCGATTCATGATCGATCGCCAGAAGACAAGTCCGACCGAGTTCCGATTGGAGGTGATTGCGCGTCACGATTTCTGTCAAAAAATTCCCTGAAGCTGTTACCCAAAATGTTCAGAAGCGTTCGAAAATTGACATCGATGAAAAAGTAGTTTTTACCAAAGGGTTTCGTGTCCAAAATTCCATTAAACTTGTACCAAAACGTTCCTACGCATCCTGGAAACTGCCACCGGAACCTTAACCTTCTGGTGGCAAACGATTCAAGATCGATCAGCGGATGACATGTCCTTTCGAGTTCCGATTGAAGGGGATGGTGCACTCTTACCATTACGATTTGTGTTGAAAATTGAAATGAAAATTTTCTGAAGCTGTTATCCAAAACCGTCTTGAAGGGGTAGAAAATAAAAAACTCGCTACGCATGGCCGAAGCATCCTGACAACTGCCATCGAAAATTTGTCTTTCTAATGTCACACTGTCCAAGATTGATCCCCATATAATATGTATGATCGAGTTTCGTTTAAAAGAGGAAAGTTTACCTTGGAAACAAACTTTAAGTAATCAAAATAAAGCATATCAATTTGAAATTTAAAGGCGACGCTAACTTTTAAACTTCTGATGTTCTGACCATGTCGATAATTCCCTGAAGCTTAAATCTAAAATGTTCCAAAGAGGTCGAAAATTAAGTAAGTTCTTTAAGTAAGTCCATCTTGTCCCATTTTCTAAGATCGATCACCAGATTACATGCTCGGTCAAGTTCTGATTGTAGGCAGTCGCGCTTATAAATTCCCTAAAGCCTTTAACAAAAACGTTCCGGATTAAATCAATAAAATGGTAGCTCTTTAAGTAAGGCCTGAGTATCCCAGATTCCCGTACACAACGTGAAGCAATCAAACGTAAGCAGAACGATTTGAAATTTGAATGCGATACTTTCTTTACTTAATTCTTAAAGATGAAAAATCCTATAAATATAAGAATTCCGTGAAACGTTTCTTCCTTCTTTTGTCTTGTGTACTAACAACCTGTATCTTAACTCCCCATCTCAACTACAGCACATGTGGTAGGCGATAAAATGATTCTCTTTCCATCATAAAAAATTACCATTATCCCACTTTATCCATTTGAATGTCCACTTACACCAACTCTTCGTTTTTACAATTTTACAAATCACAAACTCAATGAGAATTCATGGCGCAATAAAACAAGTTTATGACACTCAGCGACGGTGACAGCTTATAAATTAATAAAGCAAATAAGCTTACACGTTACAGTTGTACTCGTACGTAGAGTAGAAGAGCAGCAAATAAACTCACATATGACAACAAATTTATGACTTAATTTTTTTTCTCTGTGTCAACAACAACAATATAACAAAACTTTAGGCAACAAACCAAGAATGCAAAGTGTCCCCCTACATGCCATTTAATTTTCTTACTCTAGATTACCATAGCGCATATGAGCGGCGGAAAAGACAGACACCCATTACACCCATAAATAGTTATAATTTAAATGCGAAGAAAAAAAAAGCGCAGGAAGAAAAAAAAAACTCGAGCAAAAAAATAAGAAAACATTATTTAAACTAAACGGGGCGACAGTTTAAGTGGAAAATTGCATTAGCCGGCATACACATGGACCGAGGCCACGCACCGGCTGCATCGAAAGCTTCCTCCTGCTGCAATCGCATCAATGCTGCAACAAAGGCCACCACCAACATCACAACTTTGTCATCATGGCGTAACTGTGAGGTTATAGGAATGTGTCTGAGGCGGCGGCATAAGCTGTGTTGTGTTTATATGAAACGACGAGAGAGAGAAAAAAAACACATAAAACTCCGCCAAAGTGTTGGATCTAAGTATTAGCAGGATGATGTTGGCGATGATGATAGTTTAGTTGGAATGTACACCATTTATTTAATGGAACACAGGGAGAGAAAGCAAAATATACTGCGGCTGCTGCTGCCGCTGCTACATGGTGATTTGAGAAACTGCTCAAATTTGTTTGGTATTTTTTTTTTTTGGTGTGTGCGCAGAACATTTTCTTATTTATATTAATACACTGTCATAGCATTTAAATTATATGTAACTAGTGGGCCCGGCAATGCTTCGCTATTGCATATCAACTTGTAATATATTTCACATTTAGGTCTGCAAAGTACTTTGAAAACGGTACTTAAGCTCGACAATAATATTTTGAGTTTATGTACTTATGTAACTTATTTAAAGTAACTCCTTAACATTAAATTTAACCAATTAAGATGTATTGTCGTAAATGCTAATAAAAAGTTCATCAGCAAAGTCATATCTATAGTGCCGACATGTAGATTAAGTTATTTCTGTATGAAGGGCGAAAAACCACTTCTTCCACAAAGCGGAAACAAAGCGGAAGATCAAAATTTTTTATTTTGATCCGTAGTAGCGTGAACCATCTGTATGCTAAATATCTCATAAAAAAATATTTTTGTTATGCCTTCTCCTATTGAACGCAAATGAAAATTCCGTTTGAAGCTTCATGCCTTTGGCCATAATAACTTCTTTTGTCATGTCTTCTTCTCACACGGATCAATAATATTCCCGAATACTATCTTTGTATTGAACTCGTATTACCATTTTTTGGGA
Organism: Muscina levida; assembly: GCA_964034835.1. Taxonomy (NCBI): domain Eukaryota; kingdom Metazoa; phylum Arthropoda; class Insecta; order Diptera; family Muscidae; genus Muscina; species Muscina levida. Next base: position 137,294,023 of record OZ035883.1, read on the forward strand.
TAATTCGGTCGCCAATGTTTAGCTTAACAAAGTGATGGTCCCACGCGCTGTATGGCATTTTACACCGTCGTGTTGGAACCATTTCTTCTTCAAATAATGTGCAATGACATGATAAATAAAAAAAAATCAATTGATCGCCCACTGGATCTAGTTCTTCTACCAGTTGGATTTTATATGAATGTGGGCCAAGATCTTTCCTCAGCATTTGCAGAGACCGAGCTGCTAAGAAATACGTCGGTTCGATAAATTCGAGTCCCCTGTCACACTAACGTCTACAGCGTCGATGGCTTCTATTAGCTGCTCAGATGGATCATTATATGCACCCTCAACTTCACAAAGAGCTCCATAAGTTTGCGAACAGAACGCGCATTTTGAAAATAAATTTGCAAGATTTGTAAACGTTGTTCCTGTTTAGTTTTTGCATGGTGATTTTGCAAAGTATACTAAAAGAAAGTCTTTCACACTTCATTAGTATGACATCTAGATTTACACTTAAACCTATCAGAAGTTCTATATGTCAAGAAAAATACCCCATGCATAGGTTATTTACAATTGTTTGCTAATGTTACCTCTGATATACTATAAAAATGTAACCATTGTAGTATAACTACAATGAATATTGCATAATTTTTCTATCTATATGATTTATTGCCGATTCGCTCTCCTGAAAAGTAATTGAAAAATACATACCTGTAAAGTTAATTAAAAAAAAATCACTATTTTAGTCTGCGCATCCTCACCTGCCTGGTGTACGGACCATTATTTGATACAGTTAAAAAGTTAACTATTGAAGTGCGTGGGCAGCGCCTCGGCACTTTTAACTTATTTAGTTTGAAATAGCCTGATCATTAGGGCGTTAAAAACGTGTTAATCGTATATCGGTATTGGAATGTACGAAGAATTCTTAGTTACTTCAGACCTATGGGCCCCGGCTCTAATTTGTACATACCATTTCAATGTTTGGAGACCAAGACGAAAATAATAGTATATTTTTGTTTTTTTTTTATTGGGATCCCGCCCTATATTCTGAAAAATGATTTTTACAAATTTATTTTCTGTATGCCAACTCTCAGAGGCCACAACTTTTTAACCAATACATAGATTTGCTTCTCTAATACTTCATTTAGTTTGTTGGGAAGTCAGTTTTACGCAGATGGTCTCAAAAAATATATATCTGAAGTTTTCGGTTTGTGCTCATTTAAAAACAAAAAAAAATCTTTATTTGAAATCTTCATGCTTTCCAACTTTCCAAATTGGCCCACCTTACTGTGCATATCTCTAGGCGAACAGCAATATACTGTGGAATTTTGACAGTTTTAACCGTTTGTTTTAAAAAGGGTGTGGAACAGCCCATTTCCACCCTTACTGTAATTCATACTGCAACAACAACATATGTAACCAATCTCATCTTCATACCTCTGATAGTTCATGAGATATAGCCCTTTTAATTTTCAAGTTGAGTGGGCGGTGCCACGCCCCTTTATCCAATCACAACCAAATATAGCCTGAGACTATCAACAGGTCAACAGTACCACTTGATAAATTTTTGGTATCAATCGATCTAGTAGAAAAGCCGTTAGAGCGATTTTTGAAAAGGGGGAGTGGCACCGCCCACTTTCATCCTGGCTGTAATTAATACTGCTCCAACAACATATATACCAAATCTCATCTTCATACCTCTGATAGTTCATGAAATATAGCCTTTTTAATTTTCAAGTTGCATGGGCGGTGCCACGCCCCTTTATCCAATTACAACCAAATATAGTCAGGAACTATCTACAGGTCAACAGTACCTTATGGTAAAATTTTCGTATAAATCGGTCTATTAGAAAAGCCTTTAGATTGATTTTTGAAAAGGGGGCGTGGCACCGCCCACTTCCATCCTGGCTGTAATTAATACTGCTCCAACAACATATATACCAAATCTCATCTTCATACCTCTGATAGTTCATGAAATATAGCCTTTTTAATTTTCAAGTTGTATGGGCGGTGCCACGCCCCTTTATCCAATTACAACCAAATGTAGTCAGGAACTATCCACAGGTCAACAGTACCTCATGGTAAAATTTTTGTATCAATCGGTCTATTAGAAAATCCGTCTGAGCGATATTTGAAAAAAGGGGCGTGCCGCCGCCCACTTTTTGAAAAAATAAAACCTTTTAAACCATCCGGAAGCTATAGCGAACAAAACAAAAAAAAAATTTTGAAAATCGGTCCAGCCGTTTTTTAGTTTTAGCGAGACAACTGCACAGCAATTCATTTTTATATATAAGATTTAGTTCGTATAAGAGCACAAAGGAGTCGAAGGAGTTAAAGGCAGTTGGAGATGATGAAACCTACGCAAAAATGAATTAATATGTTTGGGGCAAAAGGAAAACGATGAAGAACATCAACGAATTATGGCTTGGCGAGAATATATTTTAGCCTTAGAGGATTAAAGCGGCGACGGTTATACGCCGTTTAAGTTTTATGACCTTAGACTGGTGTAATGATCGCAATCACGCCCACACTATAGCGTATTAAGATTATTGAAAATTGTAAAGGAAAAAATATAAATAAAAAATAAAACTAAAAAATTGCCAGGAATTAATGGAAAACGTAATAAAGGGAAAAACTTAAACTAAAATAAACGGCACTATAATGCAAATTGTAATTATATTATATTCATTATAAACGTGCGAATGAATATTTTAATTTGAAAGCCAAATAAAACCGTCTTCACAATTAATGTTTATTACTATACTAATAGTGTGTCTGTGTGTTGTCTATAGAGTTCTTTTTTCTTTAGTCGTTTAAGTTGCTACTTTGTTAATTGGTTATGTTGACGTCTGAGGTGGTTTTAAGGATAGCACAATAGGTTTATGATAGCAGGCGCTCGAGCCATGTATAATGTAGTTAAGTGAATCTACCCTTTGCCAACCAAAAATTTATCTATAGCTGAGAGTTAGGCAAATTGGGAAACAGTCTAATACCTTTAAACCACTATTGAGAGCTATAAATGTTTTCTTAGTGTGTTCTGTTTAGGATCATTTAGTTTTAGTTGTGGCATCTTAACCTAGTTTTGGTGTTGCACAAAAGTCACTGAAGAAATTTTTATCGAATTTAGCCAAGACACAAATACATTATAGAAAGCGTTCTTAGGTTTCAGTGGTTTTCTAATTGGTAACCCAACTGGGAAACAACAAACTCAGTGGTAGTACGAAATATGTCCTATCGGTGGCCTCTCATCTGGGAGTATAACAATTGTGTGTTGTCCTAATGCCACTAAAGAAATTAAATGAAATTTAGGCAATACAAACTGTCATTATTCTTATGGTCCTTAGGTTACACTAGTATTCAAATTGTTGACCCAACTAGGAAACAATGAACTCGGTGGTAGTACAAAATAAGTGCTATAGGTGGCGTATCATCTGGGATTCTAAGAATTGTGTGTAAGAAATTAAGTCAAACTTAGGCAAGAAAAACTGTCATTATTCTTATGGTCCTTAGGTTTCAGTGATATCCAAATTAGTTTCTTAACTGGGATACAATGAACTCGGTGGTAGTACAAAATATGTGCTATAGGTGGCGTCTCAACTGAGATACTAAGAATTCTGTGTTACCCTAATTCTATGTATGAAATTAAGTCAAACTTAGGCAAGAAAAACTGCCATAATTCTTATGGTCCTTAGGTTTCAGTGATATCCAAATTAGTTTCTTAACTGGGATACAATGAACTCGGTGGTAGTACAAAATATGTGCTATAGGTGGCGTCTCATCTGAGATACTAAGAATTCTGTGTTACCCTAAAGTCAAGTAAAAAAGTAAGTCAAATTTAGGCAAAAAGAAATGTTACTATTCGTATGATCTTGAGGTTTCAGTGATATATAAATTGGGATCTCAACGGAGATACAATGAACTTAGTACAAAGTATGTGCTATAGATGGCGACTCATCCGATATACTAAGAATTTTGTGTTGCCTTAAAGCCATATAAAAAATTAAGTCAAATTTAGGCAAGAAAAAAAATGCCACAATTCTTATGGTCCTTAAGTTTCGATGATATACAAACTAGGATAAAATGAACTTAGTGTTAGTACAAAGTATGCGCTAAAGGTGGCGTTCTATCTGGGATACTAAAAATTCTGTGTTGCCCTCATGTCACTTAAGAAATTAAATCAAATTTAGGAAGAAGAAATGGAATTTCTTGGTTCTTAGGTTTCAGTGATATCCAAATTAGTTTCCTAACTGGAATACAATGAACTTGGTGATGGTACAACTTATGTGCTATAGATGGCGTCTCATCTGGTATACTAAGGCAACATCGACCTAATACCATTTTAAAAAATTAAATTAAATTTACGGACGACAAATTCCATTATTCTTATGTTCCTTAGGTTTCTATGATAGGTTTCTATGATATACAAACTAGGATACAATGAATTTAGTGGTAGTACAAATTATATACTATAGATGGCGTCTCATGAAGGATACTAAGAATCCCTCGTTGTATTCCTAAGGAAACTTGAGAAAGTAAATCAAATTTAAACGCCAAAAAAATTCCATAATTCGCATGAATTAAATCTATAAAGGTTAATACTTTTATGATCGTCTGCTTTCAAAAATGTTATTCTTTACCTTCAACGAACAAATGTATCCCAGAGATTGTCACCAAATCAAAATCAATGGCTCGATGACAAGATGCTGATGCTAATTTTTTGTTATGAAGTCACAGTTCTAAAGAGTTCTATGGCTGGAAGAATATTCTGGAATACACAAGTCACTAGCATTCGAGTGTTTAAGGACAGCTCCCTAAGTTGTTGGGGCGTCGTTATGTCTTCGTTAATTTCTTACCGGAAAGTTAGCTGTATTGTCTTGAGCTACAGATCATGAGCTTGACGTCGTCGTTTAAGCACAGGATAACCATACCCTTAGGATATTTCAAGTCTTGCCCTATCCTTTTGCTATTATAGAGGTTCTCAGTTTAAGTTTGTACTTAAAGTATATTCTTGTGGCTTTAACCGACAACGTGTTTGGCATTTTAGAATCCTTTACCTGTCAAAGCCATGAAGCTCATCATATTCCAGTGGAAAGTTACATGAAACTTTTCGCAACCATTACAATATGGTTTTCCAATGCCAATATCATTGATTTTCCATTACTCGTCAATTATTATTTTTCCTTTCCTTTTTTTTACTAGTTCAGGATTCTAGACGCTAGGGAAAATTAATTGAAATCATATTTATTATTAGTTACAAACACTAAGAACTTTTTGTTGGCTGTAGTCAAGTCTAAGAGCCTAACCAAAGTTTACTTCCTCTTGCAACATAGAAATTAACTGTCATGTTTGATTTTGCCTGGCTGCTTACTATTTCCCTAGGATTTTACATCATCCATATGCATAACATCACCACCACAAATGCCGACAGACAGACTGATAGACTGGCTGCCTGGATGGCTTGGATTCATAGACGCAGTCATCGCTTAAAAATAAGCGCGTTTGGAAAAAAAGGCACACAGCACAAAAAAGTAACTGCGTGTCGGGCATTTTAAATTAGTTTTTTTTTTTGCTCGCTCTCCCCAGTCGTTTACATTACAGGCTACGTGTATGCAGTCTGAGACCAATGGGGCTATCTATGTAGCCTATCGTGAGCTTCATGTGTTGATGATTTGGATGATGATAATGACGATGACGGCGATCTAGAGGTTTTGCAGCCAACACTTCATGGCAACACATTAACGCCATTGCCATTGCTTTAGTGGGTTGGATGGCGGCGGGTGGTTGGTTGGGTTAGTAGGTGCAAAAGGGGCCATAGCAATGCTCTCCGACAATTCTCTGTTTAACCATAATGAAAATGCCGATAATCAGTTGTACTGACTGGAGTACAAAAACAAGAAGAAAAAAACGCCAACGAAACAGAAAAAAAAATGACAGTCAATAAATGACAATCACTATGATGGATAATAATGATGATGAAGGTTATACTGGATGAATACAAAAAAAAAGGGCAACCGGGAGAATTGAAAAACCGGCGAAGTAGGAAAACTGCTGTGTAAACGTTTTTAGAATTTTAACGAAGTTTATTGGTTTTATTTTCACAGCACCAGCAACAATTTGTACAAAGAATTTAAACGATAATTATATGATTTAATAATTAATACAAAAAATATGTTTAATTAAAATTGAGTTTTCAAACAATAGAGATTTATGAAAGACGCGCACAACATACGCAAATTCAAGCTAGGGATAAGAAAATGTTGAAACATATGGCAACTATGTACTACAGACAATTTATTTACACAAGTCATATGTAGGAGAGATATAAAAGTAAAGCGAGTGTAAGAAGTCATTAATTAGAGCAGCAATTGGTGGCACACTTTTCAAAGCAAAAAAGAGAAAAATTCAAGTCTTTCTGAAACATTTAAAATTTCCAAGGATGTAAGAAGAGGAAAAATCCGAGAAAATACAGGTGGAAAGGAATTTCGAATAATAAAACTTAGCAAATAAAACTAATTGTACTTAGGTTCCTATGCCGTTGATTCAATTGGGTTGATTATTGTTTAAGTTATTGTTAAGTTGCGCCTTGTAGTTTCCAAAATAGTACAATTACTGTATTGATACTTGCGTAAGTTCTCCTAATATCTTTAAGATTAGTACAATTACTGTGCGATAGGTGGAGTGTGTGTAAATTAGGCCTGCAAATATACTATTGCGACTATGTTAGGAATCCTTACAATTATAATTAGGATCCTTTGCCTTTGAATCGAATGTTTTGATTCTTGAGTATTTTACACCTGATAGTTCCTAGATTAGTACAATTACTTTACGATAGGTGGCGTGCGTGTTAATTTGGTATACAAAATCGAAAGAGTCCTGGCTCTGTTAAGAATCGTAAGAAATTATACTTAGGACTCTACGATTGTTTTAATACTTGGGTAAGTTACGCCTAATAGTTTCTAGATTAGTACAATTACTATACGATAGGTGGCGTGTGTGTAAAGTTGGCCTACAAAATACGCTACGCTGACTCTGTTAGGATTCCTTAGGAGTTGTAATTAGGATCCTACGTCATTGATTCGAGTGTGTTAATATTTGGGTTAGTTACGCCTGATAGTTTCTAGATTAGTACAATTACTGTGCGATAGGGGCCGTATGTGTAAAATAGGCCTTCAAATACCCTATTGCGGCTCTGTTAGGAATCCTTACGAATTATAATAAGCATCCTACGCCTTTGAATCGATTGTTTTGATAATTGGGTATGTAACGCCTGATAGTTCCTAGATTAGTACAACTACTGTAGATAGGTGGCGTGTCTCTAAAGTAGGTCTACAAAATAAACGATGGTGGCTCTGTTAGGAATTGTTAGGAATAATATTTAGAATCTTAAGTCAATGATTCGATTGTATTGTTGCTTGGGTATGTTACGCCGGATAGTTTCTAGATTAGTACAATTAATGTCCTATTGGTGGCGTGTGTGTGTAAATAAGGCCTACTAGATACACTATGCTCGGTCTGATATAAATCCTCGAATTATAATTAGGATCCTATTTCGTTGATTCGAATGTGTTAATATTTGGGTTAGTTACGCCTGATAGTTTTTGATTAGTACAATTACTGTATGATAGGGGGCGTGCGTGTAAAGTGAGCATTCAAATACACTGTTGGGGCTTTGTTAGGAATCCTTACGAATTATAATTAGCATCGTACGCCTTTGAATCGATAGTTTTGATACTTAGGAATGTAACTCATAGATTAGTACAATTACTGTACGATAGGTGGCGTGTTTGTAAAGTTGGCCTAGAAAATCAAAAAGGTCCTGGCTCTGTTAGAAATCGTAAGGAATTATACTTAGGATCCTACGCAGTTGATTCGACTGTATTGTTGCTTGTGTAAGTTTTTCAGGTGTAACTTAGATTAGTACAATTAATATACGGTAGGTGGCGTATGAGTACATTTGGTCTGCAAAATACACTTCACTGGCTCTGTTAGAAATAATACCTAATTATATTAAGTTAGGCATGATAGTTTCTAGATGAGTACAATTACTGTACGATAGGTGGCGTGTGTGTGCAAAATTGGCCAACGAAATATACTTTATTACGAAACTAATCCGGTTTGCAAGAAAGAGGGTTTAAACAAGCTAGAATTTATTTTTTTAACTTAAATTAAAACCACGCCTTGTTTTAAAAAGTCTGAGGAAAAAAATAACAAAAATTCATAACCCGTGTCTAACCCTTTCTCTTAAATATTATACTCAGAGTTAACACCAAGCATAAAAATTTTCAGCAAAAAAAAAAACTATAAAGAAAAACAACCAACCAATGACTACAACTCCACAAATTATAATGAGAGACTTGTAAAAAATTTCTTAACGGCCTCCAGTGCAGTTTTTGGTAGACGGAGAAAAGACAACAAACCCACAAGATGAAGTATATCCTATACACTGGCAGAACATATTCTTCATAAGGCGATACAATAAGTTTACACATCAATTCTGCTGCATGTCCCTAAAGTTACCTCCCCTTCTTCACAAGGTAAATCTATGTTTTAGTACAAAGTGCACTCTGCCTGATGTGGTAATGTTTATAGTTTACGTTTTGTTTCGTGTTTTTTTGTTTCTGCTGCCAAAGTGCCTCTAAGCAATGCAGTAAGTGTGCTCAACAAATCGTTAGTTTTTATTTTGAGACTTTGTTTTCGTTGTTGCCTTTTCGTCCTACTCCCTTTTGCTCGTCATTTTTAACTAGGGTATACTGCGATGAAGCTTTAGCGTTGGCTGTTTCGAGGCCTGATGACGCTATTTATTTTCCTTTTTTTGTGTTCATTCTGTTTTCTTTTTTTCCTTTTTGTGTGTCTGTTTTTTAGTCTACAGGTTAATTTTTAGTTTTGCAGACATTATGTATATGCAAAGGAAGCCGAAAATGTACATGGGCAATGCTTTTGCTTTTGTTGTGGGCTGGCTGGCGTTGTATAACAGCTACTTAAATCGGTCTGCTTGCAAGGACGTGTAACTCCTCGCGTAGCCCCTCAAGGCTAGTGTCATAAAGCACAAGAGAGAACAATAACAAGCCGAGTTATAGTTCATAAGATTAAAAAATAGAGGTGCATGTGTTTTTTTTTTGGGTGGGGGTTTTATTAAGTGGTACAAGTTAAATGGAATTGAGAATAATTCAACTAACATGGTAAGGTTAAATTGTTTATAAAATTGTGAGTGTTCAAAGGAAATTGGTCACAAAGAAGTTATATGGTTATAAGTTCTCCGAAACGGTGAATTACCTATGCTTCATATAGGACAGAAAGCTCAACTGGATACAAAACATAGAAAACAGATCCAAGTAGGCACTCATAGCTTTATACCAGTCAAAGGGTATCGCATAGACTCGCGAGGGCTGAAAATAGTCGTTTTTCACTCAGACACGATCGGCAATTTTCGAATTCAGGGCATACGGAATGCAATATACTCGCTGATAGTACCAAGTATGAGATAAATGTGAATCCCCCCTTGGATACTAAGAATTTGGTGTTGTCCTAAAATTTCTAAGGATATTTAAATAGAATACAATAAATTCAGTGGTAGTACGAAGTATGTCCTATAGATGGCGTATCATCGGGGTTACTAAGAATTCTGTGTTACCCTTATGCCACTTAAGATATTAAATCAAATTTAGGCAAGAAAAATTCCATTATTCTTATAGTCCTTAGTTTTTAGTGATATACATATTGGGGTCTTAATTGGGATATTATGAACTTAGTGTTAGTACAAAGTATATGTTAGAGGTGGCGTCTCATCTGAGATACTAAGAATTCGCTGTTGCCCTTATGCCACTTGATTAGATTGGGCCAAGAAAAAAGCAATAACTTGTATGGTTCTTTGGTTTCAGTTCACCTACAAATTGGTGACACAACTGAGATTTAATGAACTCGGTGATAGTACAACTAATGTACTATAGATGGCATCTCATCAGAGATACTAAGAATTCGTTATTTCCCTGAAGCTACCTGCGAATATAAATCATATACTATAACCGCCAAAAAAAACCATAATTCGTATAAATGTAATTCATTAACATTAATATTTTAACGATCGTCTGCTTTAAAACAAAAGTTCTTCTTTACCAATCTGAATGTCATCCCGAAGATTGTCAACCAATCAAGATTGATGCCTCAATGACGTCATGATGATAATATTTTTTTCTTTTTGAAAGAGTTCTCATGGCTAGAAGAATATTATAAAATATTCGAAGACATCTTAATTGTGAGCAAACGTGCAGGAAAGCTATTGGAAAATCCTGGGGGACTCGATATTGTAAAGCCAATACTACGATATGGCTCCACAGTCTGGTGGTTTGAGCAAAATCCCGCAAATTGATCGTATTTTACGTTCCTCATGTCTCCTAATTACCCGTCATGAGGTCAGCCTCTTAATGGCACTGTATAGAATACTTAATCGGCGCCCATTGGATTTAAAAGCCTCTGCTCTAAAATCAGCCACTCGCCTAGACGAGATAAAAAAATGGGATCCTAAAACACATATATTTCTTACTTGAAACTCGGCTACATGCTTAGTGCAAGGAAATAAAACATCATGTTTGTTACCAGAACTTTCTCTAGAAAGGAGAACGAAAAGGTGGTAGGTAGGGGCCACTAAATATCTTTAATGATGGTGTCAAGCTAGATGATAAGGTCGGCTATGCGATTTACTTCTCTTATATAAACCTGAGTATAAGAATAAGGATTAAGATTTCGGCAGCGGTTTTCAAGCGGAAATACTTGTCATTAAGCGAGCTGCCGAAGAGATTAATGGGAGGAAAGAATCACAGAAGGGATATTCTTGTGCTCACGGACATTCTAGCGGCGTTCTTATCTTAACGGGATATCCAAGAATAACAGAGTTCTGATCACGTATATAAATGCTTAGTGCACGGAAATCGAACAAACCTCTATGAAACCAGAACGTTCTCTAGAGAGAAGAAAGGACAGTGAACGGAAAGGTGGTTCATACATAGAGGCTACTAAATATCTTTAGTGATGGTGTCAAGCTAGTGGATGATAACGTCGGCTATGCGATCTACTCTTTGGATCTAAGATCTGAGTATAAGGTTAAGGATTCCAGATTTCTGCTGCGTTTTCCAAACGAAAATAAACTTAAAAAACTTGATTTCCCATTACACCCCATGAATGAGGTATGGGATGCTTCTCGCGTTGTTGTGAATTATTACACTTTCTATTTTAAATTCACAACAAACGGCACCTACTTGTTTATAGACGAATGCGAACGTCACTGTTTGATAAGCTTTTAATACACATGGCGACACCTAAAACGTGACAAATTCCCCTATACAATACTTACTAACTTCAAATCGATATTAAATTATTATGGCATGTAACTTGACAAAACGAATGATGCAGAACTTCTTCTTTTTGGGGCTATTTTCACGTGCAGTTCTTAGAATTGAGTCCCAAAATCATTTTTTCACAAAATTTCTTCCTTACTAAAATTTTGTTTTAATTTTTTATTATATTTACTTAATAAAAATTATGTCGCTTTCAAACATTTATAGGAAACCGCTCAGCATAAATCTCATGATCATTTGTTAAAAATTTAGTCTCTATTGTTGCTCTCTTGACTCATCCTGTAAAACCCATAAAGTAAAAGTATGACCAAATATCCCCCTCTATCCCCCTAACTGTTGTTTTCTGTTTATTTTGTAAATCCTCTTTAGATATCTACTGGTTCATCGAAGGGCTCAGTCAAAAGTTCATACAAATTTGAGACAAAATACAAAAGCAGCAAAAGAAATATATCCTGACATCTGTCATTGCAACTACGTTTGTGTGAGTTAATCTTCTTAAACCACTGACAATAATACAAACACTTGCTAAACTGGTGGCATTCACGCATTCAAAAACCACTTTTTGGCAGTTAATCCTTTCAATTCAACTTCACAAAAATATATATGCGGAAGGATAAATGCTTTTGTTTTCAATCATCAGTTGTAATTATGCCAGTCTAAATGCAATACAACAAAGGCAGTAATAGAATAGCAGCAGCAGGAGCACCAACAACAGTAACTACAACAATAACAAAGAGATGCATCATTCACAACAGAAATGTCACATTTTTGACACCTCATAAACGGGGTTGTTTATACAAATATTTAAAAGGACTCTCAGTACCATTACCAACACCATCACGTACTGCTGCTTTATATGTATGCTATAGTATAATATAATCTGCTTATGCCACAGCAAACACTTATCATGGCTGAGGGATTTCAAAAATAAATTTCATTACAAACAATTCCATGGCGCATATACAATTTCATTGATAAACACCCAAGGGGATGTAAAGCGAGCATGGAGGTAGGGAGGTGTAGAGGGGTAGAGACAATGACATATACATTGACTATGATGACTGGCTTTTTGACCACATGTCTTTTTAAATTATCATCAAAATTAACGCATGCAGTGCGATATGAGCGATGTGCCATGGCATGGCATAGCAGCATAGTGTTGCTGTGCTGATAATGGCAATGTTGACACCATTATTGTTAAACATTATTGCTATAGGAATCTAAAACTACTACTACTACTACAGGCAGCTACTGCTGCTGTCTGACATTGGGCCTAGTGGATTTTGGATAATAGTTTAACAAATTTCTAGTGAACCGACTGCAGCCAACAACCCTGTGACACCAACAACAGGCCGAGTTTAGGCACTACACCACCACTACCACCACCCCTTGTGTGTCTATGGGTTTTGCGGTCTTGTCAGTGATATGAAATTTTGACATTTTATTGTAATGTACAAAAATATATTTGGTAAAATATCACAGCATCATAATTAATTACATTTTTCCGCCTCATACAGCGACAGAGCAGCAACAACATATCGGGTTTATGACTTTATGATAACTCTGATAGGAATTGAAAAATTGGCACCATATGTAATATTATGGTTTAAAATTGCATTACATTAGATGAGCAGAGGCGGGGGCTGGACTGGATTGGGTTTGATAATGTTGCATCTGTGGAAAATGAGAAATAATTTGGAAAACAAAAACAATAGAATGTCAAATGCAGTTAGTTGTATGGTGGTAAGGCCTTGTCATGGCTGCCCTGCGTAGACAGTAGTGAATATACTATGCGATTTAATAGTGTAAAAGGCAGTTAGAAATAGTTCTAATGTTAAACAGATCACACAATGCAGAAATGAAATTAACACAATCGTTTGATTGTTATCCTTATAGTTGCTTGCACTCTTCTCCTAACTGCTTCTTTAACACTTGCTCGTTAACATGTACACACAGGGCATCACTAAAAACGATTTTCGAACAGAAAAGTTATATTGTTCAATATCTATTTTTATTTATGCTGACATGTGTATCATTCGCTGTTTGCGTTGCCTGTATCCTTTTGTCTCTATAGTTTAATTTACCGTGTGTATTTCTCTCCTTTATGATAGCCCGAGAGAGAAAGAGAGAGCGAGTGTGAGTAGAAATGTCGTTATATGTTGGCAATTTATGGCGTTGACAAATAATTTCATTTTTATGTTTATTGCGAAAATTTTTATTGCCTTCGATTGACAATTGTTAATGGTTTTTTCGCTTTTCGCCAACATAACGTTACGTTTCGTTACCCTTGCCATTGTTAGTTATTAGATGTGTGTTATAAACGTTTTTTTTCCCATTTGTTCTTCACATCGAAATTGTCCCCATGCTATATACGTACATATGTGGCAAGACATTGACATCGTTCACGACGACAACGACGACGACGGTATCGATGCCAATGATGAATATAAAGAGAGGGTTTGCATTGATTGTTTCACATTTAACATTTAATGAGCCGTAATGTCCAAAAGTGACAGTTTTAATATGAGCCATAGTAAATACAAATGTAATAATAATTTTATGAGCTGTATTAAAGAGTAAAACGAAGAAAATCAGAGAGAAAAAACAAAGTGATGCGTAACAAATTTGTAGTTGTTATCAAAAGAGTTAAAATTAAGCACTTGAAATATGCCCTAAAAATTATAAAATATGTTCTTACAGTCATAAAATATGCCCTTAAAATCAACAAAAATATGCTCTTAAAAATTATAGTCACACAATTTTTTTCAAATGAATTATAAATATTTTGAAGTAAAGTGAAAATACAAAAACAGCTTAAAAATTAAAAACTTTTCAAAAAATAAATATTTATTTTAGATTCAAGTATTTTTGATAAATTAACATACGCAAATTTAAGCAACATCATGTATTGATGATAATATTGGTGCAGATCCACACAATTATTTACAAATACTCTACACCAACGTTTTTTACTGTTACATTTGAAAAAAGCAAAGTTGCAAAGACAACCTTGTTTTTACGAACGAAAAATTTATATGAAAAACATAAAATATGCTTAAAAAGGCTTATTTTTATTAAATATATGCCCTAAAAACGTGAAATATGCTTAAAAAAAATATGTTTTTTTTTTAAATATGCTTTTAAAACCAAAATATGCCGAAATATGACTTTATGTGTAAAATATGCTAAAATATGCTCTAACAAATAGGTCTCAAAACACGTGTAGGACCATGAAACATGTAAACACTTTACCCATTTGTTAATATCTCGTTCTACAAAAAACATGCAATTGCATATTTCCAGTTGCTCTGGTTATTTTACCAATCGAAAGTTATAACTTTTGAATAGACCACACACTGCTTAATTTTGGATAATATTTCAATGAAATTAGCCTTAAAAAACAATATCCACAGATGGAATTGGAGGAAATTTAAGGGACTATTTCCTTAACATTATATTTTGATGATAATATTGGTGCAGATCCACACAATTATTTACAAATACTTTTCATTACCTCTAAACCAACGTTTTTTGTTGTAATTTGATTAAAATTAAATTTTTGCTGTTAAATTTGAAAAAAGCAAAGTTGCAAAGAATTTCTTCCTTGTTTTTACGAACGAAAAATTTATACGAAAAACATAAAATATGCTTAAAACGGCATATTTTTTTTAAATATATGCCCTAAAAACGTGAAATATGCTTAAAAAAATATGTTTTTTTTATATATGCTTTTAAAACCAAAATATGCCGATATATGACTTTATGGGTAAAATATGCTAAAATATGCTCTAACAAATAGGTCTCAAAACACTTGTAGGACCATGAAACATGTAAACACCTTATCCATTTGTTGATATATCGTTCTACAAAAAACATGCAGTTGCATTTTCCGGTTGCTCTGGTTATTATACCACTCAAACGTTATAACTTTTGAATAGACCACACACTGCCTAGTTGTGGCTTATACTTCAATGAAATTAGCTTTAAAAAACAACATCCACAGATGTAATTGGAGAAAATTTAAGGACTATTTCCTTAACATTATATTTTGATGATAATATTGGTGCAGATCCACACAATTATTTACAAATACTTTTCATTACCTCTAAACCAACGTTTTTTGTTGTAATTTGATTAAAATTAAATTTTTGCTGTTAAATTTTAAAAAAGCTAAGTTCTAAAGACTTTGTTGTTTTTACGAACGCAATATTAATATGAAAAACATAAAATATGCTTAAAAAGGCATTTTTTTAAATATAAGCCCTAAAAACGTGATATGTGCTTAAAAAAATATGTTTTGTTAAGTACGCTTTTAAACCAAAATATGCCGAAATATGACTTTATAGGTAAAATATGCTAAAATATGCTGCAATAAATAGGTCTCAAAACACTTGTAGGACCATAAAACATGTAAACACTTTACCCATTTGTTAATATCTCGTTCTACAAAAAACATGCATTTGCATATTTCCAGTTGCCCTGGTGATTTTACTGCTGATAAGGATTATGCATTACCTCATGGAGATCATCTGGCTAGAGGAGAGCATGACCGGGGATTGGAGTCTCAGTCTGTTATGTCTCATACGTACAAGAAAGGAGATCGTAGTGAATGTAAGAACTACCTATTATCAATTGCGTACAAGGTCCTTTCGAGCATATTGTGTGCACGTCTAAAGCCAATTGTAGAAAAACTAATTGGACCATATCAGTACGGCTTTAGACCTGTTAAATCTACCACGGATCAAATATTCACCATACGACAAATCCTGGAAAAAACTCATGAAAAGCAGATAGACACTTACCACCTCTTTGTCGAATACAAAGCTTCCTTCGACTCTCCGTTAAGGCATAGGCTATATGAGGCCGTGTCTGAGTTTGGTATTCCTGCAAAGCTAATTCGGCTTTGTAGATGTACCTTGGAAAACACAAAGTCCTTGGTTAAGTTTAGTAAGGATCACTCTGAACCATTTAACACGGAAAGAGGTCTCAGGCAGGGCGATAGCTTGTATTGCACACTAATTAATATATTTATGGAGAAGATGATGAGGGAGGCTGGTGTCAACATGTTTGGCACCATATTCCACAAGAGCCACATGCTACTAGCATATACCGATGATATCATTGGCCGAAATCTGCGGGATGTTACTGCAGTTTACTCATCGCTAGAAAAAGAATCAGCAAAAATGGGTTTTGCGGTCGACGAGGACAGCTCGTCGATTTTGGGACTTAATTCTGAAAACTGCAAGTGAAAGTAGCCCCAAAAAAAGGAAGTTCTGCATCATTCGTTTTGTCAAGTTACTTGCCATAATAATTTAGTATCGATTTGAAGTAAGTCAGTATCGTATAGGGGAATTTGTCACGTTTTAGGCTCTGTTTCGCAACTGTCAAAATGTTGTTTGTGTTTAACATAGAGTAAAACAAAAACAACATTTTTAATTTTCGTGAGATAAAGATTTCTAGCTCTAGCCGGTAAGAGAGCTCGAACCTAGGACCTTTCGAATAGACCTCTTACGGCATAGTTGCAGCAAACATTTCAATGAAATTATCTATAAAAAATAAATGCCACAGATTATTCTTTCCAGTCACATGAATGACTTTCCAGTCATTTAAAGAGTTTTATTTAAAATTACAAAAAAAGGTTATCAGTGAATCACTATCAATATTTAAATATACTTGGTTAATTTAGTTAAATATAATTTCTCTTTTGAACTTTAAGCCTCTTACAAAACCATAATAAAGTACAAAAAATATGCAAACGTTTTCATTACACATCTATTCAAAACAAAATCCTATAAAAATTTCAACATCTGCTTTGTGTTAAGCAAACATGGCAAAGGGAGCACATTACAAATGTGATTAATTTTTTTTTTGCGTTCTCTTGTGCAAGGGTGAGCATAGAGCTTTATGCAAAATCTACATAAAACAGAAACCGATACAGCAGTTACATGTGTGTGTGTGTGTGTGTGCTAAAGATATTAAGCAAAAAGCTAAGGAAATTGTAAATGAATGTGTGATAACTGCAAGGAAACCTAGTGCTCATACATTTCGATGATGAATTACAATTACATGGCTCAACAAATGCCAACATTCATACACTTTAGATGTCGGCGAGTGCACAACACCAAAACAACAACAAAAAATGCCAAAAATTGCTTACAAAGAAACAGCGTAACGTAGCAGCGTTTTGTATAATGACAGACATTCATATACAAAAGACGAGAATACCCTTGCAAACGCTTCTGGAACAACATGTAATCTATAACAAATGTCAAAACATAAGCTGTGCGTTTTTTGTTTGTTTGTCGTGTTGTGCGTTAAACTTTGAGGAGTTCGGACGGGGGTAAGAATGGTTGGATGGATGGTGGTGTTATAAGCGTTATTAAAAGCATGCGAATTTTTGCGCAGCTGCATCGTGTAGGGAAGTGTAGGAGTAACAAAAGGAAACAAAGCGAAAGTAGTCAAAAGTGTGGAAAACAGAATTTCCATGTCATCTGTAATTTTTCAACCAAAGCAGCAACAACACATATACAAAGTTTTTTTGTTCACTGTTAGAAATTTCTCACGACTTGATGATGCGTCCTGACTGAAACGAAAATTTGCAAAAAGGGGTCAATCCCTTGTTTTTTTTTTCATGCTATTGTTGTTGGTATTAAGTATTGGCCATGTCAGTTACTTGATGATGACGCGACGCCTAATAAGTTGGTTTTGTGTTGAGGTCTCATAAGGAGTTCACTACTGTTACTACTGGCTTGACTACTGGTTTCTTAATCACAACAAAAAAAAAAAACCTATTGGTTGCCCTCAACATTTTGGGTGGATTTTCCTTAGTTTTGGGTTAATGACATAAAACATAAATCATTTTTATTTGGTCCGTCGTAATGTGTGTATTTGACAGTCTTAAGAAGGCTTAAATATAGAGATTAGGGTCATGACAATGAGGCGGCAAAACGCCAGTAGAGGGAGGTGAAGCAGCACAAGGAACATTGATTGAATAATAACAACCAGTGGGGTTGAAAGGTTAAAGCTAGTAGGGAAAGTAAAGGCAAAGGAATTTATATATACAACTAAATAGTTGGCTGTTGTTGTCAAAAGTGTGAAGAAATTTTTTAAATTTTTGGAAAAACAATTTTTTTTAAATAAATTTTATGAGTTAATTCCATGCGATATGAGAATTCCAATACCGACCCTCGTATTTAAGTTTTGAGCTCATAGAAACCTTGCCACTAGTTTATACTGTACGTTGGCAAATTGTTTGTATAATGGTTTGATTAAGAAAGAAGTTCACATCTAACACACAGACATACTCACAGAATTTTTGAAAATTTGGGTTAACACAAAATATTTTTTCAAAAATTTATGACTTGGTTTGGGTATATCATTTTATCTTCTCTTCGAAGCCGCGACCTAGTTCCTCCTCTTTAAATGGCAGTAATGAGATTCTAGATAAACTTATACATTCCCAAACCCTTCCCCTAGAAGGCATTCCGAAAGAAGGCTTCGTGTAGGTCTTCTCTTGTACTAAAAAAATTTAGAATAGAAAAAGCAGTGCTATTTTGAAATAACAATCATGATAAAGAGTTTCTCCTCTTTAAGGATCTAGATAGACTTATACACTTTTAAACCGTTTCCCTAGAAGTCATTCTAAAAGAAGGCTTCGTGTATGCCTCCTGCTAGTACTAAAAAATTTAGAATAGAAACAGCAGTGCTATTTGAAATTAACAATCATGATAGAATTTGTCCTCTTTAAGGTTCTAGATAAACTTACACATTCCCAAACCCTTCCCCTAGAAGGCATTCCGAAAGAAGACTTCATGTAGGCCTTCTGCTTGTACTAGAATAGAAAAAGTCATGTGCTATTTTGAAATAAAAATCATGATAAAGAGTTTTCCTCTTTAAGGTTCTATATAATCAAATACATTCTCAAACTCTTCCCCATGAAGGTATTCTGAGAGAAGGCTTCGTGTATGCCTTCTGCTTGTACTAGAAAATTTAGAATAGAAAAAGCAGTGCTATTTGAAATTAACAATCATGATAAAAAGTCTATCCTCTTTAAGGTTCTAGATAAACTTTTACATTTTTAAACCCTTCCCCTAGAAGGCATTCTAAAAGAAGGCTTCATGTAGGCTTTCTGCTTGTACTAGCAAATTTAGAATAGAAAAGCAGTGCTTTTTTGAAATAACAATCATGATAAAGAGTTTTTTCTCTTTAAGGTTCTAGATAAACTTATACATTCCCAAACCCTTCCCCTAGAAGGCATTCTAAAAGAAGGCTTCATGTATGCCTTCTGCTAGTACTAAAAAATTTAGAATAGTAAATTAGTGCTATTTTGAAATAACAATCATGATAAAGACTTTTTCCTCTTTAAGGTTCTAGATAAACAAATACATTCTCAAACCCTTCCCCTAGAAGGCATTTCGAAAGAAGGCTTCATGTAGGCCTTCTGCTTGTACTAGCAAACTTAGAATAGAAAAAGCAGCGATATTTTAAAATTCAAATCGTGAAATAAATAAAGGTTATCGACAAGTCTCCTCAGGGACTAATATGCCTCAGAACGCCCTTGAAGATTTGACTTAAGACTCTTATATAACTATTTTTATATAAAAGGGACATCTTATTTAAAAAACATTATTTTATAATACAGTTTATCATCTAATATATAGAATAATTCTTAGATGAACATAGTGAGAAACTTATAAATAATAACTAAACGTCTTTGAAAAAAAAATTCCTTAAAGGTCTCCAGCCTGGCTAGCTTAAGGCTCAACAAATTCGCTATGAAAAGGATTTTATATAAAATATTAATTAACTAACATTTGATAAAATATGATAACGCTAACAATATGCTGATTTACTTTCCTTACTAATTTTATAGAAAACCTATTACTTGTGTGCCTCACTGTACTTAAACCACACTCTCTCTCTCTCTCTCTCTCTCTCTCTCTGACTAAGAATCTAATACATCAAAGTTTTTACATCTTTACTCAACTACCACAAAAACCTTTGAAAACTTCTTTATAGGATGTTGGTAGTTTAATCATCAATTTAACTAGTAGTTTATGTTAACTACTGATGCCACCATAGTTTGCTAGACATACCACCGAAGAAGGTATTAGCAGCAGCAGCAGCAGCAGCATCATCATCTTGTTCACAGTATTCCATTCACAGCCAGTTGGTAAGTTACTTCCAAGCACTTCTACTACTACTACTACTCCCTTCCTTTCGTTAGGGTATGATGGCATGGTTCATCTTATGATATTTATGTTTGCGGTTTGTATATCCTTAACGCAAACAAAAAATTGGGTCATTGTTTTTAATGGGTCTTTGGGGAATTTGTTATTCGACTGATGTTTGCGGGTTTTGCGGAGGTTTAGTTTTTAATTAAAAATTTATACAAAATTTCTGAAAAGACGCAGCGGCAGCAACCGAATATGATAGACAACAAGGCGAAAAAGGGATCAAAATGAATTTGAAATTAGAGTGTGGAAAACTTTGACAATTTTTCAACACAATTTAATATTTAATTAAATAACTTTGAATAGGTTAAAAACTAGATTTCGAAAAATTATCATTTTATTATCATGGTAGTCCTATGATAGTCCTTTAAAACAAATTGGTGTGAATTCATAAAGTTTGGTGGCGGATTGCTTTTTTCTAAATAAAATTTAATTAAACCGTAATAGCATCAATTACAGCCAACACTGACAGCTGTCAAATTGTCGACAGTATGTAACCCAAAACTTCAAAACTTTTAGGATAATGTTAATTAAGGAAAGAGAAGATGATGAAGATGATGTTGAAGATTTTTTGGAACAAAATTTTGTAACTCCCCAGTAAAAAACCGAATGAAATATTATACATATTTGCGTACTTTTTTTAACGATTCATTAAGTTTTGTATGGCTGAAATTGAACAGTTTTTGGTGATCTGTCTTTGCTTTTTTTTTGTTTTTTGCTTGTGATCTGACATTTAATACTCTCTTGTGTGGCCTTAGAGGGATGATTTAACATTCCCTTGGCTTATGTTATACATATGACACCAACCGAAAGTGATCTGTTATTGCCTGTAATGTGTTTGGGTTAATCATAAGAGTCTATAAATGTATGAAATTTATTAAATGATTATTTTTGAAGTCATAACCGAAATGTCATAAATCATCTGCCATCCGAGGGGGGTAAATGATAATGCTAAAGGCAGAATTACTTAAATCTGTACTGAGTATGAAATGAAATGAATTTTGACATATGGAATGTATATTGCAAATATGGAATTTTGAAAGAAGTTATGAGATTTTATGGTGATATAAGTATGTAAAAAGCTGGATATAAAATGTGCTGCAGAAATTTTTATAGTATGGTTGTTAAGGAAACGAGGGAGAGCGAGAGAGAGAGCGAAAGAGATATAAATGCGGCCATTGACAAATCGATTAATTTCATACGAAATACAGCTGATTTTGGGTTTTAAAACTTATGTTAAATTAATATATTTGCTTGGAATATTATAGTAAAATCTTGTATCATAGTAAGATTGTGCATACCTCGGGATCATTACCTATCCAATATTATAAAAATTATATTCATTTTATAGTATTAAACACATTAACATGGTTATAAAAAAATTTAGCTTGCCATTTATTTATGGGTAATTAATAAAAATATGTTTGTGCACAATTTGAAAGCAAGATCTATCCAATAATATAAAATTTTTTATAAAATTATTATTTTAAAAATTTTAAAGTGGTATTACAAAAATTGTCCATCTCATTTTATTGTGATGTTGAATAAAAAAAATACGATTATGCACAACTTTACGGCTATGGCTATACAAAGATATATAATTTTTATTAATTTGATTATATTTAACACCTTCAACAGGTGTTACAACAATTTTCCTAGGCCTTTTTAGTATGATTGTTAACAAAAAAAAAAAATATTTGTGCATAACTTTAATGAAAGCCATATACAATGATATATAAATTAATTTCAAATAATAGTATTAAGAACGTTTTAAAGGTATCACAAAAATGTATCTTGCCATTTAGTTGTAGGTTTTAATAAAAAAGTATGTTTGTGCACAACTATGAATTAAGATATTTTTAGTGATATACAAAATTTTAAAAACGAATCGTATTTAACGCTTCAAAATAGTAATACAAAAATTGTGCCTGCTGTTTTATTATGTTTATTTTATTAAAAATATGTTTGTGCACAATTTTGGGCTCAGAACTTTTCACCTATATATTAATTTTTAAAAATTAATCATCTTTAAGACTTCAAAATGGTATTACAAAAATATTGCTTGTCATTATTTTATCTTTTAGTAGTCAAAAATATGTTTGTGCTTAACTTTGAGGCAAGATCTATTAATTGATATTTTACTTTTAGCAAAATAATAGTATTTAAAAAAGTTAAGTGGTATCACAAAAATTTACATTGTCATTTAATAGCTAAATTTTCTAAAAAAAAACAAGATTGTGCACAACTTTGGGTTAAGATCTATGCAATGATATATTATTTTTATTAATTAGATTGCATTTAACGCTATAAAAAGGTATTACAAAAATTGTGTCATGTCTTTTTTTTAAGATTTATAACTTAAAAATATGTTTGTGCACAACCTTGGGTTAAGACCTGTCCCACGATGTATAATTTTTAAGAAAATAATTACAATAATAATTTTAAAATGGTAGCACAAAAATTTTAATTGTCATTTAATAACTAAATTTTCTAAAAAAAATAAGATTGTGCACATCTCTGGGATAAGATCTATGCAATGATATATTATTTTTATTAATTAGATTGCATTTAACGCTATAAAAAGGTATTACAAAAATTGTGTCTGTCATTTTTTTAAGATTTATAACTGAAAAATATGTTTGTGCACAACCTTGGGTTAAGACCTATCTCACGATATATAACTTTTAATAAAATAATTACAATTACAATTTTAAAATGGTATTGCAAAAATTTAAATTGGCATTTAATAGCTAAATCTTCTAAAAAAATAAGATTGTGCACAACTTTAGGTTAAGATCTATACAATGATATATAATTTTTATTTATTTAATTGCATTTAACGCTATAAAAAAGTATTACAAAAATTGTATCTGCAATTTTTATAAGATTTATAACTGAAAAATATGTTTGTGCACAACCTTGGATTAAGACCTATCTCACGATATATAACTTTTAATAAAATAATTACAATTACAATTTTAAAATGGTATTACAAAAATTGAAATTGTCATTTAATAGCTAAATTTTCTAAAAAAAAATAAGATTGTGCACATCTTTGGGTTAAGATCTATACAATGATACATTATTTTTATTAATTAGATAGCATTTAACGCTATAAAAAGGTATTACAAAAATTGTGTCATGTCTTTTTTTTAAGATTTATAACTTAAAAATATGTTTGTGCACAACCTTGGGCTAAGACCTATTCCACGATATATAACTTTTAATAAAATAATTACATTTACAATTTTAAAATGGTAGCACAAAAATTTTAATTGCCATTTAATAGCTAAATTTTTTAAAAAAATAAGATTGTGCACAACTTTGGGTTAAGATCTATACAATGATATATAATTTTTATTTATTTAATTGCATTTAACGCTATAAAAAGGTATTACAAAAATTGTATCTGCAATTTTTATAAGATTTATAACTGAAAAATATGTTTGTGCACAACCTTGGATTAAGACCTATCTCACGATATATAACTTTTAATAAAATAATTACAATTACAATTTTAAAATGGTATTACAAAAATTTAAATTGTCATTTAATAGCTAAATTTTCGAAAAAATAAGATTGTGCACATCTTTGGGTTAAGATCTATACAATGATATATTATTTTTATTAATTTGATTGCATTTAACGCTATAAAAAGGTATTACAAACATTGAAAATGCCATTTTTATGACTAACTAAAAAAAATATATAGCTGTGCTAAACTTTGAGAAAAATGACTCACATGACATATTATTTTTAATAAATTTATGGAAGTAAACTGTAAAAAATATCATGCTTAACATTTTAGTTTTGCTCTTAGTATACAACACCACTCACATTTTTTGCACAGTGTAAGTTTATGGCTCAGTTATAACGTCCCCCTTTGCCATTTTACACACACTCTTACACAAATAATATAAATCCATTACAAAAAAAAAAAAATAACAATTCTGCATAAATTCTCATAAATCTTTTTGGGCTGTCAAAATTCCTTTTTATTTTATAACTCTAAAATTTAAACCCCTACCCCATAATGTGAATAGCGATGAGCAGCGACGAACGAACAGTCAAGCGAAAAAATAACACATGTAAATTCAACTCCTCCTCTGGTAGACACATGAATCATACGTACAAGCAAAACTCCGAGCACACATGATCTGGGCATTGGAATAGTTCTGTTTTAGGTTTCGTTTCTTGTTTTTTTTTGATTCAATATTAAAAAGCAACAACACTTTGAGGTGCCCTTCCACCAAATGCCTGGGTGTCATTATCATGTGTAATGATCAATCATTTTGTTGTAAGCCTTGTGATGAAGAATTGGAGAAGGAGGAGAAGAGATGAGATGATGCTGTACGGATGCTTAAGCAGTTTTTGCTTAACGCAAAACATTATTGTGCTGTGGCTTCTTTTTTTTTTTTGTTATTTGAAAATTGTACATACAAATGATGCTTTGTCAATAATGACAACTCACAAAACGAGGCGTTGGTTAATACTCTTTACGATACAAGTTCTAAAGATGGAGTCGCAGCAGCAGCCGGAGAGTTAAAAGTGATTACCAGCAATAATTGAACAAAACGTCCCACACACACAAGACTCAGAAATTTGTACACAATTTGTGTGTTCATTTTCAAGTACTTTAAAACTCTTTGAGGCCAAATGAACAAAACAAAAAAATACAAGAATAATCACTCTATCTATTATGGTACGATTGACCATACAAACGAACAGTTTCCACCAAAAATTGTTTTAGGTAATTTTTCAAAATATACTCTGTGAGACAACTCAACACTTGAACATACTTGTACAACAAATTTTTGAACAGTAATTGTGGCAAACAATTGTAGATTTCGGCTGTCTAGCCCATCTTGTTTACAATGATGAAGTCCACTACAAAGACCTTTAAAGTGATCAATCACAGCTAGAGATAGAAAAACCCTACCTTACTATACAAGACTACGTGAGAACTGCTACAGATGTTGGTATCAGGTAAAAAATTATTAAAAAGAAAGAAAATACAACTTAACAATATAATTATGAAATTATAATATTTTGAAAAACAATTCAACACTTTTATATTACAAACATAGTAACTGCAGCTACACGCTGATAGCTGTGAAAATCATGTTCGTTTTCCTGTCAAGTCCCGCTCATTGTTTGTCCAGAGTGCTGCCTGTAACTTGGTCTCAGTCTCAACAATTTTGTGTTTGCCATCATAGAGTGTTGCACAGGCGCAGCAGGCTACTGTAGCCAGTAGCCAGACTATAGATGCAATGTCCGCATGTCTATTACTGTCAAGTGTCAACATGAAAAGTGTATTCACATGTTGTCTCTCTGAGTGTGTGTGTGTGTGTTTTTCTGCACTCCTCTGTAATTTATGTCTTTTTAACATTTTGTAAGTGTCATTTTCAATAGTGGCATTGCAATTTTTAGTTATTGTGTTGAAGGCGCCAGAAATGTGTGTTGTGCTGCTGCTTTTGAAAATTGCATTGCTTGTTGTCAAAAATGTTGCCAGAGAGTTAAAGCAAAAGAAATATTTATGAATTGTGCAATATTTTTTAGTTGTACTATTTCAGATTTCAGATGACAAATAAGGTAATAATTGAGTTATATAATGTATTTTTTTTTTGAAATAGAGAAAAAATCGCACGTTACGAAACTTAATCATGGCTATGTCTTAGGAGGCCGTAATAAATGGTATTTAAAGTCATGAATTACATTCTAAAGGGTATAAATCAATAATCAAGAAGACAAAAACAAATTTGGGTAATTGTAAAATAAAGTTCGTTTGAGTCAAAAAAATTTGTATGTAAACAAACACATGACGAAACATTATTTATTTAAAAACCAACACACACGCCACCTATAGTACATAAAGGGTACTATTGTAAGGAAAGCTGTTCTTGCGCCCATCATTATTTATTTAGGGGGAAAACAAATCTAATATTGAAAATTCTTTGCCTTGCTATGATTAAGCTAAAATGAAATGACATTATTAAAATTTTTAAAGAGGTATCTCAAAATTGTATCTTGCTATTTAGTTGTAAGGTTTAATAAAACAAATATGGTTGTGCACAACAAGAAAATTTTATATAGTTTACGTAATTTTTTTTTAAATTTTTAGATTTTATTAATTTTAAAATTTCATGAAATTCGGAAATATCACAAATATCAACAATATCATAAATATCATAAATGTCATAAATATCATAAATATAATAAATACCATAAATAGCATAAATATCTTAAATATCTTAAATATCTTAAATATCATAAATATCATAAATAACATAAATATCATAAATATCATAAATATCATAAATAACATAAATATCATCAATATCATAAATATCATAAATATCATAAATATCTTAAATATCATAAATATCATAAAAATCATAAATATCATAAATATCATAAATATAAAAAATATCATAATTATCATAAATACATAAATATCATAAATATCATAAAAATCATAAATATCATAAATATCATAAATATAAAAAATATCATAAATATCATAAATATCATTAATATCATAAATATCATAAATATCATAAATATCATAAATATCATAAATAACATAAATATCATAAATATCATAAATATCATAAATATCATAAATATCATAAATATCATAAATATCATAAATATCATAAATATCATAAATATCATAAATATCATAAATATCATAAATATCATAAACATCATTAATATCATTGTAAGGTTGTAAGGTTTAATAAAACAAATATGGTTGTGCACAACTATGAAAGAAAATCTTTTTAGTGATATACAAATTTGTAAAAATTAACCGTACTTAACGCTTAAAAATGGTAATACAAAAATTGTGCCTGCTGTGTTATTATGATTTTTTATATTTGTGCCCAATTTGGGGCTCCTATATTTTTACCGATATATTAATTTTTAAAAATGAATCATTTTTAAAACGTTAAAATGGCAATACAAAAACATAGCTTGCCATTATTTGACTCTTAATTATTCAAAAATATGTTTGTGCTCAACTTTGAGGCAAGATGTATTAAATAATATTTTACTTTTACCAAAATAATAGTATTTAAGTTAAGTGGTATCACTAACATTTAGCTCGTCATTTATTAGTAAAATTGTCTACAAAACTAAGATTGTGCATAACTTTGGGTTAAAATATTTTTACCGATATATAATTTTTAAAAATTAATCATATTTAAGACTTTAAAATGGTATTCCATAAATATAGCTTGCCATTATTTAATGTTTAATTTTTCAAAAAAGGAATTTGTCATTGTAATAAATCTTAAGGTAATTGCACCAGCTTATTAATGACTTTAAAGTAAGACGTATCAAAAGTTGTTGTTGTTGTAAATAAGAAAAGTTTTATGTAATACAATTTGTATGATAATAGACTAGATTCATTTGATGGGTTTTAACACTATAAAGTCGTATGACACAAATATTGCATGTCATTTTATTATGTAGATTCTAAAAAAATATATTTGTGCACAACTTTGAACCAAGTTCTAGCCAATGATATATTAATTTAAATAGAAAAATTATTTTTACGATTTCAAAATGGTAACACAACAGTTTTACATGTCATTTTATTGCATTATTTCATTAAATAAAATATGATTGTGCATAACTTTACAACAAGGTCTAACCAATGATATATTAATTATTATATGATTTTAACCCAACAAGAAAATTTCCAACTTTTATACCCTACTAAGACGCCACCTATGTATATATACCCAACTTATACGCCACCTATCGCACATTACTTGCACTATATTATAAACATTTCATCTATAGAAACCATTGCTAATATGTGAGTAACATTTAGTTAAAGTTTGCTTGTAATCGCTATGAAGTTATGTGATATTAAGACGAACATACAGACACACAAACAAGGGCACATTTTCCCTTAATAACTATAATTACGAAATTTTAATATTAATCTTTTAACCTTATTAAAGGTAAGCTAAAATTTTTTGTTATCAAACAAATAAATTGAGCTGTTGCCAGAGAGAAGTGAGGGAAAATATAAGTTTTTATACCCATCTTTTAGACGCCATCTATAGCACAATAATTGTACTATTTTGCAAACCAATGCATATATGCAAACCATTGCATTTATGTCAGCAATGACAGTTCAAATTTTTGTGGTAATCGTGTTAAGGAGATAAGATTTTAAAAGCAACACACAGACAGTTAATTATTTGCATGTGTAGTTATATAGAGTAAGGATAAAAGGTCTTCTATCGTTAACTGTACGCACTCATTATGCAAAATTGTTGGTAGACCGGCAGTGGCATAGTGGTTAGAACACGCGACTATCATGCGGGAGATCGCAGGTTCAAACCTGGCTCCTGTCATCTTAAAAAAAAATAAATTGTTCTTTCATTGTCGGCTCCCCTCGAATGTTGTTGACAGCAACTTCGCAGTATAAGCGTCGATTCAATTGGCGTGTCTAGTAAGAGCTTCTCAAACAGTGACGTTCGCATTCCTCGATAAACAAGTAGGTGCCGTTAGTTGTGAATCTAAAAAATAGAAAGCGTGTTAATTCACAACAACGCGAGAAGCTATCCCATACCTCATTCATGGGGTGCAAAGGGAAATTAAGTTTTTTAAGTAAGTTGGTAGTTAATTAACATAGATGTATATAAATTTTTTTTTGAGCCGGCCCCTTGATTTTCGTCAGAAACTTCGCAGTATAAATGTAGAGTCAATTGGCATGTCTAGCAAAAGCTTCACAAACAGTGACGTTCGCATTTGTCGATAAACAAGTAGGTGCCGTTAGTTGTAAATCGAAAAATTGAAAGAGTGTTAATTCACAACAACGCGAGAAGCTTTCCAATACCTCATTCATGGGGTGTAAAGGAAAATTAAGTTTTTTTTTTATCAGAGAGACCGCAGTATATTTTACTATAAGGGCAAACAGTATAGAGATTTGTGCAAATCCTGAACATTGAGCAGTTGAACTCATCTAGCTAGCAAAATTCTCAAAAATCTGGCTTAACAGCAAAAAAATTATTTCTGCCTATCAAATAGTACAACATATATTTACAGGAGATTCGGCCTAAGGCCTAAATTTAAGTAATTTTCATTTAAGTAATGACCTCAGAGGCTTAAATGAGTGATGAAAACCACCTTGAAATTTTTTATGCTATGTCGAGCTGACTTACCCATTGTTATTAATTTTTTATATTTTTAGTCAAGTGGAGTAAGAGAAAATTTTTCTTTTATCACGTACCTGTAAAGATAGGAAAAAAATAAAATTATTTAGATTTTTTCTTATAAAACTGTATATATTCTAAGAGAGTATATAATCGTAAGAGGAATCCAAAAAAAAAATTAACATTTATAGTGTCCCACTGCCTTTTATTGGCAGACTTTTTTGTATAATATATTAAGCGCCACCTGTAGTGTACTAAAGTATGAAAAAAACTGTAGTTATCGCATAGTTAACTATATGGAAACAATTTGTATATGGAAACTAAAGAAAAAAATATTAAAAATAGTGGCTAAAACATTAACCAAAATACAGCAGAGAGAAATATGATAATATTGTAGGTCTAAGTTAAAAAGCGAACAAATTTTATGTTACAATGGCGTCAATTATTTTGATGTTTGGATATATATTGGTTAAAGAATATTTATAATTTGTTGTCCTTTTGGGTGAAGAAACATTTCAGTAATTATAAATTGACTGAAAATTTAAAATATTTTCTATACTCCTGACAATGGCAAGATGTTAATTTTTCATAACAAATCTTAACGATTTTACCTGTTAAGTGGATATAGTTTTATATACCACCTGCACAGTCCATACCACTCGTAAATTGTACTTTTATATATGAAAACTCTCGCTGTTACGTAAACAATAAGCTACTATATTTGTTAATGCAATCAACTAACTGGTATAGGAGCGTATATGTAACACACAGAGACTCCATCCAATTGATTTGTATTAAATATAAATAATATTTAAATTTAAAATGTATAAAACGTACATAACTTTCTATGAGTTTTACGCACCCCCTTCTCTTAAGTCTTAAGACCTATAAACAGCTATGGGCAGGGAGCTCTCTCGGAGCTTCAAGAGCATAAGAATTCGTATCGATACGAAGAAGTTACAACAAAAACAGTGAAGCACAAACACATGCAAGGCTTTCAATGTAGTGGTGTCCATAGCTGCCTATAAAGTTTACAACAGTTTGTTTGTACAGTTTTTCATTTAAAGCTTAGTATCTTCCACCAGACGCCACCTATAGTACATTATGTGTACTACTGTATACAAAAATTTAAGCTATGGCATAGTAAATTATTCTTAAACAAGTTTGTAAGAATTATTTTTTTTCTACTTTTTACAATGACAAAAAATTTTTTTAATGGGTAATCGTGGTTTCTGCATACCAATCGCGCAACCCCCTATCGCCCGTAAATTGTACTATTATATATCAAAACTCTTGCTGTCTTGCGGAAAATTGGTTACCAATTTTATATCGCCATCGCATAAACGCCATAGAAGTCTATAGCGAACACACAGAAACGAATTGGTTTGTATTAAATAGTAGAAATGGTTAAATACAAATTATTAAAGTAAATAACTTGCTACGTTTTTTTTGCTAGTTTTGTTTGCATAGTTTTCCTTTATAGCTTCATATCTTCCACGACGCTGCCCCCCCCAAATTCTTTGCTTAGTTTTTAAACAAACCCAAAAGTAAAAATAATGTTATGAGTAAAGCATAAATATTTAATTAAAATTAATCACACTATAACACCCTAACATATAGCATATAACTCAAACTATTAACTGCCCTTCTCAGCAAAGCCATTACCTCGCTCCCTTTACCGCAACTGCTCCCTCTTGCTCCTACCATACTTAAACATAATAAATGAGCAACCATATTTGGGGTTAGAATAAAAACTAACCGAAAAAACCCCACTAAATATGGTTTGGCAGAGGAATCGACAACCCAAAGAAGAAAAAACCAAACGAACAGAAAACAAAATACTCAAGCACAAAACAAACTTTAAGAAACTCCGTAGAAGAACAAACAAATTTACAGCTCAAAAGCGAAAAAAAATCCATAAAATATGAAAATAAACTAAAGTTTTTCCTTTAAGATGCAGCAGTTGCAAATGAAAACTCGGCAGCCCCAGGGCGGGGGAAGAGATTACCATGCAACCTTCCACAAATGAGGCAAGTTATATGCCTGGCACTGTCGTGGTAGCGGTCGTACAAAAGGCAGAGAATGGTTTTCAAAAGAAATTGGTGCTAGAGCACCAACTAGAGGGAAGACAAACAAAACCAGGAATTTTTTGTTCCCCCACCGCCTTCTTAAGCCCGGCAGCATGACTGCATGCATTGGGGTATTTATGCAGCAGTGACCTCTAACCATTATTTGGTAGAAGCAGATAATAATGATGATGTTGTAGCTTTAGAGATACGGCTATAAGAAAGAAGTTGTAAAAATTATGTTTAAAAGCTTAAAGTGCAAAGCATAATAGTTTATGGGCCAACAGCAGCAGGAGCAACAACAGCATCTGCAGCAGCAACAACAACAACGCTAGTATTAATATACCTTTCAACACGGTCAGAATATATCCAGCATATACACTGGCAAACATTTATATAGGGGAGTGAGGGAACAGTGCTGCAGCTAATATTATGGTCATGTTCAAGAGCTCGCAGCACACTTTAGAGCCTTGCGAAAAATAGCTGAGTTATGTTATACATATTGTGGTAAGTTGCAAGGAAATACAACATGCACTCTAAGGTTGCCTAAAACCGCAGCTTGCTTAGTTCTTAGCTTTAACTATTATGAGAAACCGGCAACAACTTCTTTTAGCCAAAATGGCATTAAAAGGGGATGTCGATGATTTTTCCTGCAACATGATGCATAATGTTGAAAAGGTTGTTCTTTGGCTAAACCTCAACATCTTCTAACTGTTTAATGTGTTCACCTCA
Source organism: Muscina levida (assembly GCA_964034835.1). NCBI lineage: Eukaryota > Metazoa > Arthropoda > Insecta > Diptera > Muscidae > Muscina > Muscina levida. Next base: position 137,326,557 of record OZ035883.1, read on the forward strand.
GCTATGCCATTTTTGGCTATTGAAGTTTTCCTCAATGCCACAAAAGTGAACAGCAACAACACAAAAAAAATACTATTTTCCAACTAATGAGCTACCATAACATCCTAGTCGGCTGGGTGGCTGGCTGGCTGGCTGATAGCTGTGTGTTGTTTTCTAAAACCTCACAACATTTGCTTAAGAAAAATTGCAAAAATGTTTATCATTTATTTTTTGCTCCTTACTGCAACGGCAGCTAGGTAGTCCATCGTCGTCGTCTTGTGTTGGCATGTATTCGTCTTTAGATGTTTTATTACCTTGAGTAAGGAGCAATATAAATTTTTTGTGTGGCACAGCGAGAGAGAGGGGTTGAGGTTGGGGAGGGGAAGGTTATATCGTAGATACCGCTACTCAAGATAATAATTAATTTATGGCAACACTCGTTCGCTGTATAGATGTATAAAATTAAAATTAACATGTTGGGGTTTCTGTTCGAGAATAGTGTTGGGTTACTTCAAACAGAAGTGGACTCTGGGAGCTTAATGAACATTTTGGATACAATGGGAAGTGTGGCAGAGAGAGAGGTGCTTAAATTGTAAAATTAAACACTTAGAGTTTATGGTATTTATGTCATTCTTAAGTTGAATTTTTTTTAAAAAAAAATAATCAAACAGGAGAAAATTTTCTTAAAATTTACTTTTACATTTTAAGAAATAAAGTGATTAAATGCCTGTGATGAGTTTAAATTTATTTGCAAGAGCAAAACATACCACAAAATGTATTCTTTTCACACTTATATGAATATTCTTTATGCTAAAGTTGGTGGCACTACCAAAAATGTGTTAAAAAAAACTTGTATATGAGTATAGCCGCATTTTCTGTCTTTTGTTGGCAAATATAGTTAAAGAACCTCCCCTCGTTATTTGGTTAGAGTTTACTAAAAACCACTCTAGACATGTCAGCATATATTCCTTTGAGTTGTAGTATAAACGATTTTACTATGGAGAAGTCTTTGAGCCACACACAGACATACAATAAGTTTGTTGAAGTTTAACAAAATTATTAAAAATTTCAAGTTTTCGACCCTCGTACATAACCTAGAGTTCACTTAAAACCTTCTCACACATGTCAGTAATGACTTGCTACAGTTTCACAGCAGTGAGCTAAACGATATAGAAATTATGGAGCAGCACACAGACACACAAAAATTTTAATTATGGAAAAGTTTAAAAAATTTATAAATTCACGTGATTTTAAAAAACTCAAAAATTTTATAAATTTTAAAACATTCATTAATTTTAAACAATTTATAAATGTTTTAAATAAAATCATAAATTTTATATATTTGGAAAAAATTGATAAATTTTATAAAATTTACGTATATTTTATAAAATTTACGTTAATTTTATAAAATTTATAAAATTTAAATATTATAAAATTTATGTAAATTTTATACATTTTATTAATTTACAAAATTTTGTATGCATATTTTTTAAATATCATAAAGTTCGGAAATACCATAAATATTATAAATATCATAAATATCATAAATGTCATAAATATCATAAATATCATAAATATCATAAATATCATAAATATCATAAATATATAAATATCATAAATATCATAAATATCATAAGTATCATAAATATCATAAATATCATAAATATCATAAATATCATAAATATCATAAATATCATAAATATCATAAATATCATAAATATCATAAATATCATAAATATCATAAATATCATAAGTATCATAAGTATCATAAATATCATAAATATCATAAATATCATAAATATCATAAATATCATAAATATCCTAAGTATCATAAATATCATAAATATCATAAATATCATAAATATCATAAATATCATAAATATCATAAATATCATAAATATCATAAATATCATAAATATCATAAATATCATAAATATCATAAATATCATAAATATCATAAATATCATAAATATCATAAATATCATAAAGATCATAAATATCATAAATATCATAAATATCATAAATATCATAAATATCATAAATATCATAAATATCATAAATATCATAAATATCATAAATATCATGAATATCATACATCAAAATCAAAATATCATAAATGTCATAAATATCATAAATATCATAAATATCATAAATATCATAAATATCATAAATATCATAAATATCATAAATATCATAAATATCATAAATATCATAAATATCATAAATATCATAAATATCATAAATATCATTAATATCATAAATATCATAAATATCATAAATATCATAAATATCATAAATATCATAAATATCATAAATATCATAAATATCATAAATATCATAAATATCATAAATATCATAAATATCATAAATATCATAAATATCATAAATATCATAAATATCATAAATATCATAAATATCATAAATATCATAAATATCATAAATATCATAAATTTCATAAATATCATAAATATCATAAATATCATAAATATCATAAATATCATAAATATCATAATTAACATAATTAACATAAATATCATTTATATCATAATTAACTTAAATATCATAAATACCACAAAAATTATAAATATGATAAATATCATAAATATAAATAGCATAAATATCATAAATATTATAAATATCATAAATATCATTAATATCATTAATATTATAAATATCATAAATATCATAAATATCAAAAATATCATAAATATCATAAATATCATAAATGTCATAAATATCATAAATATCATAAATATCATAAATATCAAAAATATCAAAAATATCATAAATATCATTACTAACATATATATCATAAATAATTAAAAAAAAATCATATACATACATTGTTATTTTCATCAAAATCAAAAATATCACAATTAACACAAATATCATAAATATTAAAAATCATAAATTTTCTTTAAAATTCGTAGATGTACAGCTTTATTTTTAAAATTTGCAGACCAATTTACTTTATATTGAAATAAGCAAATGTGAAGAACGCCAACGCCACCTATGCTACAATTATTGTACTAATACACATCTCCAATATAAAAGATATTAAAACCCCTTAGCCGCCATAAATTAAGTTAATTTTTTTTACCTTAAATAGCCCTCAAAAATTTCACTTTGATTTAGTTAACGTCCAAGCAATTTCTTTCGTTTTTTAATCACTCGCCATTTAAATATTTTTCCCCCTTCAACAAATTAAAGAAAAATCACCTGAAAAGCCATAAAGCACACAGCACAATCACCAACTGCTGCTAAATCAATGTCTGCTGCTGCTTTTGCTGCACGCCAATAGAAAAACAATTTAATTTTTCTGACCAAATTTGTACTTCAAACATGGCAAGGCGCTATTTAACGCAAAGACTGCCGTCGTCTTCGCCGCGCCTCGAGGCCTCAAGACAATTGCAAGAGAAGACACCACACCACGCCAGTACTCTCAGCCATTTAAGATCGAAATGGAAAATCGAATATCTCGTAAAAATTGGTCGACTGGTATTTGGTAATTCGCTAAGTCGTTTCCTTTGAGCTGCACTATATGGTGGTTTGTCGCTGCAGCCATATATGGTGGACAGCATAAATACTGCACAAGAGATATGGCATAGATTGTTGCATTGTAAAAGATAAATAAAACTATATTATACATAGGGAGCCAATAACAAAGACGAAGACGGCACAGAAGACAAAAGCCAAAAACTAGTAACAATTGCAAAAAGGAAAATTGCAGCGACAATCATCATCATTATTGTGTTGCCTGTAAAAGGGAAACTGTTTGTTGGCTGCAATCGCTTGTAGCTTTCTGTATGGATTATTGGCTTACAGCATGATGTTGTTGTTGGTGTTGCCATTGCTGTTGCTGTGCTAAAGGTTCTAAACATTGTTTGGCTTATTGGCACAACCTTTTGGCTTTGACTAAAATCGATTTTTGAAATATTTACAATTATTACGTTCTTTATACAATTTGTTGTCGTTGTTGTTGCTGTTGGTGGTGTACTCCAATTGCTACTTTTGCTGCTTGTAAGTCGTAGATTTCCTTTCGATGTTTGGCGTAGAACTATTATGGCATTTGTAGGGAGCGTCGTCGTTTTTGTATTGCAGGCCGCCTGGCATATAAATTATTTGTGTGGCAATTGTTGCTGCTTTTGCTGCCAGCTAAATGTACGTGCAACAATTTGTTGTTGCTGTTTGTTTGTGTGAATTGTTCGACAAAAGGACTTAGGCTACGTATGCAGTACACACAAAATATATCTTTTCAATGATGCTGTTGTTGCAATTGAACATTCATTGACTTGTATCGAAAACATGAATTTACCGACCATGCGATACAGGCAGGGATGGGATATAAGGGGTGCGGACAAGGAGAAGAATAGCCAAGGCATGAAGGCCGCTGTGCGGAATTCTCCACTGAATTGGCTGTTGTATTGGCAATTGTTAAAGATAGGTAGGAAGTTTGTGTATTTATTAATAAGCAAGTAGTAATTTATTGCAGATATTGCCATACCATCCCTCGTGTAGTACCTGTAAAACCATTGCTAATATGTTGGTTAAAATTTTCTATAGTTTAAAAAAAAATTAAATTAACGGTTCAGAAGTATTTATAAAACACACAGACATTCTATTAATTTGTATATTTTTATTATAAGGGTTATCCATTGTTGAGTTTGAAGAGTAAAGTTAAATCAACTACTCATAAAGCTATGATTTCTATGAAACTTTTATTTTAATATAATGTTTGTACCTTGCCATTATGTATGATATACAATGCCATTTAAATTACCGCCTCTGGATTGGTTGCAACAGTCGATCCTTTTGAGATAGTTTCCGATAACTTTTTCGGACATTTCGGACAAATGTTGATCTTTAAATTCTCCAGCATTAGGCGTAGGCTCACAAAGAAAGATCTAGCGGCGTCAAACCGCTTGACCTTGGTAACGTCGTCAAAACGTGATATTACGCTTTCTGGAAACTTCCCATGCAATTATGATTTTTTTACTTTTGTATAGACCTTTATTAATTACACTTAATTCTGTCTGTGTGTTATCTATGGGATCCTATAACCTTTAGGTTATATCGACAATACTTTGGCTGACTATTTCCTACCATTTAGTGTTGGTTTCTATAATAGTACAATTTATGTACTATAGGTGGCGCATAAATTGCTTGAATGCAATAAAATACAAATCAGATATTTCTAGCTTATTTTGCGCATAAAACATTCAACTTTTTCAAATTATAACCCTTTTTTTGTTAAATTGCCTATAATCAGATTTTCTCAATCTCATTCCCTTAATCCCACATTAGATTATGACTGTGTGTTGCCTATAGGCTACCAAATCTTTGTTTCCATTTCAAAATTTTTTTGGCAGATTATTGCTTATGCATCAGCAATAGTTTCTATAAAAGAACAAGTTAGGTACTATAGGTGCCGCAGGAAATATTTGGTTTCAAACTATATAGATTATAACATACACATTGACTTACGTCTGTGTCTTCCTTAGCGTTAATACCTTGACGGTTCATTCTCCCTTCATGAGTGATAGTTTTTATAATAGTACACTTTTTATGCTATAGGTGGCACCTAAGTTATATGAATTCACAAATATACAAATCATATTTTTTCAAAATTCAGCCAATATATAATTCTTAATTTTGTTCTGTCGAATCATCTTGAACCTTTTTTTGTCTGACCTCATGTTTAAGCCCTCCCTCGTCTTGTGTGCCTTAGGTCGTCCGTCCTTCACCTACCCACCCCGTATATACTGTAACCACTATCTTGCGGCCCTGGCAAATAAATGATGTTCACTGTGTGTTGTTTGCTGTTATTTATTTCATTGGCAGTTGTTGTTCGCCTCATATAACCTTCTCCATGTAGGATCTAGCTGCTACAACAACAAAGCAACACTCTTCTAGAGTGGATTCTTTGGCTTTTGTGGCCACAGATAGCGCAGCAATGAAGAAGAAGTATTGTACGTTCATTCAATATGTACTAGCAACATGTTTAGATATGTATGTGGATGATGCTGTTATTGCTACTATAGCGCTGTTATTGGTTGTTGCTAATCAATTTGTTGTATATTGTATGTTGTTGGTATTTTATTGCCATTATTTAGCTGGACTCGCTGCTAAAAGTTCAGTTCACCTTCGGTGTATATATAGCGTCGTCGTCGTCAATGTCGTAATTGTTGTTGAGTTGCTGGTTGTCGACACACCACCACATATATCCGCAATTGCTAATGTTGTTGCCGTGGTTTAGCTGTATAAGGCTTGGCGTTTGTTGTTACTGGCCATAGCCGCGTCTTTTTGCGTTGCAACTAAAATATTGTTGCAATTGCTTTTCTGTGGTTTATCAACGCTTTATTACGTTGACGTTTTGTCAATTTGATTGCTTTTGATTTTTAAAGCTTTTCTCTGGCCCTCGTGCAATTCTTCTGCAGTTGCTGACTGCTATGGACATGATGGCATGACGATGATCATTTTAGTTTAGGATTGAACCGCCATCGTCACCGCCATCAACATCATGGCACACTACTATCTCTGCCACTAGCCGCACCGCAGCTAAAGCCCAAACCTCAGTAACAAAACCATTATATCAGTAACCATTAAAAGCTGCATCGATCCACGGCAATACTTTGTTGTCGATACTCCAGCATGCTGTCCATGCTGTCGCCATTGAATGGCCATTGTCGTGGCTTTGGCGGCTGTGGCTGCAATCGACAATGGGGGTATTACTTTCGGTCATTCGTAGCGATTGATTTGGATTGTAACGTTGGGGTCGGTCGGTCGGTCAATTTGGTTGCGTTGTGTTTTGTGTGCACTTTGTTGCCCGCAACCAGTTTCGATTTCTGTTATGGTCAACAACAACAACACAAATACGAGCAACAGAGGCAGTGGCAGCAACAATCAGAAATCTATATAAATTCATGATTACTGCGTTTTATTGTATTGCTGAGTTGAAAAAACAATTTATATTGTTGTACATTGTGGCTGCTCTTGTAGTACTAGTGATCGTTTAAAATATTTACACAGATTTGTTGCTGCTGCAGGTAATCTTTAAGACCTTGAATTGTTGTTGAATTATTTGTATTCACCATGTTTTGTTTTATTGCCGGCAATGGTTTTCTGGTATAAATATTTATATTTAATTTCGTTTTCCTTTTAAGCATTCGAGTGCAGCAACATTGTAAAGAAAGTATTTTGTAATAAATTGTGTAAAATTGTTTTCCACAGAGAATTAATAAGGAATGCAGGCGAAATCAGGGATGCCAGAAAATTATTAATTTTCGAAATGTCCTAAGGAGCATTAAGTTGTGTTTGTTGTAATAGGATACGCCAATATTATGTAACAAAGTAAAATCATTATTTATTTGATTAGCTTCTGTCTGTGTGTTCTCTATAGGATCTTGTACCCTTTACGTTATAGCGATAATAATTTGGCCGGTTGTTCTCTATATATATGCGATGGTTTTTATAATAGTACAAATTCATTGCTATAGGTGGCGTCTGAGTTATATGAATGACAAATAAATAACTATAATAACTATATTTTTTCACCGCTTCTTTTTGTCAATCTAAAATTCAACTATTTTTAGTTATTTTCTATTCAACAGCAACAATTTTCCTAATAATAATATATCTGATATTCACTTGGTGGCACACAAAGTATGTGGTTCCCAAACTTTTTTTTATAAATCATTATTAATTTAATTAACTTCTGTCTGTGTGTTCCCTATAGGATCCTATAGCATTTTCGTTATAGCTTCTGTCTGTGTGTGTGTTTCCTATAGGATCCTATAGACTTTACGCTATGGCGGTAAAACTTTATTGGTCTGTTCTCTATACATTTGTTATAGTTTTTATAATAGTCTAATTTCACTACTATAGGTGGCGCCTGAGTTATATCGATGGTAAATAAATACAAACTTTATTTTTTTGCCGCTTATTTTAGTCAATACATTTAATTCTTTTATGTTGTTTTCAATTCAGCAGCGATAGTTTTCGTAATAATACATCTGATATTCTCTTGGTGGCACACAAAGTATGTGTTTCCCAAACTTTTTTTATAAATCATTATTAATTTGATTAACTTCTGTCTGTGTGTTTCTTATAGAATCCTATACCCTTGACGGTACAGCGATAATATTTTGACAGGTTGTTCTCTATCCCTTTGCTATAGTTTGTATATTAGTAGAATATTAATGTTATGTTCCCTGTAGGATCCTAAAGACTTTACGCTATGGCAGTAAAACTTTATCGATGGGTTATAAATACAAACTATATTTTTTCACAGTTTATTTCAGCCCAAATAACATTCAACTCTTTTAAGTTGTTATTGTTTTTTTATTCAGCAGCAAAAGTTTCCTTAAAAATGTATCTAACATACTTTCGGTGGTTCCCAAACTTAGATCATTATTAATTTTTTTTTAACTTCTGTCTGTGTGTTCCCTATAGCATCCTATACCCTTGACCCTACGGCGATATAATTTTGGCAGGTTATTCTCTATGCCTTTGCTATAGTTTATATAATAGTACCATTTATTTACTATAGGTGTCGCCTGAGTTATACGCATGCCAAAAAATACAAATAATATTTTTTCACATATTTTTTTTTTATTTCAGCCAATAATAACATTAAACTTTTCCAATTATAATTGCAGCATTTGTAAGGTCATCGTCTGGTGCCACCTTTGTACCCAGCTATTTTTGAGGTATATACCGAAACTAAATAAGCCCCAAAGGATTTGGCCCCATCAGATTGAAACTTTTTTTTATGGATACTCTAATATTTTCACCCCAACACGATTTTTTGAAAAAAGGACCATTTTTACGGAGTCTATATTTCATAAACCTTTCGGAATTTTTCTTTTTGTCTTCGGCAAAGTTGTACATCTAAACCAAAGCAAAAAAAGCCTCAAATATACCGACCCAAAAAATATCATCCAGTGTATGAAAATTGCAAGAATATGGGAAAAAAAGGATTTTTTTTTAGGATGTTTTCAATGTAAAATTTATTTCGTTATACTCCGTGGCGTATGATTTACGTGAAATATTACTATTTTGTATTGTTGCCTATAATTAGCAATAGTGTCTTAAATAGTACAAATAATGTGTTATAGGTGGCGCCTTTCACTCGAGCCAGCCATGTAGACTAGTTACCTTAGATTCCATGTAGGGCAGATGGCAACGTAGTATCTGCACCATCTGCCCCTCTATCGTTTCCTCTTCATTTCTTCCCTTTCCAACATACAGTTAAAATTTGCATCCATAACTATAAGTTTTTTCCCACGTTGTATTATATACGACGCCGCAATTCACCCTATTAAAACTATATCATAAGCCAGCAATCTAATTATACATATAAATCTATAGCTTTCAAATAAATATTTCGGATTTTAATTAATTACACCATCATTAAGCAAAGCTTTTGAAAATTATAGCGAATATCACTGGGTTGTCATAAATTAGAAGTGAACCAGACGGACATTCCAATTTTTTTTTCTGTATCTTTCATAAACATTTTTTCTCACCATTTATCATGATGAGTGTGTCAAGCAAACATAAACACAATCTAGAATTAATATACAAAAAAAAAAAAAAAAACACAACAATACACAAACACCAAGAGTGTATTGGGATTTTGTATTTGCCATAGCCCCAACCAGCCTCAACACTCAACAAATCAAGATAATGAAGAGTATCTTAAAAATCTTTCATAATGCTGCCCCATAACATATGTTTTCATATGTTTTTTTTCGGTTTCGACGTAAAGGAACAACCAACAACAACAAAGAAAAAATCAACCAACAAGATTTAATGAAAGAATGACAACAATAAGAAATCAACATAAATTAAGAGATTTACAAAAATAGGCGGCAAAATCAAAAACCCCCGAAGAGCACAAGAAAACGAAAACACAACAAATTAACAACATTTGCCATTAAGTGGTGGTACAATGCGTTAAAACTGTGAAACACAACGGCCAACAACAGAAAACAAAATCAAAGTAAATTTTATAGAGCGTGTGTATGTTTGTATCGGATCATAATCATAAAGATCATAAAACAAATAAATGGACCGAGAAATATTGCACAATAAAGAGGTTTTTTGTTTTTGAAAAAAGAAAAAAAAACTAATAAATAAATAATTGGGCTAACGTATTTACCATGTTCTAACTACAACAATTTCAAATATTGTAATAGTTCACTGAGATTCTATATAGGTAAAGGGATAAACTTAAAAACTTAATTTCCCTTTGCACCCCATGAATGAGGTATGGGATAGCTTCTCGCGTTGTTGTGAATTAACACGCTTTCTATTTGTAGATTCACAACTAACGGCACCTACTTGTTTATCGACGAATGCGAACGTCACTGTTTTGAGAAGCTCTTACTAGACACGCCGATTGAATCGACGCTTAATACTGCGAAGTTGATGTCAAACAACATTCGAGGGGAGCCGACAATGAAAGAAAAATTTATTTATTTTTTTCTTTTAAGATGACTGGAGCCAGGTTTGAACTTGCGATCTCCCGCATGGTAGTCGCGTGTTCTAACCACTATGCCACGGCCGGTCCCAGGTAAAGGGATACACTATTAAATTTAATTTCATACGTTTAAGTTACGTTAACTACAGGCGCCATCTATGGTATATAAAATGAGCTATTGCACAGAACTTACGTAATTTGTTTACAACAATTTGACAAGGTTTCATTTCAAATCTGAAATTTATGTTGAATTTTTCTAAAATATTTCAATATTTTCCCAACTTTTTACTTTTAAGACCCCAAGCTCGAAAAAAACATCGGGTTATTTATTCTTGGAAATTTTTTATACAAATCCGTTTTTTTTCCATAAATTCCTAAATTGAGATTTTGTATTATGTTTACGTATAAATTGAAAATTTGATTTTTTTTTTAAAAATTTCAATAACTTTGTTAAAACTAAACAATTATATAAATTGAGATTTTGGGGATTTTTTAACACCAAATTAGGAATTCATATTTTTGCTTAATAGCCAAGCCGTAGTATATATTTAATAAATAAATTCACAATTTCCGAGAAATTTGGTAAAGAAATTTTGGAAAAAAAATGTGGAATATTGGGGATTTGTTTACAAGAAATTGGGAATTCATATTTTTCATAAAATATGTTTATAAACAATGAGTTCACTATAAAATTAGTGTGCAGTGTAGCAATGTTGTGAAAATTTAACGAAATTAGAAAGTAGGATTTTGGAATTTTCTTATACAAAATTAGGAATTGATTTTAAAGCTTTTATATGGTAAGAAATGGGACCGGCCGTGGCACAGTGGTTAGAACACGCGACTACCATGCGGTAAGAAATAATGATTTAATGATTTTAATAAAAAATGATAATTGAGTAACTACTAAATATTTGTGAAAATTAAACACTTTGTAGAGCGGGATTTTGGAAATGTTTATACACGAAATTGGGAATTGATATTTTAACATTGTGTTGGCAATAAAAAATAAGTATATTTGCAATTTTATTTACTACTTAATAAATATTTATGCATATCTATTTATAAATTTGTATCTATTTTGAAATTGTAATTTTTGGGAATTTTCTATTAGTTATTTCCAAAATATTTTGGAATGCGGGGAAACCTATCTAAGATGCAGTTTAAATTTGCAATTTTTTTTATTACTACTTCAGTAATTATTGTATATTTTGTTATGTATAGTTATAAAAATTATTTTTATTTCATAATTGGGATTTTGGAGATTTTCGAAAAAAACCTTGGATTTAAATATTTAGTCAAATATCTTAAAATACTTTGATTTTTGGTGTTAAATCTTTAAATACAAGGAGTTTTAACTACCACATAGGATTTTCCAGGATGGTTATTCAAATTAATTCTATATCAAAATTGGGATTTTTGGAATTTTTTAAAAAAAAAAATTGGGAGAGTTTTTTCCCTAACAACTATAAAGTCGTTTGGATATTTAAAGATTTTATTCAAATTAAAAAATTTCCATTCAAATTTACTAAAAAAAATATATTTTAAAACTGGGATTTTGGGAATTTCCAAAAAAAAAATTGGGAAATCTTCCGAAAAAAATATGGGATTTAAATATTTAGTCAAATATCTTAAAATACTTTGATTTTTGGTGTTAAATCTTTAAATAGAAGGAGTTTTAACTACCACATAGGATTTGCCTAGATGGTTATTAAAATTTATTCTATATCAAAATTGGGATTTTTGGAATTTCTTAAAAAAAAAACTGGGAGAGTTTAGTTTTTGGCCTAACAACTATAAAATCATTTGGATATTTTAAGATTCCATTAAAATTAAAAAATTTCCATTCAAATTTACTAAAAAAATATATTTTAAAACTGGGATTTTGGGAATTTCCAAAAAAAAAAATTGGGAAATCAGATTTTAGTGTTAGTTAGCAGTTTATAGTACACATAGATTTCATAATTATTTTTGTTTTAAAATTGGGTTTTTAGGAATTTTCGCAAAAAATTGGGGATTTTAATATTTTGTCAAAAATATCATAAAATATTAATAGGAAGGAAATCTTTCAGTAGGACATCTTTAACTGTAAGGAGTTTTAACTACCAAACAGGATTTTTTCTGATGGTTACTTAAACTTATTATATTTCAAAATTGGGATTTTGGGAATATCCAAAAAAAAACTGGGAGAGTTTTTGGCCTAACAACTTTAAAGTCGTTTGGATATTTGAAGATTCCATTCAAAGCTAAAATATCCATTCAAAGTTACTAAAATACAATATATAACGAAATTGGGATTTTGGGAATTTCCAAAAAAACATTTGGGATATCTTTGTGGTTTAATGTGCCCTGATTTTATTGTGTTGGCAGGATTTTGCAACTTATTTTTACTTTTTCATTAATTATTGATTATTATTTAAATTTTAAAAATAAATGTTGTACCAAAATTGGGATTTTGGAAATTTTCGAAAAAATTGGGATTATTTTGCCAAAAAAATATCCTAAAATATTCTGCCTTTCAATAGGAAATCTTAAACTGTAAGGAGTTTTAACGACCACAAAAGATTTTCTCTGATGGTTATGAAAATATTATTATATATATATTATATATATATTATATTTCAAAATTGGGATTTTGGCAATTTCCCAAAAAAAAAAACTGGGAGAGTTTAGTTTTTGGCCTAACAATTATAAAATCTTTTGGATATTTAAAGATTCCATTCAAAGTTAAAATTTCCATTCAAATTAATTAAAAAACAATAAATCTCAAAATTGGGAGTTTGTAAATTTCCAAAAAATGTTGGGAAATCTTTCAGATTTTAGTGTAAGTTTGCAGGATTTTGCAACTTATTTTTACTTTTTCATTAATTATTGAAGTTTATAGCATACCTAGTTTTCATAATAATTTTATTTCAAAATTGGGACTTTGGGAATTTTCGAAAAAAATTTAGGGATTCAAATATGCTGTCAAAAAAAAATCCTAAAATATTGTGCCTTTCAATACGAAATCTTTAACTGTTAGTAGTTTTAATGACCACAAAGGGTTTTCCCTGATGGTTACTAAAATGTATAATTTTTCAAAATTTGGGATTTTGGGAATTTCAAAAAAAAAAAAAATACTGGATAGTTTAAATCATAAAATCGTTTGGATTTTCAATGACCGCACCTAATTTCCCTGAAAAGTTACTAAACTACAATATAATTCACAATTGAGATTTTGGGAATTTTCCAAAAAAAATCTGGGAGTTGAATTAAAGGCGAAAAATTCATAAACTCTTTTTCCTAGTAATGTTGGAGCTCTCAATAAAAAGCTTTATTAATGGTCACACAAATTTTCCCCAGGTTAGTTAGTAAAATATATAAAATTTCAAATATGGGGATTTTGGGAATTTTCACAAAAATTTTAAGAGTTTAGTGTTTTGCCCGAATTTGATTGCAGATCCATGGTTTATTGTGCAAATTTCCTTAGAATTCATCGTGGCTTAATATTTGCTTTGTTTTGTTTGTTAGCCTGCAATTCCTAGTCACTAATATTCCATAGCCTCAAAATTTTCACCTTAAAACTCTTGCCTAACAACCATTTTGCTTTGTACGTAAAACAAAAATTTGATTAAAGTTTTTTTTAAATCAAGAATTTCTCTCAATTTCCTTATTTTTTTGTATCGTCTTCTCCATAAACAAAAAACTACAGCAACTACACAATTGCATTATTAAAAAAACAACAACAACAAAAAACCTACCATACAAAAGAAAAAACACAACAACAACATTTTACTTGTTGGCATGTAAAACATTTCGAAAACATCATGTCGAGAAATTATAGTGATTCAAATGTATACGAGTACAAGTACTGAACCAATGGGGGTATGATGATGATGTTGCCGCAACGTGTGTAAAGTATGTGGTATGTTGCAAGCAAAAACATTATAATTTTTGTGTTGCTGTTGTTGCTCTTCACAAACGATCATTTCCACCAAAAAGCTTAATGTGCTGGGCATAATGTGCTTGTGTAAATTGATGTTGTGTTGCCGGCTCTGATGACGATGCTGATGCTGTAGCTGTTGTTGATGCTGAAACTGATGCTACTGTTGCTGGCTCTCAATGTTGATGACGATGATGATGATGCATTTGTTAATGCTGTCGTGGCAGCTATGAATGGTTTGGATGGCTGCTTGCTGCCCGCCTGCCTGAGCGAGTGACTGACTGACTCTCTGTTTGTTTGTTGCATGTATCCCATGTAGGTTGTTGTTGATGTTGTTGCAAACAACATACATATCATACAATTGATGCCGTTGTGTTTTTTCCATTTTTTTTTGTTTTTGTTGCCTATGTTGGTGTTTTGTGTTGTTGCTGCTGCTGCTGTTGCCGTTGTTGTTACTGCAGTTTGACAATGGCTTATGTGTTGTTGTGGGTTTTGAACCCGCTATCTTCTTGTCTTGCATGCGCGCCTGCACAGCATATTGGGTATGTGATGTAGTTGGCTTGTATGAATGTTCTTGATTGACCTTTTTGCTGCTTGAAAAATTTGCCCTCTTCACTATACGATTTGATATCACACACACACACCGGCAGTGTCTGTGTGTTATACAGACACAATTTAGCTTAGATGCGAACATTTTCCTAACGCTTTTATCTCTGAAGTAATTGTCTACATAAGTGCATGCAGTCAAAAAGTGCATGTGCAAGAAGAATAGAACTGCAACAGGCACAGTGGGCCGGCGAATGAAGAAGAAAGAAGTAAATTTGTTGGATTTAGTATATGAAATTTCCTTTGAGTCGTAAAGCTTGGTGCTTTTATATGTTTTCAATATGGATTGTGTTTAAAATAAAACATATTTCAAAACTGGCAATTTGGTTATATTTTGGAATGCGGGGAAGTCTACGTGGTTTAAAATTACCCTATTTTTAGTAAGAATTATTAAAATTTTACTACTTTTTTGATTTTTTTTTATTAATTAATGATGTTTTAAACATATGAAGTTGTTAAAAATCATGATATATCTAAATTGGAATTTTGGGTATTTTCAAAAAAACCGTGGGAGTTAAGTGTTTAGCCGTAAATTCATGAAATATTTTGTTTACAATCGTAAATCGTTAAATGCAAAACGTTTTAAACGTTGCGTATATTGGGATTTTGGGTATTTTACAAAAAAATCTGGGATTAACTTATTTTTTGTCCTAAATCAAAAAATATTTTGCATTTTAATAGTAGACAGTAAGGAGTTTTTAATGACCTCACAAAATTTTGCTGGTTAGTTCTCAAAAAAATTAATCGTATTTCGTAATTGGGATATTGGGAATTTGCAAAAAAAATCTGGGATTAAAGTATTTTGATAAAAAATTGCGATAAATAACAATAATGCTTTAAATACAAATAACTTAGATCTCAAATATTTTGGAATTGGGGGGGAAATCTATGTGCATATAAATCCATATAGATTTCCCCGCATTTCCACTTTTATTAGAACTAAGTACACATTTTTAGTAGAACAAAGTAACAATTTACAATTGTTTTTGTTATTTCATTAATCAACGACTATTTTCTCATGTATATTTATGGAAATTAATAATATTTCAAAATTGGAATTTTGGGTATATTTAAAAAAAATCTGGGTTTTAAGTATTTTGCTGAGTAGTCGTATAATCTTTTGATTTGCAATAGTAGATCTTTAAATAAAAGCCCTTTTTAATGACCACAACTAATTGCAATGGGATTTTGGTAATTTTCAAAAAGAAAAAAATAGTGGGATTGAGTATTTCCCTTAAAATTAGTAAAATCCTTTGACTTATAATGGTAGTTTTTTTTAGTAAAAGGTATTTTTAAAGACAATTGTTATTTTTGACACAAAGTTTCGCTAAACAACTTTTGCAAACTAACTATAAATTAAAAAATTGGTGTTTTGGAAATTTTTTAAAAAAAACTCTAGGATTTAAATGTATAGCCAAAATTTTTGTATAAAATCGATTGTGTATCAATGGAAATTCTGTGAAAAGAAACCCTTTGTAATGACCATACAACATTTTCCTTAAATTAATTATATTTTAAATGAGGGATTTTGGGAATTTCCTTAAAAAATCTAGGAGTTAGTCCTTAAATCCTTTACCTTACAGTACTAGATCTATAAATATAAAAAGTTTTTAATAACACCAAATTTCACTAGATAGTTACCATATTTAGTCGTATTTTAGAATGGGCATTTTGGGTATTTTCAAAAGATTTTTGGGTTAAGTGTTTGGCCTAAGAATTACAAAATCCTTTGTCTTAAAAAAATAAATCTTTAACTACAAAACGTTTTAAGCGACCGCATACAAGATTTCCCAGGATGGTTACTAAAATAAATTATATTTTTAAATTGGGATTTTGGGAATTTCCCTTAAATACACTGGGAGTTAGGTATTGTGCCACATAGTCATAAAATTTGCTGCCTGAAGATGTTATTAGCATATTTAGTTATTGAAATTAATTTAAATTCAAAAGTGGGATTTCGGGTATTTTCCAAAAAATATTTAGGAGTTAATTTTTTGACCCAACAAACATAAAACGGTTGTCTTTTAATGGCAATTTTTTAAATACAAGACGTTTTTATTGGCCACAATAGCATTTTCGTGGATAATTAAATGTATTTTAAAATTGGGATTTGGGGAATTTCCATAAAAGAAACTGGGAGTTAAGTATGTTGCCACATATTCATAAAATTGGTTGCCTGACAATGTTTTTAGCACATATAGTTACTGAAATTAATTTAATTTCAAAATTGGAATTTTGGGTATTTTCCAAAAAAAATCTGGAAGTTAAGTGTTTGGCCTAAAAATCATAAAATCCTTTGCCTTGGAATACAAAATCTTAAGATACTAGACTTTTTTTAACTATTATACAAGATTTCCCAGGATCGCTACAAAAGTTCGTTATATTTAAAAAATGGGATTTAAGAAATTTCCAAAAAAAAACAATTGTATCTAAAATTTTTGTTGAGTAGTATAAAATCTTGTACCTTACAATGTATGCATTTATTGCTATTGAAATAGCTTATATTTCAAATTTGGAATTTTGGGTATTATCCAAAAAAAATCTGGGATTTAAGTGTTTGACCTAAAAATGATAAAATCCTTTACCTCTTATGGTAAATCTTTAAATTCAAGACGTTTTCAATGACCCCAACATTATTTCCTCGGATAGATAGTAGACTTAGTTGTATTTCAAAATTGGGATTTTGGGAATTTTAAATTTTTTTTTAAATCTCATTACCAGTCTTGTTTTGGCCCACTGTCCCCATCAACATCATCTGCAGCATTAGCTGCACATGCAGCAGTCGCGTTAGCAACATCAACATCATAAAGTCCTTCTTAGCAACACACAACGTACAAACATACACACGCTCATAGTGGACGCCCAGTATTACTCTGGCATTGCCTGTCCCCCCCCCCACACTCTCTCACCCTTTGTTGTTGTATGTTCAATGTATTATGGGATATCATGCTTAAAAACTGCCAAAAGCCATCTATACGAGAAGAACGTTTAGTTTTTCACAATTTCCACGAAAATAAGCACAAAAAGCCATTCAACAACATACAACTGCAATAGCAACAATTGCCATCAATACATGCACACACACACACCATGAGATAATGAGGATCAAAATGTGATGTTATAGCAATGATGCGAAAGATAGTGAGTAGTATAACGAAGATGATGATGATGATGATGCTATGCTATGCTTTAGTCATTATGATGTTTAGTACAAGCCAAAATTAAGGATTTTTTTCTGTGTTTGGGGAATTTAAGGTTAAATGTGTGGTGCAACCTGTTTGTGGCTAAAAAAATTTACCAGCAACCTCTAAGCTATCAAACGTAAATCTACATTGAAGCTCCAAACGAAGAAAATTCTTTTTGTTTGACTAATAAAAAAAGTTTAGTAAAATGAAATGCCTTTAGTTAAACGCTTATACTCAACGCTTTTCCATTGTTTTTCTTGGTATTTTTTTTTCTCTCTCCGTCTCTCACACACACACACACACATTTAATAAAATTGTTTGTACATTTGACCGCATTAATGGTCTTTATAAATTATAGTCCCCATTTTTTTTTTGGTATTTTGTTGCAACAACAAATTTACATGTGGCACATATGCTACAGTCAAGTATACCGCCCGCGACAGACACTTGGACTGTTTTGCCATCCATCTAGTATCCAACATTTGCATCTTGTTCACATTTACATGCTGCTGCTAGAGGATGTTTGCACGCCCCTCCCCCCAACCGTCTTCCAACGAAGTATTATCTGCTTTCCTCTTTGGGTTTTTGTAATTAAAATTTATGATGATCTTTGCGCATTCATAATTCGCTGAAATGTTGGAAATGTGTGTTATGAGTTTTTCTTTCCGCCACTTCCACCAGCAGAGTGCAAAATGTGTGGGAAATTGTGTTGTAATTTAATAGGATTTCATTAAAGATGCGTTTGTAGTGGGTGCACTGTTCTGTCAAGAGGAAGTGGTCAAATCCATAAGTGGTGTGAGATTCAAAACAGTTTGTTAAAGAGTTTATAACAAGATTCTACAGTAAAAACTAGAAGCTGACTATTAGAATGAATAATAGCTGGCAACAAGGGCGGTATTTTAAAGGAAATGCTGTGGAACTGTCAAAAAAATATCGGAACACAAAGATAAATAAAATTAATGGGTAGCTTATATGTTAAATATGAAAAGATAACACATGAGGTTTGTAATAAATTTAGTGGTTTTAAATATTTAAAATTTAGTTCAAGTCTGCCCAGGGAACAATTTTATAATAGGAATTTAGTAAATCGGTAATTTTAATTATTGATATTTATATTGCTGTATACATTTTCTATTGTTTGGAATTTCATTACAAACGTTAAAAATCAGTTCCCCCGCAAATTGGGAATTTCTGGGATTTTAAAAATATTTGTGGGAATGACATATTAAGCACTTACAATGCTTTAAGTGATTAGAAATACATTGTATTTGCAGTTAAAACTTGAAAAATTTGTATAAACACTACCAATCACCAATCACTTAAAATATTTAGGGGATTTTAGAAAACCATTTAGGGAGTAAGATGAGAGCAACTAGATTATGAAAAACCACATCTGAAAATATTTATAATCCTCCAGGCAGTACTGAGCTATACAAATTAACATAATTTCAATCATTTAAGTAAAATGTACATAGAATTCCTAGATAATTTGTAAAAATTCCCTTAAAATCTCCATACAATAATTTTTCGTTATTAAAATTTATTAATGTATTAAAGTGTAGTAATTTTTTTTGTTGTATGAGTTTCACTGAAAACCTTTAAAAATCACTTCCCCGGCTATGTGGGATTTTCTGGGATTTTTGACAATTTTGTGGGAATGGCGTTTTAAGCACACGCAAAGCTGTTAAATGTTAGACAATAATGTGTTAGTATTTTTAAACTAATAACAATTGTTATTTACGCTACTCATCTTATTACGAATTTGTACTTATATATTTTGATGGGGATATTAGATAATTGTTTTGGGAATTAGATGAAAGCAACTATTATATGACCAACAACATCTGTGGGTATAACAAATGTTACAGGCATTACGCAACAGTAAAAATTCTTACAATTTCATGCATTTAAATGTAATTTAAAAAGAATTCCTAGATAATTTGTGCAAAATCCCTCAAAATAATTTTTATTTTTAGAAATTTATTAATATTATTTGTTTCGTAATTTTTTTGTATATGCGGTTTCATTAAAAATCACTTCCCCGGCTATGTGGGATTTTCTGGGATTTTTGAAAATTTTGTGGGAATGGCATTTTCAGCACACGCAAAGCTGTTAAATGTTAGGAAATAATGTGTTAGTATTTTAACACTAATAACAATTGTAATTTACGCTGGTTATCCCTTACGAATGTGTACTTATATATTTTGATGGGGATTTTAGATAATTATTTTGGGAATTAGACAAAAGCAACTATTATATGACGAACTACATCTGTGGGTATAACAAATGTTACAGGCATTACGCAACAGTAAAAATTATTACAATTTCATGCATTTAAATGTAATTTAAATAGAATTCCTAGATAATTTGTGCAAAATCCCTCAAAATTATTTTTGATTTTACAAATTTGTTAATATTTTTTGTTTCGTAATTTTTTTGTATATGCGGTTTCATTAAAAATCTTTAAAAACACTTCCCCGGCAATTTGGGATTTTCTGGGATTTTTGAAAATTTTGTGGGAATGGTGTTTTAAGCGCACGCAAAGCTGTTATATGTTAGGAAATGTTGTATAAGTATTTTAACACTAATAACAATTGTAATTTACGCAACTCATCCCTTACGAATGTGTACTCATATATTTTGATGGGGATTTTAGATAATCATTTTGGGAATTAGACGAAAGCAACTATTTTATGACTAACGACATCTGTAGGTATAACTAATGTTACAGGCATTAGGGAACAGTAAAATTTATTAAATTTTCATGCGTTTAAATGTAATTTAAAAAGAATTCCTAGATAAATTGTGCAAAATCTCTCAAAAAATTTTTATTTTCAAATTTATTAATATTCTTTGTTTCGTAATTTTTTTGTATATGCGTTTTCATTGAAAATCTTTAAAAATCACTTCCCCGGCAATTTGGGATTTTTGAAAATTTTGTAGGAATGGTGTTTAAAGTACACGCAAAGCTGTTAAATGTTAGGAAATGTTGTATTAGTATTTCAACACTAATAAAAATTATTATTAACGCATTAGACTACATTAAAAATATAGTAATATATTGGGGATTTTAAATAACCATTTTGGGAATTAGATGAAAGCAACTAGTTTACTACATTTGACTACATTTACTACATCGGCAATCATTACTTACTCCAGAGCAGTACATATTCCTACAATTTAAAGCTTTAAAGGGCATATTAATATAATTCCCAGTTTTTTTTGGAAAAATTCCCTTAAAATCTCCAAAAAAAAAAGCAAAATTTTTTGTTTAATCAACTTATACATATGAAATTTTGACATTTTTGGGTATTCAAAAAAATATATATAATTCGTACATTATTTATAAAAATTTCATCAAAATCTCTATAAAGAGTGAAACATTTTTTAAAGACATAATTTTTAGTTTCTTAATATATTTTTATGTTTCTTAATAACAATAAAATGCAATTCTTATAAATTATTCAATAAAATGGCAATATTTTTATACATATTTCCTTAGAGTTGAAAAATATCACAAATCCCCCCCATTTTATTAGTTTACTTATTGTTTTTTTTTAAGCCCTACTAATTTTGCTTGTTTTATGGCCTACAGTGATTTTATGTTTTAGTTTATTCACCCTGAAGCCAAATCTTGTACATAATTTAGGCCGACGACTTTGTGTGATGCCACAAACTGGGGGGGGGGGAATGGGAATGGGCTTTGTAACAAAATCTCGTTTTGAGAGCTGTTCGCAACTTAAATTGTGCGGGTGGTGTTAAGTTAACAATTTAATTCAATTACGGTGTTTTGTTTAAAAAGGTTTTGTTGTTTGACAACAACAGCAACAACAATGAAAATCCAACAAATTAGTTTGTTAATATTTTTCCCGGTTTTCGTTTTCGTATTTTTTTTCTAGGTTGGGCTTCATCAAAGGCTTGGCCTTAAAGCATAAAAGAGTTGTCAGTATTGAAATGAGTTGAAACTTGTTGTTGTTTTTAATTAATGATTTGCTAGGGGTTTTCGGTCTCGCCATTTGTGTTTTCAAGAGCGAACGAGTGTCATAAAACGCTTTAGTAATAAAACATTTATATAATTTTTTTTTTCGAAAATAAATGACTACAGCCAGCAAAAACCCCCCACACATA
This sequence comes from Muscina levida, assembly GCA_964034835.1. NCBI lineage: Eukaryota > Metazoa > Arthropoda > Insecta > Diptera > Muscidae > Muscina > Muscina levida. The sequence goes on from OZ035883.1 coordinate 137,348,857, forward strand.
CTTATTAGAAATGTTGTTTGTTGCCCCAGCATGTGTTGTTTACAATGTGAGAGAGCAGGGTTTCTAAGCGGAGTCACATAAACAGAGTGAACAGAAAGGAAATGTTCAAAATAGGGAGCAAAATTTTAAATGTTAGCAAAGGTCGTTTTGATAACATATTGTAAAATGTTGCGGAAGATGTTGGGGGATGGAGGGGTTTATAAAAATCCTTTATGGTAAATCAAATTGTTTTTGTTAACCTTGATACTATTTTGAATACTAAATTTGTTAGGGACTATGTTTATAAAGATGTGGAAGTGGCCTTAGTTGAAATATTTAATTTTTTGTGGACTTCTCTTTACTTTTTTTTCTTGTTCTACTTCTATTCCGTTTTATTTTCATTTTCTTTTTTAATGATTGCCGATGATTTCATTTCGATCAGCGCTGCCGCTTCTAGCCCCTTTTACTTCATTGTGAGTGCGTTAAAATGTTTAATTTTGGAAATTATTGAAAGTGCTTTTCGTGTGTGTGTGTGTGTGACCATTTATATGATTAATTAGCTGCGGTCGGACTGGGTTGGCCGAAATGATGTTATTGTTCTACATCTCAACGCTTTGATGATAACGGTGATCATCAAATATTTTGTTCTTATAATATTGTGTTATTTTTGTTATTTTGTATTTTTGCGGTTTTTTCATTTAGAACTGGTAAAAATTTTTTTCCGTGATTCTACATACTCGAGTTAGTAGTGAATAGAATGGAATATCATCATATGTCATTCTTTCAAGAGTATTGTACTTTTTAAGACCATAATTTTCGTTGTGAAAGAAATTTAAATTATGAGTACTTGAGAATTTTGTAACAATAGAAAGTAAATGAGTTTAGAAAATAAAATCCTCTATTACAAGTCTGTGTGTTTTGCAATAAATCCTAGACCAAGCCATTGATGATGACAAATTATTGACAGATGTGGTAGTACAAGAGTGGGTGAGTGTTCTTAACTTATATGGTTACATTAATGAACTATAGGTGGCGCTCTACAATTGTCGTTATATAAAGTCTCCCAAATTGAAGGATATATCGTTGTATTTATATCAAATCAGTATAATTATGTAATTTTATATAACAAATCATCCGCAGATACCAGAGTACTAAATTAGGTCATTATGCTTAATTAATAAGCTTTCATTAATGAAAGCTCGAAATCATCCCGGGAATTAGAATTTTCCCGGTATTCCCGGGAAATAAAAAAATGGTATTTTCTTCGGTTTGTTAAGCAAAGATGCATAGAGTGGATTGAAATTTTGCACAGATCATAAACACAGACTTAGTTGTATTCTCCCAAAAAATTATGCCGTTTGATGGAACGCTGTTCAAACGCTGGTCAGGGAACAAATAAATTTCTATTATTTCCAGACATTTGTATGAAATTTTAATGTTTTCCAGTCTATCCCGGGCTAGCGTTTCTAAAACACTTTGCCAACACGAGTTGGCAATACAGAAGAACAACATTAGTAGAACATTTCCATGAATTTTTGTGATATTTGATAAAAAACTGCGGAAATACCGGTAGGGAATCGAAGAAGTTTCTATTATTTTTTATTTCAGTTTTCCCGTCTACCCCGGACCGTCGTGTCTGAAATACTTACTCAAATGTGTCGCGAGTTGGCAATATGGAAGAACAACATTAGTTGAACATATCCACGAATTTTTAAGATATTTGCTTTAAAACTACGGAAACGCGCTTGACCTTAAGGACATTAGCAACGTCTAATAGAAAACTTACTTGCTTGACTCATATGAAACTATTTAGATTTTAGGAATTTTATTTTGGTGAATATAACGTACCTGAAATGAAAGAGAGAAAACAAATTCATTAAAAATTTTATAAAAATATATAAAAAAATATTTGAGATTTGAAAATTATTATATTAGCTTTCGCCAACAATTCTAGAATCATAATTTATTAATTTTCTGAGATTTTGTAATTAAGAGAATAATTCTTTAGTCTGTTGTTATTATATTTTGTATTCTATAGGTCACCTATCTCCAATTTATTTTACTATAGTGCATAAATTATACTGCGAGCGCCACCTATAGTACAATAATTGTACTATACCACAAATGTGAAGTTATTGTCTTTCGTGGTTGCTTGCTACGACTTCGTTAAAGACTCTTTGAACCAAGTTGTTGAAACAATACTGCGAGCGCCATCTATAGCACAATAATTGTACTATATCACAAATGTGAAGTTATTGCCATTTGTGTCTGCTTGCAGATGACCTCGTTAGTAACACTCTTTAATCCATGTTGTTGAAACAATTCTACAAGCGCCACCTATAGCACAATAATTGTACCATATCACAAATGTGAAGTTATTGCCATTTGTGGCTGCTTCCAGATGACCTCGTTACAGGCTCTTTAATTCATGATGTTGAAACAATACTCCGAGCGCCACCTATAGTACAATTATTGTACTATACCACAAATGTGAAGTTATTGTCATTTGTGGCTGCTTCCAGATGACCTCGTTACAAACACTCTTTAAACCATGTTGATGAAATAGTACTTCGAGCGCCATCTTTAGTACAATAATGGTACTATGTGTAGTTATTGGCATTTGTGTCTGCTTGCAGATGACCTCATTAAAGACTCTTGGGACCAAGTTGTTGAAACAATACTACGAGCGCCACCTATAGCACATTATTTGTACTATATCACAAATGTGAAGTTATTGCCATTCGTGGCTACTTGCAGATGACCTTGATACAAAATCTTTAATTCAAGTTGTTAAAATAATACTGCGAGCGCCACCTATAGCACAATGATTGTAATATATCACAAATGTGAAGTTATTGGCATTCGTGGCTGCTTACAGATGACCTCGTTACAAACACTCTTTAATCCATGTTGTTGAAACATTACTCCGAGCGCCATATATAGTACAATAATTGTACTGTATCACAAATATGAATGTATTGTCATTTGTGGCTGCTTGCAGATGACCTCGTTACAAACACTCGTTAATCCCTGTTGTTGAAACAATACTGCGAGCGACATCTTTAGCACAATAATTGTATATATACCACAAATGTCCTCATTAAAGACTCTTCGAACCAAGTTGTTGAAAAAATACTGCGAGCGCCATCTATAGCACAATAATTGTATAATTGTCACAAATGTGAAGTGATTGCCATTTGTGGCTACTTGCAGATGACCTCGTTAAAGATTCTTTAATTCAAGTTGTTGAAACAATACTACGAGCGCCACCTATAGCACCATAATTGTACTATATCACAAATGTGAAGTTATTGTCATTCGCGGCTGCCTACAGATGACCTCGTTAGATATTCTTTTATCCATGTTGTTGAAATAATACTCCGTGCGCTACCTATAGCATAATAATGGTACTATGTGTAGTTAATATCACTAGTGGCAGCTTAAAGATGACCTCATTAAAGACTCTTTAATCCTAGTTATTGAAATAATATCCTCTCATTGTCTTTCGTCACCTATCAATACATCTAACACCATAACGTCACCTAACTTTATTTATAACAACTTACCTATTACCTATTCTAAATATATCACTTCAAACCCATTTAATACGGCCTTCAATAAATGTTGTTGAAATTTTTCTGCAATTTCCGGTAGTTTGCAACATTTTGATTTACTCCATCCCCTCGCAACACCCTAGACCACCACAAAGACTATAATGTCAAGACCATTTTTGCCATTATTCCAATACGTACAACAACAAAATCTATCCACTAATGGAAAAAGCCACAATTATTACTACCACCACCACCACCACCATGACGTTGGTAAAAAGTAACATTTTTGGTAACATTGTTGTTAAGAAAGTTGGCAGTAAGAGAAAAAGAGAAAAACCCATGAAAATAATAAAATTGTCGTCAAAAAATGGCAACATCATCATAACGAGACAGGAGACTCAAAATGTTGCCCAGAAACCTTAACCAAAGACTTGCATTTTTATAGTAGCTAGATTTAAGTGTTAGCAAGAATAGCAAACATATACAACATACAACCAGAGAAATAAGTGAACGAACTTAAAAAAGTATTAGGTAAAGGTCATAAAAGTATTAAAAAAAAATCTAATACTCGTATACAACTCTTTTTATAATCTTTAATTTTTTAAGGTTTCCCAGTATATTTTTTGATTTAATATCTTTATATCTTAATATGTTCATTTAGTTTTGCTCTCTACTGTTAGCTGTTATACATGTGGCCAGGGGCTGAAACCAACAAACCACGTGTAACACGTAAAGGACGAGATATTTTACTAAACTTTCCTTGTGTTTTGTTTTTTCTCTTTCTATTCCTCAATTTCAATTTCTGCCAAGATTTCTTGTGCAAAAACTACCACAACTTGTTGGAGGGTAATAATAAAAATCTATACCTGTTATAAGGCAACAACAATAAAGGACCCTTATTTTTTTCTGCATCATGCAAAAAATCGTAACTACAAGAACTAAAACTAAACACAAACTTCAAATGTCATTTTGTCACGATATCTTTGGGAAAGTGGTTGTTTTTGGCGCTGCTGGTAATGGTATAGCAAGAACTCTATTAAAATATATACGAGAAAAAAAGAAAATAGTAGGAAAACACAGGAATTTTTATTATAAGCTACAAAATCATCATGACTTGATATATTTTTAGGTATTTTTTTTTGATCTACGTTATGGTATATTTGTAAATATTTCTGTTACGCCAGTAGCGGGGAAGTTGTTAGAAATGTTAGTGAAACTGCAGAATTGCATGTCGAAGTTATAGTTTTGATTTTTTTTTGTTCGTTTTTGTTTTGCTTAAGGAGGTTTACAACATTTATGTTTGTTTGCTCAACCAAGACCTTTGGAATAAGTCAATTAGTCATCACAGGCGGTAATGTCAAGTGAAAATATTGCAGGAATACCTAAAAGGGAGCACTAAAGGCTGTTAGACTATTAAAAAAAAATATATATATTTTGATATTTTATCAATACTAAAGAAATGACTGCATGTTTTTGGACAGAGTTTAAGAAATATGACAACACCAAGGGCTATACGTAACTACATATGCCAAAAATTACATAACCTATACGTGATCTGTATGTACGGCTGTTTAGATAGGCTTTATTTTTTAATTTAAATTAAAAAAAATAGAATTTTATAAAATTCTCTATTATGTGTCTGTGTGTTTTGCAGTAAGTCCTAAACCAAGGCATCGAAAATGACAAATCGTTGATGGATGTTATAGTACAAGAGTGGGTAAGTGTTCTTAACTTATAAGCTTACATTAATGGGCTATAGGTGGCGCTCTAAAACTGTTATTATATGATGTCTCCCAAATTGAAGGGTACTTAAACAAAAAAAACTTAATTTCCCTTTGCACCCCATGAATGAAGTATGGGATAGCTTCTCGCGTTGTTGTGAATTAACACGCTTTCTATTTTTTAGATTCCCTACTAACGGCACCTACTTCTTCATCGACGAATGCGAACGTCCCTGTTCCCTCAATTTCAATTTCAAACAGTGAAATTGAAGGATATACCGATGTTTTTATATCGAATCATTCAAATTATTTAATTTTATAAAACAAATCATTCGCAGATATCAGAGTACTAAAGTAGGTGATTATTCCTAATTAATAGGCTTTCATTAAAAAGATATAGGTGGTGCTGGATTATTCTTAAAATTTCATAAAGACATAATTCAATAATTAAACCATATTTCTTTATATATAATCACCATAATTTTTAAATATTGTGTAATTTACAATATTCACATTATCTGCTAACAAACAATAATTCCTAAATATATATTCGAAATCCCATAAAATCCCAATTTCCAAATTTATTAAATTCGTAATAGAAAAATTATATAATGGAGGTATATTTCACTAAAAGTAAAACTGAAAATTCTGTGCACAGTTTCAGCAGTTGTATTTAAAATCCCAAGGGAAATTAAAAAAAAATCCTAGGAAATTTTTACAAATTTTATTTTCGAAACAAAATGCGTAACATTTTATTCTCCTGTTATTGTGCATAAAATCGGCTTAATATTTCAATATTACATAATTTACAAGTTGTCAACTTAATAACTAACACTTTAAAAGTAAAAAAATAGAATTCCCAAAAATATTTTTAAAATCCCATAAAATCCCAATTTTTATATTTATTGAATTTTCAGTGAAAAAACATGCAATGACTGTATATTTAACTAAGATTTACATAAAAAGTTGTATATATAGTTTCAGCAGTTACATTTAAAATTCCGGGGAAAAATAAAAAAAAATCCCAGGAAATTTTTTACAAATTTTATTTTTTACACAAAATGCCTAAAATTATATTAATGTTATTCTTCATGAAAGCAGCTTAATATTTCAATATTACATAATTTACAAGTTGTCAAATTAATAGCTAACACTTTAAAAGTAAAAAAATGGAATTCCCAAAAATATTTTTGAAATCCCATAAAATCCCAATTTTAATATTTATTAAATATTCAGTGAAAGTTCATGTAAGGACTGTAAATTTAACAAATATCTACATAAAATGTTAAATATATAGTTTCAGCAGTTACATTTAAAATTCCGGGGAAAGAAAAAAAAACCCCAGAAAATTTTTTACAAATTTTATTTTTTACAGAAATTGTCTAAAATTATGTTATAAAATTTTTTAGTTCAAAATGTATCTTTTAACATATTCACACTTTATTTGCCAGCAGTTTGAAGCATAAAACACGAATTCCTAAAAAAAATTCCATAATCCCAGAAATTTAGAATTTCTCTGTATTTAAAATTTTTGTTTGTATTGTTGAATTGCTAACAAAGAAGGGAATAATGAAAAATATGAAATTAATTTTTGGTCTTATATGTAGACAATGTCATTGGGTATATATGAAAATATTGAGTGAGTCCAGAAATTTTATCCTAAAACTTATACCACAATATATACTATATGCACATAGGCTATATAACCCCGCAGAGATTTGTAGCGAAAATTATTTTATTATTTAACGATTTATAGTTTTACAGAATTTCTCTTTAATTTCCGGAAGTTTAGAGTATACAATTTAAATTCCTAAAATAAATCAACAAAATTCCAGAAAATTCCAATGTGATACAAATCGTTAATATATTTCAATATATATCATCTCACTTTATTTTTCAGCAGTTTAAAGTGTAAAATTCATATTCCTAAGAAAAATTTCCAAAATCCCAGATAATTTAAACTTTCTCATTTTTTAATTTTGTAAGTTGTTATCGGCGAATAACGGAATGTCTTGAAAATTTTGATTAAATTTTCAGTTCAAACGGATTCAAGAATGTCCTAAGAAAAAAACCCAATTTGGTAAAAAAAAATGTATGTTTTATCCTTTTACATATTCTCAAATCATTTTCCAATAGTTTGTGGTAAAAAATTTGAATTCCTAAAAAAAATTTCAAAATCCCAGAAAATTCCAATATTACAGTTTTTAATTTTTGTGAGTGATTACCAGCTAAGAAAGGAATAACAAATAAAATGTGCTTAATTTTTAGCATTACAATAGACAATGCTATTGTGTATAGATGGGGGGATTTGTTGGGTCAAGAACAACCATTCTAATTTTTGATTAATAGAAAGCATTGATGACATTATTTAGATAGCACTGGTCATTAATAAAAGTCTTATTTGATTTAATTGAGATTGAATTTTCAGCTCACTGTCAATCTTCTTTGCTGTTTGCTTTCATATTTTTATATAAAAATTTTTTTTTAATTTTTTTTTTGCGCCTCTCTTATCTCTTTTATTGTCGTTTGTGTATACTATATTTTTCTTTATCACATATTTTTTGTTTTCTACATCTTATTGGCGTCCTTTTTAATTTCTTTAGGTTTTTTTTTCAGTAAGTCTAGTAAACAAACTTCTGCTCCCAACATATTTCAACTTCTTTGACATATTATTTAAAAAAAATTAATTTGTGTCTGTATGTTCTCTATAAACTCACATATCGTTTGTGCAATTAGCATATAAATTTGCATTATATCAGTACATCTACTGACGGTTGTTTATAATTATGGAACAGTTTATTTAATAAACTATAGGTGGCGCTTGAGTACGTTTTAAGAAGAACTACTTATTTTACACTTAAAATTTTAATAAATTGCTTAATGAAGAAGATTATGAACGATATTTGCTTAATCTTGTATCATACGTTTTTTGTGGCAGTATTAAGGTTTCATTAACACTATTATCCAAGTATATATGTGATTTCATCACACTCCTAGTAATATTTCTAATGTTTGTCCTTATATACCTTAATTTGTATAAGATCCATTACTATTGGACCTTGCTAACATTTTCTAATCACCGTCTCCATATCTCTTGCTCCCTCTCTCTTCTTTTCTCTCTCACTCTCTTTCCATGCTCTTTTTTTAAACCTCTAATGTTTAAAGTTTTGTCCTGATTTATTCTCCCCTTCAGAAAATCTTTGCATAAGTTGTTTGAAGTTTTGTCTTTGCGTTACACCACATTGACGTTTACCTCAGCCTAAGATTTTTGCTCTTCCTTTGCCCCCTCCCCCTCGCTGTATTACTATTACTCTCCTTATATGTTGTTATTATTATTATACTGAAAGCACAAATGTCAATATTTACTTATGACAATTACAACAAACACCGTAGATTGTTTTTGCTCTCTCTCTCTTCGTCTCTTTCTCCCTGAATATCGCTAGCCTGCTTGTCTGTTAATACAACCTGTAATGACATTCTGGTTTCGTTGGTTCGGTGTTTTTTTTTTTGCTGCTTTGACATTTATAAGCGTCATCAACGCCAGCTACTGCGACTGCTGCTTCTTCTTTGGCATTATGTGTTATTGTTTTACTTTCGCCTAAAAGTTTTCTTGGAGGGTAATCTTAAGGGATTTGGTATGTAAATCTTAAATAAATTTGTATATTTTAGAGGTTAATATGTGTGTTTAAGCATAAGCAAGAGCAGCCAGGAGCAGCAGCAACAACAACAATACCTACAACAAGATAAAATGTCAAAAAACACATCTAAAGAAATAGAGTAAACATTGAAAGCAGAGATGTTAACTTAAACGTCAACAGACAGACAGGCGGGCAGGCAGGCAGGTGAGTGAGAGAGAGACAGAGTGTTGTAGTACAATTTGGTTATGTTGAAATCACAGCCAGCTTTGAAGAGTCCTGTACAAAGGACTTTTTCTTATATTACTTATATGTCAGGTATATTTTTTTTTTGCTTTTCTTTTTACACAGAAAACATATGCCTTGTGGCATCTGTTTTGATGTTGCGTTTTCGTTTTCGTAATGTCAATATTTTGACAATTTAATGAATTCTTAAAAATATATAGGAGACCGACTGCCGCCTGCTGCCTTAAGAGTCAAACGCCAGACATTAACTTTTAGCAATTGTTGAAAGTAAATATGCATAAACGTTATTTGGCGAGAAGAAATAACATTTTGCTTTTAAATAATTTCAAAAATGAAACAAAAACGAAAAGAAAACCGTATTAGACATTTGCTGCTAAAACTTGAATTGAAATCTAAGTTAAACATTTTAGCAAAGAAAAATATTTGCCAGAAAATTAATTGAGCGATGTCTTAATGGCATTTGGGCGAGACCAATGAACGGAGATTTCGACAGAAGAGGTAAGGCTAAGCTGGGACTCAGGGCATGGGCAGAGGAAGACGACAGAGGGACAATAAACTCCTCAAACAATTTAACCAAGACTATGGTAAGAACAATTAGTTGAAGGTTAAAGGAAGGGAGACAATTTGCCCAAACCCATTTCAAATAACTGAGAAAAGTTTAGATTTTTAGTGGGATTTTTATATCGATCTATTTTTCCTCGAAAGGTGTTAAGTTTGTTATATATTGTCGATATTATTGAGTACAAATTTTTTAGTAAAGATTTGTCATAGGAATTAATGTACGGATTCGTTGAAGATTGAGTGCCAGTCAGGGACTTTAAAAATAAATCGGAACTCAAGATTTTTTCTTGTCATACAAATTTGAAGTAAACGAAAATATCTTTTTTATATACTGATATAGCAAATTTATCTTCCCCAGTAAAAAATTTTGTACAAATGTATTTAAACGTGGTCGTACATGCGATTGTTTTAGTTTGAGGTAAACAATTTTAATCCAAAGAAATTTCAAAAATCCCAATTGCAACTTCTTTATATTTGTCTATGTTTATCAGCAATGATTAAAAAAAAACGAAGAAAATTTAATTAAATTTTTATTTAAATTTAATTGATTTACCGTTTAAAGAATTTTTCTAAGACAATTTTCAAAATTCCAAATAATCCCCCAATCATTATATATATTTTATGAGATTGTCGGCAAACATTTTTTTATTTTATAATTTTGCCTTTTTACAAGTTCTCACTTTGTTTACCAGCAATTTGAAGTGAAAAATTTAAAATTCCTAAGAAAATTGAAAAAAATCCGAGAAAATCCCAACATTAAAATTTTAAATTTTTCTACGTATTTATAAGTGAAGAAAGAAATAACGAAGAAAATTTGAAAAATTTTCTATTTTAAATGTTTGGATTTATTGATTTGAGAAATTCTTAAGAAAATTAGCAAAATCCCAAACTAACTCCAACTGGGCAAAAATTGTTTATTGTATTAGCAAAATAGCAAAAAAAAACTATATTTAATAATTTAGCATTTTAACAAGTTTTCGCAATATTTTTCAGCAGTTAGGGAAAGAAAACTAAAATTCCTAAGAAAATTTCCAAAATCCCTACAAATTTTAATTCCTAAAAAAAATTTCAAAATCCCAAAGAATCCCACACTTGGCAAACACTGTTAATTGTATTAGATAGTCCACAAACATTCTTCTATTTAATAATTTTGCCTTTATATAACTTCAGAAATTATTTTTCAGCAGTTTGGGGGAAAAAATTTTACATTCCTACGAAATATTCGAAAATACCAGAAAATCCCAACTTTATAAATTTTGTATTTTCTAAGAGATTAGCAGTAAGGGAGGAATAATAAAGAAACTTTTACTCATTTTAGGTGTTACACTAAACAATGCTATTGTTTCAAGGACATAAGTTCTAAAACTTGGGTTCACAAATTTAAGGCTTTAAAATACCGCATTTTCTACAGAATGCAAACAAAAAATATTTTCCTATTTACTAAATCATCATTTTACAGGTTATGACTTTATTTCACAGCTGTTAGAAATAACAAAATTAAATTCCTAAAAAAAATTTCAAAATCCCAAAAAATCCCTTACATGGCAAACATTGTTTATTGCTTAATATTAGCAAACAGTTTTACATTTAAAAATTTATCGTTTCGCAAGTCCTCACATCATTTTCCAGCAGTTTGGGGGGAAAAATTTAGTTCCTAAGAAAAGTTTGCTAAATCCCAGATAATCCCAATTTTCTAATTTTATATTTTCTATGTGATTAACGTCGAGAAAAGTTATAACGAAGAAAAGTTGATAATTTTAATTTTTACAGTAAACAATTCTATTGGTTCAAGGACCTCATTGTTAAAACTTGGGTTCATAAATTTAAAGCTTTATAATCCTGCATTTCAAAAGAATGCAAACAAAAAATATATTTCTATTAACTAATTTATCGTTTTACAGGTTCTGACATTATTCCGCAGCTGTTTGAAATATTACATTTTAATTCCTAAAAAAATTTTCAAAATCCCAAAAAATTCCCCACTTGGCAAATATTGCTTATTGTATTACATAGTCAACAAACGTTCTTCTATTTAATAATTTTGCCTTTATATGACTTCAGCAATTTTTTTTCAGCAATTTGGGCAAGACAAATTTAAATTCCTATGAAAATTTTCAAAATCCCAGAAAATCCCAACTTTATTAATTTTGTATTTTCTAAAAGATTAGCAGTGAGGGAAGGAATAATAATGAAAATTTTACTGATTTTAGGTGTTACACTAAACAATGTTATTGGGGGTCAAGGACCTCTTTGTTAAAACTTAGGTTCACAAATTTAAAGCTTTAAATTACAGCATTTTCTACAGAATGCAAACAAAAAATATTTTCCTATTTACTAATTTATCGTTTTATAGATTCTGACTTAATTTTCCAGCTGTATGAAATATCAAATTTAAATTCCTAAAAACATTTTCAAAATCCCAAAAAATTCCCCACTTGGCAAATATTGTCAATTGTATTAGATAGTCAACAAACATTCGTCTATTTAATATTTTTGCCTTTATATAACTTCCAAAATTATTTTTCAGCAGTTTAGGGGAAAACAATTTTAATTCCTAAGAAAATTTCCAAAATCCCAGAAAATCCCAACTTCGTAATATTTATATTTTCTAAGAGATAAGAAGTGAGGGAAGTAATAATAAAGAAAATGTTACTGATTTTAGGTGTTACACTAAACAATGATATTGGGGGTCAAGGATCTCATTGTTAAAACGTGGGTTCTCAAATTTAAAGCTTTATAATCCTGCATTTACTAAAGAATGCAAGCAAAAATTATTGTTGAATTTACTAATTTATAGTTATAGATGGATTGACTTTATTTCGTAGCAGTTTGAAATATCAATTTTAAATTCCTAAAAAATTTTTCAAAATCCCAAAAAATTCCCACTTATCAAATATTGCTAATTGTATTAGATAGTCAACAAACATTCTTTTTTTAATAATTTTGCCTTTATATAACTTCAGACATTATTTTTTAGCAGTTTGGGGGAAAACAATTTTAATTCCTAAGAAAATTTCCAAAATCCCAGAAAATCCCAACTTTGTAAATATTATATTTTCTAAGAGATTAGCAGTGAGTGAAGGCATTATATTATCATTCTACAACTTCTCACTTTATTTTCCAGCAGTTTGAAGTAAACTATTTGAATTCCTAAAAAAATTTCCAAAATCCCAGAAATTAAAAATTAACAAAAAATAACGACCATAATTTGAATTATTTTTGGCATTGTATAAGATAATACTGTTGCGTATAGATAGAAGGATTTCCTGACTTAGAAACCTCCTTGCTATAACTTCAGCTAAATAGGCTAAGCCATCCTTGATTTAGAGGAATACCACAGATTTCCAAACTATTTGCAATTCTGTAGACAAATCAATGTTCTTACAGGTCAGTCTTGATATTTTTTTTAAACTATATTTTGGTGTAAGAATTTGTATTTTCAGAGCAATTGGCTCAGAACTTCAAAATAATTGTTTTTAAAACTGAGTTTGTGATCTTCCCTTCAACTTATGCTATCACTTCCTTCATATCCTTTTAATAAAATTAGATTGCTTTCATCTACCTTAACCTTTTATTCATTTCGCCCACAGTGCACTTCTATAGAGAAACACAAAATGGCGTCACATCCTGTTCATATTACATATTTTGCGTTTTTACGATTTGCACTTCCTTTTCATCTTTTATGCCTTGGCTTTAGACTGCCAAAATGCCTCTACAGTTATAGGCTTAACGCAAAAAAATACAAACTGCTCCGTTGTATTGCCTTAAAAGCCATTTTGCGTGATCCTTTCTTAAGGATAATACATACGACGATTAGGCAGCCGAGGGCGGGTTGGCATAAACATAAGATGGTCTCGCACTCTAGCCCTCTCTTTTCCATTACACCTACATACATATGTATAAGAGTAAAAGGAAAAAAGGGACTACATACAATGTATGTAAATACCACTCATAAGATATTGCATACTTTTAGGCTTTGATAGCATGTTATGATAGATTTTATTCTTGTTGTCGCTGTTGCTGCTATTGTTGGCTTGGAGTTTGTTTTTTTTATTTTCTTTTCTAAAATCGTACAAGAGCGTGTATGTCTCCGGTTCTCAATATGGTTTTTACGTGTTAAATACTTTTGCTTTTGCCTTACCGTCCGTGTGACGCACGTCCATACACACACTCACACACACTCTCACTTACATGTGCAGAAGCCTCCTCTGGCGACGCGTTACGGTCGCGTGTTCACTCCAACTTCATGTGTTTCCAGCGTGGGGTCATAAAAACAAAATCTATACAATTTCTCTGGATTTCTTCAAAGAATAAAACAAAATCTATACAATTTCTCTGGATTTCTTCAAAGAATCCACGTGTTTAGAGCGGCAGGCGCCTGTTGTTGTTACAGGTCCTGGCTGTTATTGTTTTATGGTCCAAACAAAGGCTTTAGCAAACAATTTCGTTGTGTTGGGTAATTTTGATGGTTGCCTCCGCTGTTGTTGCTGTTGTGCTTTCCTTCGATTTAAACGTTGTTCAAATGCATTGCCTTTCTTTGTATGTTTCAGTGTTGCAGGTGTACGCGTATTTGGGCCTTTTGTACTCCATCAAAACCGACCCTCCCACACACACACTCATCTATTGTATATATTGTCCTTGTACTTCCTTTCCGCCTTCTTTCCAATGATTGCCTGCTAATGTAAACAATTTAGGAGGGCAATAAAAAGCATCTCACTCCCACGCAAACATACATACACTTTCTCTCGCATCACGCGTCATATATTGCAAGAAAATGTGATGAAAGCATTTTCAAAAAAACTGTGTGTTTTTGTTTTGTTTTTTTTGCTGTTGCTGGTATTACGGCTACTTTTATCCTGTTTCCTTCCTTCATTTTTTTTTAGCAGCAGCAGCCATCCTTGTGTCATCCGCTCAGCTAAGAGTCTGAGTGGTTTTCTGGGTATTTACCCTCCCCCGAATGTTGATGTTGTCTTTAATATCTGTTGACCTTTTTGTTTTTGTTGATCCCTTTTAAAGATGGTCGATTTATTTGAATGAAGTTTGGGGAACATTTAATGGAAATTCGATGTTTTCGCTATTCGTAAATTTGCCAAAGCTTTATACATTTGCCAAAGGTTTAGGCAAAGGATAGCAAAATGCATAGGCGTTAATAGACGTTAATGACAGGCGACAAGGATAGCGATGTCCTTTCAGAAAAAAATTATAATAATATTTAGGGAAATGTGGGGATTTGTATCATAAATGGGGCTGAAGAACTGTTAAACAATTTCGTGAAAATTTTAAATATTTATATGCTCAAATAATTATCCTTAATATCCTGGACTTTACAACAAATGATTTCAATTTCATTTTTAAAAAAATTATATCTGAGAAAATTTTTTTTGGTTTTTTGTTCCCAGATTTTTCTTTAATTCCCTTAGCCGAAAAAAAAACTTTACTTATTAGTGTAACCTACAAACCAATAAAATGACAACATCTTGTCGTAGTTGCAATTGCATTCCCAACTAAACATACTCCTCAACTATTTGCCACTGCAAAAGTCCCCAAAGAAATGTTGACACAATAACGAAAACCAAATCTAACAAGAAAACTAAAATACTTCAACTATGCCACAGTCATACAAAAATCGGTGAAAACTTACGCCAACGTCGTCAAAATTTTCTTTCCCCTTCCCCTCCTCCTGAACCAACAAAAGAGATCATAATAATTGTGTAAAAAAAATTCGTTTCGTTTTGTTTGGCAGTTTTGAGCATAATCTGGACAAAGCGCAAAGAAGGAAACAACTGCTGAGCAAATCTAGCAAACAATTGGAGACAAAGCAAACAAGAAAAAAAACCAGTAAAGAAAGACTTCATCATAACTGCAAGAACATGTGAAGTTTTCCTGCTAAACTTGGAGAGTTTGTAAGCTTACCATGTGTGTGTTGGTTCAGCAAAGGAAGGGGCAAGTGGGCGACCAACAAAAGAAAAAAAGGAGTTGCCACTGTTTCAATATTTACTGACATCAGTCGTTTGTTACTTGTGCGCAATTTTTCTCTCACTCGATCCCCTTCTCCTTGTAAGCGTGGCAGCGTGAAGCCAACACAAAAGTTTTGTAGAAATCCGACTTTTTTTGCTAGATATTTTTTTCTAGTGCTGCCACTCAATCTTCTAAGAAATTATGTTCCCTTTCATTGGCTCTTTTTCGTATTTTTTGCTCTAATATTTTGTTGGTTCTAACGTTTTTCGCAGTACGTAGGAAAAACAAGTTGGGCAAACATTGTTTTTTTTTTGCCAAAAAAAAAGTACGGAAAATATTGCTGACAGTTGTCATTTGATTGTTTTCATTTCATTTTTCTATCAATAACTGGCAAAGTAAAACTAATGTAATAAGTTTTTGCCTTCGCCCTTCTGCTTCAAAGCTCTTGGCAGTGTCCTTTTTGCACAAAGAAGGTGGGAGAGAGTATGGAAAAGTTATAGAAGTTTGCAAAGAAATAGTTCATCATATTATCTGTGTAATTTAATTTAATGTTATATAATGTTCGAGCACGAACACATATATTAGTATTGCTTCAGTGTGTCACAATTTATTAAAAACTTTACAGAATCGAAAAAGTGGCAACTTTGTCATAGAGTGTGACTAAGAATTTATTGATTATTAAATTTCGAATTTATGTTATATGTTGGGATATCACAGGGGGGGGGGGAGGGAGGGAGTGAGATATGGTAAGGTATAAGGTATAAGGTATAAGGTATAAGGTATAAGGTATAAGGTATAAGGTATAAGGTATAAGGTATAAGGTATAAGGTATAAGGTATAAGGTATAAGGTATAAGGTATAAGGTATAAGGTATAAGGTATAAGGTATAAGGTATAAGGTATAAGGTATAAGGTATAAGGTATAAGGTATAAGGTATAAGGTATAAGGTATAAGGTATAAGGTATAAGGTATAAGGTATAAGGTATAAGGTATAAGGTATAAGGTATAAGGTATAAGGTATAAGGTATAAGGTATAAGGTATAAGGTATAAGGTATATATATAAGGTATAAGGTATAAGGTATAAGGTATAAGGTATAAGGTATAAGGTATAAGGTATAAGGTATAAGGTATAAGGTATAAGGTATAAGGTATAAGGTATAAGGTATAAGGTATAAGGTATAAGGTATAAGGTATAAGGTATAAGGTATAAGGTATAAGGTATAAGGTATAAGGTATAAGGTATAAGGTATAAGGTATAAGGTATAAGGTATAAGGTATAAGGTATAAGGTATAAGGTATAAGGTATAAGGTATAAGGTATAAGGTATAAGGTATAAGGTATAAGGTATAAGGTATAAGGTATAAGGTATAAGGTATAAGGTATAAGGTATAAGGTATAAGGTATAAGGTATAAGGTATAAGGTATAAGGTATAAGGTATAAGGTATAAGGTATAAGGTATAAGGTATAAGGTATAAGGTATAAGGTATAAGGTATAAGGTATAAGGTATAAGGTATAAGGTATAAGGTATAAGGTATAAGGTATAAGGTATAAGGTATAAGGTATAAGGTATAAGGTATAAGGTATAAGGTATAAGGTATAAGGTATAAGGTATAAGGTATAAGGTATAAGGTATAAAGTATAAGGTATAAGGTATAAGGTATAAGGTATAAGGTATAAGGTATAAGGTATAAGGTATAAGGTATAAGGTATAAGGTATAAGGTATAAGGTATAAGGTATAAGGTATAAGGTATAAGGTATAAGGTATAAGGTATAAGGTATAAGGTATAAGGTATAAGGTATAAGGTATAAGGTATAAGGTATAAGGTATAAGGTATAAGGTATAAGGTATAAGGTATAAGGTATAAGGTATAAGGTATAAGGTATAAGGTATAAGGTATAAGGTATAAGGTATAAGGTATAAGGTATAAGGTATAAGGTATAAGGTATAAGGTATAAGGTATAAGGTATAAGGTATAAGGTATAAGGTATAAGGTATAAGGTATAAGGTATAAGTATAAGGTATAAGGTATAAGGTATAAGGTATAAGGTATAAGGTATAAGGTATAAGGTATAAGGTATAAGGTATAAGGTATAAGGTATAAGGTATAAGGTATAATGTATAAGGTATAAGGTATAAGGTATAAGGTATAAGGTATAAGGTATAAGGTAAAGTGTGATTTTTTTAGCTATTATCTTTTTGGCAACACTGGTTTAAACAGCTGGCGCACGTTTCATGTTTTGTTTCACTGTCAAACATCTTCAGTTTGGTCTATAATTTTAAATTATTGAGTTTTAATATCAAAATGCGTGCTCTGTTAAGAAAGTTCATCGCGCGCTTCTTCCATTTTATGGTCAGTTTAATCGACCCACTGAAGCGGCTATTTGGGCTATTGTGACTAAATATCGCACCAAATTTACATTGTTGGACATTAAATCACCAACACGCTTACGTAGAGTGCAAAGTGAAGAAAATATCGCAGCTGTATCGGCCAGTGTTAATGATGACCATCAATTATCGATTCGTCGCCGTTCGCAGCAATTGGGCCTCTGTTACTCAACAACGTGGAAAATTTTGCGGAAGGAATTAGGTGTGAAGCCTTTCAAAATACAGCTGGTGCAAGAATTCAAGCCGAACGACCTACCGCAACGTAGAATTTTTGGTGAAGATCCACTTTTTTTTTCGAAAAATTGTGTTCAGCGACGAAGCTCATTTTTGGCTCAATGGGTACGTTAATAAGCAGAATTGTCGATTTTGGATTGAAGATCAGCCAGAAGCATTGCAAGAGCTACCAATGCATCCAGAAAAAGTCACAGTTTCGTGCGGTTTATGGGCATCATTGGACCATACTTCTTCAAAGAAGATGCGAATCGTAACGTAACTGTGAATGGTGAGCGCTACCGTGAGATGATATCCAACTTTTTTTGCCCAAAATGCAAGAGCTTGACATGCATGACATGTGGTTTCAACAAGACGGTGGCACATGCCAAAAGCACGCTTAACAATGGACTTATTGAGAGGCGAGTTCGGTGAACATTTTATTTCATGTTCGGGACCGCCTTTAACGCCTTTAGATTATTTTTTGTGGGGCTATGTTAAAGCCCATGGAAGACAACATTGAAGCATTTATTCATGAGATACCGGCCGAAATGTTGGAAAGAGTATGCCAAAATTGGACTAAGCGGATGGACCATTTGAGGTGCAGTCACGGTCAACATTTGCATTAAATAATCTTCAAACATTAAATTATATGGACCGTACTAACGATTCAAATAAAAATTTCATGAATTTTTCTGAATTTTATGTGTTTTTTTTTAACTTTCCTATAGCTCTTAAAAAATCAACCTTTATAAGGTCTGGTGTTAATCATGTAACCTTGGAGTTACCTTGGAAAAGTAGGTTTTAATCTACAAAAAATATAAAATTTAGGTTAAAGATTTAATAAGGTTTGAATTTGCATATTTCTTTAAACGATATACAACTTTTAATAAATAAATATGTTAGCTTCTATTTAAATTGTTGCTATGCTTAGAAATTATGGCAAAGCTGGCCTAACCTAGGTTATTACCTGCAATTTTTGACATTGAACAGATTAGAATATATCATTTGCCGACAAACATTTTGATAATAGTCATATTACCTTGAAGATAACCTAGAAAATTAGGTTATAATGCGAAAAATTCTATAACATATAGGTTATAATTTTAATACGGATTATTGTTGCCTATTTTTTGTTGTTGTTGTAAACGTCCAACTTTTAGTAAAAAAATGTTTTTTTTCTATTGGATTGTTGTTAAGCTTAAGCTTGTTGTTAGCTAAGGCAAACATAATCTAGGAACTTAGGTTATTACCTAAAAAATAAAATCTATAATATAACAACAATTTTTAAAGTTAATTAGGTTATTAGACTTTTATGTAAAGTAAATGAAACATAGCACTAAAGATACGCTTGTAAGTGATAAAAACTTGTGACCTAACCTAGAATATTAGGTTATATCCTAGGAAATATAAAACTAAAATATTAAGCAAATTTTTTGACTTTGAACTTCCTTTAGTAATTGGCTATTAGTAACAATGTTTTATCTCTTAAAGATAATAATATTATGATATACAACTTTTGACCTAACCTTGAAAATAAGGTCATAACCTAAGAAATAAAACTATTTAGGTAAATTTTTGATACAGACTATATATACCAACTTTTTTTAGCACTTGAGTATTGGTTACATTGTTTTATCTTGATATGATGGGCTAGGTTAAAGACTCGCCTGGTACATGTATGACCTTTGACCTTAAATTTAAATTTAGGTTAATGAACATTTTTCATATTGTTATTACGTTTAGTTAAAATAATTTTTTTTAGAAAATTTTCAAATAAGGATTTTTGATATATCTCAAGGTTAAGGCATGACTGTAATCAAGATTTTTTTAATAACTTATATAACATTTGACCTAACCTTCAAAACTATATAACACATAGCAATTATTTTTGTTTGGATTTTTAATTCGTTAGTGTTTGTTTTACTTTTATTTTTTTTTGTAAGTAAAGTTTATATATTAACAGGCTTAGGTAAGCCCCTCAGGCACGGTATTCTTTTGTAACTTATATGACCTTACCTTCAAAACTATAACCTAATGTTATGAAATGCGGAATTTTTGTAATTCCTTTAGTATTTGTGAATTTTGTATTCATGTATGTTTTATTTGCATGTCAACAGGGTAAGGTAAACCCATCATCAGGAGTCTTATATCATGAGGTCTTGAATTACTCATATGACCTTTGACCTTATCTACAAAACTATATAACCCAAAGCAATTATATTAAATGTGTATTTCTTCAAAATTTTATTTTGATATTAAGAGCCTAAGACAAGCCCTTTAGGCGCTCGCTCCCTATTAGCAGTTGTATTTCAGTGCAGGACATTTTTTTCAATTTCATTATTAATATTATTTGAAGACATTGTGCCTAATTATAATATAAACATTTAATTAAACATGTAGCCTGAAAATAACTGATATTGTTGTTAAGGTCACGTGTCAGCTTAGATAACCGCTGTCCACCGTCATATTCATATTACTTATATCTATATGACTTCGTTGACTTATATGGTGTCTTGACACAGCAACAACGGCATACTAATAGTATTTACTTTCAATTATCTTAATTATAATACCAATAATATTGTCATTGTGTCGGCTAACAATTGGCTGGAACTAACCTACGGTTAAATGCTTAGGTTAACAAAATTACATGTGTTTTGGGGGTGCAGGTGGTTGAGGTTTCTTACTACAGACAATTTGTTGTCAATTAATCAAATAAACAAAAACATATAATACAATTACTTAAATCGATAGCCTATGAAAAAAAAAATGCATGTATGTCCAAGGAATGTCAACAAAGACCATGTTAAACAAGTGATTAATGATAACGCAAAGGGGGCTCAGGCCCCAACCACAAAGGTGAAGGGTAATGCCAACAAAAATACAAAATTGTAAGAACATCAAAAAGGCCATGGCATTAGAAAAATTATAATTTTGCTTAGTAATAACAACAAATTAAATTGTTTATTTTAATTTTACATGTTATAAGGGGATTGCAGAATGTGAGGTTCTATGTGTGTATGTTCTGCTTACAAGACAATACCCCTTATTTCCTTAGGGGCAACAATCAGTAGTTGGGGGCCACAGAACATTACCAAAAATCATTATTATTTGTTGACATGTTGTTAAACAATAACGAATGTGTTTTCCCTACACACACACCGCGATAACGACAACGACAGCCACAATGGCGAATTGCGCTCAGCTCAACCGAAATCTCACTTAGGCGTCAACAAATATGGCGTCAACTTCCTTTTGTGACATTTCATTTTTTATTATTATTATTTTAATACCATAAACAGTGAATTTGTATGTTTGTTTGCATGTATGAATGTTTGTCTGTTTGTTTGTTTGTTTTTTACAAATACGTATTTTGGTATTTTATTGTTTTAGGCTCCTCCAAACCCCTCCTCAAAACCCCTACAGATATCCATAGCAAGACTCAAATGTATTACTGAGTTTTGCTCATATTTGAGATTTCACTGGTTTCACTGCATGTTTGCCTGGTGGCTTGAAGGGAGAGGGCTTCATTCGTTTATATTCTGGCAGTGTTTGCTAGCGAACATATAAATTTTATTTTATATGTACTATAGTAGGCCCATAGACAGTGCCGACGACATTCATAGCATAGAAACAACCAACGAACGAACGAACGTACGAAAATTATGCATAAGAATTAAAATATGTCAACATAGTGTTAAAAAAGCTGTCATTGTTGTGTTATAACCAAATATACATTTGTATTTTGTTTGGCGTGTAAGCAAACAGTAATAGCAGGAATTTCCCGCAGCAGCCTTTGCTTCCCGAAATGTCCTGAATTTCCTAGGCAATCCCTTTTTAGGCAAAAGACATCTTGTCTTCAATCTCTCACTACTATTGTCATTCCTATTAAACGAAAATGTTTACAGAGTTGCCACTGTTTGCTAATGTTGTGTTGGTTTTTTCTCTTGTGCCTTTTGCCTCTACCCGGAGACTTGGAGGCCTGTCAAATTGTTGCAATGAAACAATCATGTATGGGGGGTTGAAAGTTGTTTCTATTTTTGTTGAAATTTTTAAATAAATTTATTACTTTTACTTGACATCTCTTGCAGAAGCCACAACAACAACAACACCGACACCAACAACAACCACAGCAACAGCAGCAATAATAACATCAACAATGACAACACCCGGCAAATGAATACGGTAGCAGGCAGCTTCATGAAACAGTCATAGGACTATGACTTATTTATTAGATCCATCCCCCCAGAGGGGAAGTGATGGCAGGACAAAGCTGTCACTCAAGGGATAACATTTAAAGGAGCACAAGAAAGGCAAATAAAATAACACAAGAAATAACTCTAGATATAGATATTTACATAAGAAACGAGGAAATTTTTTTTTGTAAGACAATTAACAACACAACACATTGAAATTTAAGAATATATTATAATATATTAACAAGGGTAAGGTCAAAGGTCATAGCTTAAAGAAATTTTCACAAAATTATAACAAGAATAACATACAAAGATATAAACACTAAACAAAATATGTTACATTCACATATTTTATGGAAATTATTACTAAAATAACCTTAAAATTCATAAAAAAAATCTTGCCTAGGTCAAAGGTCAAATAGTTCAAAATGTAGCACAACGACAATACAAAATTTTTAGTAGAGGAAAACCAAAAATCTTTATTTGTTTGGGGTGGGGGGGGGGGGGGGGAAGGGGTAGGGTAGGTTTATAAGGTTAAATCTAGGTAAGACCTATCTGGCCGAGGTCAAAGTTCAAAATATAGCACAATGACAGTACAATATTTTTACAAGAGGAAAACCAAAAATCTTTATTGGTTAAGGGGGGAAAACTTGTTCTAATTCAATTATATTAATGTCAATCAGTTTCCAGGTACTGTCTAAGGTTAAATCTAGGTAAGGTCTATCTGGCCGAGGTCAAAGGACAAAAAGTTCAAAATGTAGCCCAACGACAGTATAAAATTTTTACAAGAGGAAAATCAAAAATCTTTATTTGTTTAGGGGGGAAAATTGTTCTAATTCAATTATATTAAGGTCAACCAGTTTCCAGGTACGGTCTAAGGTTAAATCTAGGTAAGGTCACTCCGTCCGAGGTTAAAGTTCAAAAATCTTTATTTTTTTAGGGCTAAAAAATGTTCTATTCAATTATATTTAGGTCAACTAGGTTCCAGGTATGGTCAAAGGTTAAATATAGGTAAGGTCAAAGGTCAAAATGTAGCACAACGACACTACAAAATTGTTAGTAGAAGAAACCCAAAAATCTTTATTTGTTTAGGGGGAAAAATTGTTCTAATTCAATTATATTAAGGTCAACCAGTTTCCACGTAGGGTCAAAGGTTAAATATAGGCAAGGTCAAAGGTTAGAACTGAACAAAATTAAAATTACCAAAAGGCGAAATTTTTAACGTAATGAAGTTTGATGACTAGGGAAGAAAATACAAAATATGGTTACCTTAAATTCAATACATTTTCAGGTAAGGTCAAAGGTTACCTTATAGAAATATGTAAGCTCTTAATTTTTAAACGAATAAAACTTGAGAATGTAATTGAGAATATATTTATTAATAAGATTATTACAAAGAAATAAGATAATTACAGAAAATCAAAAATAAGGTTACCATAAGGTCGACAAGCATTTAGGTAAGTTCAAAGGTTACCTTGTAAAAATATGTGAACGCTGTATTATTATAATATTTATTTATTTATTATTATTATAAGAGGAAATCTAGAGAATTTATAATTTGTTAAAAAAGTAATAACAAAAAAGGAAAAAATTACGGAAAAACAAACATTAGATCACCATAAGGTAAACAAATATTTAGGTAAGGTCAAATGTTAAAAGTGTAAAAACACGTGAGCATTCAATTTCTAAAAAAAGAAATCTTGATAAAAATGTAATTTGCAAAAAAAAAAGAAAATTATAAATTTGGTTATAAAATTTCCAGGTAAGGTCATATGTTCAGGTCAAGGTCAATACGAGATTACTCAATTTATAAAAGAAAAAACCCAAAAAAATGTTTAAGGGAGAGTAAAGCATGTGATTTTCCGTTGATTACAATAAAGAATATATTTCGACACCGTAAGGTAAATAACTTTTAAGGTAAGGTCTAAGGTCACAACTGTAGAAAAAGTGCTAATTTTTTATAAGCAGAAAAGTTCAGTTGGTTAAAGAAAAAATTACAAATTTGGTCAGCTAATTTACAGGTAAGGTAAAATGTTCAGGTGAAGGTCAAAACGTAAGTACTCTATTTTTTAAAGACACAGTTTTTAAGGGAGAGTGAAGGGTTTGATTTTCTTTTGCTTACAATAAAAAACACGAAATTTTAGTCACCGTAAGGTCAATAATTTTCGAGGTAAGGTCAAAGGTCACAACTGCAGAAAACCTAGAAAACCTCAAAATCAGTATTTTTAAATCCAGGAAGTTGCGCGTTGAGTAGAAAAATTAAACAAATTTTGTCATATTAAGGTCAACCCATTTCTAGGTAAGGTAAAAAGTATAGAACATTGTGAAACTTCAGTATTGAAAAGATAAAATCTTAAGTATATGAAATTTCTTAGCAAACTAATACTTAAAAGAGGAAGTCTAGATTTCGCATTATCCTTTAAAAGTATTTAATAAACCTTAAATAAATATGAGCTTAGCATATGGTCTTCAAATTTTTCACTTAAGGTCAAAGGTCGAATTTAAGTATAAACGTGTGTAATCAATGTATAGCAGAAAATTTCTCCCAAAAGTTAAAGGTAATTCCTTTAACGTTTAGCTGAGCATGTCGCAATTAAAACCCCTTGCCATACACCAATTTAAAGTAATCCAAAACAATATAAATTACTTCCAGCACCCAGTAAACAAAATTTAATTAAAGTCATTCCTTATCTACAGAGACAAATGTCTACAAAATATTAAACAGCTGGGAAATTGTCTCTTTAGCATTTTGTAACAAGTGTTAACAATTGTGTCAGTTACGAAAAATTTACACACAACTACACAGTCAGTCCTCCCCCATTCCTCCATCGCCCGTTGCCCGATTACGATTGCAAGGCAACATTTTGTCATTTAATTTTTACGAAAATGAACATTTTCAAATTGTAACTTATTACAACACAGATTTTTCACACCCATCTATACGAGCATCCACCACCTCGACACTACACAATAGACAATAACATAATTTTGCCACCCTCCCCTGCCCTCTTGTATATAGTACACAGAAAAACCACTTTTCCTGGTTGTATAGAAAAATCATTGAATCAAAATTGAATTTTCACTTTGAATATATTAATATTTTAACAGACATCCAGAGTTGAGTAGAAATGTGTACAAGGTACAGGGGGGACAAGAGCGTGGGGTGCTAGGGCCAACACTCAAAAATCCAAAACATCCACAAATACACTTAGATATGTGTGGGAGATGCCTCTCTTTCCCTCCGCAACGTCAACGCCATCGCCATTATCATCATTATCGGCATCGGCATCGTAGCCATCTTCATAATGAAGATGGTTAGAGCAGTTACCCGGCTGTTTTTGGGTTAGGTTAGGGTAGCAGTTTAAAGTCGGTACAAGAAGAGGCTAGAATATTTTTACACTTTGTTGTTCTACGATAGCTAAGAAAATATTCCTGCTCGACACAAGAAATCTATGCAGTTCTATTTACTACAAATACAATATACATGTATACATATGGAATATATGAACAACAACAACAGCAGCAACAACAAAAAGTAATAAAATATTAATGAAATTCCAAGCACACAACACCTTATAGCTAAGGATGTGAGTGAGTGAGCGAGTGAGTTGGTGTATGTTCTGGTTTGTGTGCATGTATTAGGGATACTATAGCCACACCGACAGACAGACAGCTGTCGAGTCAAAATTATATGCAGAGGTTCATTCATTTATGTTCTATACATGTGAATATTGAGGATATTGACAAACCCTAGAGATATATTGATAAGTTATGCTCAAACGCGTTGGGTAGCTAAGGTAAGCCTCAAAAAACTGACGACTGAAATTATGTACATATTTAAGTAAAACTAAAGAAACTTGAATGTTTTTAACAAAATTTATGTAGAAACTTAAAATTTTTCTAAAAAAAACTTGGTAATAGGTCATAGGTTATTAAGAAAACTTTATAATTTGTTAAATAAAAATAGATAGTAATGAGTTTCTCTAGCTATGTTCCAATTTCATTTGAGTCCAAATACCAATGAAAGCTTAAATTAAAAAAAAATAATCTAGGACAAAGGTTACTTTATAGCAATTCACAGCTGACAAATTTTATTCGTTCTTATAATAATAGATGATAAGTCCATTTTTTGTTCATCTTACGACCATCTTGTAAGTTCTGCCTATTCGTGTGAATTTACAGCAGACATTCTCTACAGGTTTGGAGGAAATTTGTTAAAGTTCAGGTCAAAGGTCAGGTCAGGTCAAAGGTCTTATAATGAAAATATTCCATATGGTAAAGTAATCAAAATGTAGAATCATGAATTCACAATTCAAGAAAGGCTTTAAAGCACAGAAATGATTAAAGGAAGACATTATTTCGTTTAAATTGTGTAGGGGTCAAAGGTCATTTGTGCAATACATATATACAAATTGAATGTCAACAACGACATCGTTGGTATTTTCAAAAACAAGTCAATACTATTCAATAACATTCAAAAGATTTATTTGAATTAAACTAACAACTTTTCTATTGAGGTTTTATCAAGTAAAATTTTCTCAATCAGGTCAAAGGTCATTGTGTAGATTTTTATCAATTGCAAATAATGTTAAAATGACTGCAAATCAAAAATATTCATTCCTTTTGATATTATGAACGTCAAAAACTTTCTTAGCTTTCTTAGACACTATATTTAAGTTAAAGGTCAAAGGTCAATGGCACACAATACCTAAGTATAAAAGAAAAGTGTAAAAATTTGTGATAAAAATTCCTGAAATATACTTAAAATAAATATATGATTTTTAGCGACTACTCAGAATTTTCAAACAAATTCTGGCATTTTATTATATTAAGGTTATATGTTGATGTCACAGGTCAATGGCTAATGACGAGCTACAGGGTATGCAAAGCAATATAAAGAAGAAATATTTCTTATAAAAGTTAAAAGTCTTACTAAATAGAAGCAGAAATTTTTAATTTCATAACCTAGAAATAAAATTGTCAGTTATGAACTAAAGGTAAACCTAAGAAAGGTCAAAGGTCATAGGTGAAGAAATCTAAAATCTAGGAAGAAACGATGCATATTTTACGGCGGTCGTGCTTTATTATTATTTATTTATTTATCAAAAGAATAACAAGTAAATTGTTCGTTAATAAGAAGGACATATGTTTAGGTCATAGGTCAATGGCTAATGACCTGCTGGGAATGAAGAACAGTAGAAAGAAGAAATATGTCAATTATTGGGTCTTATTGATCTGCGAAAAAACATTGCTTTCAATCAATTAATTTCTTAAAGCCAAATGTAGATTGTTGGCTACGAACTAAAGACGACCTATGGAGAGAGGTGAAAGGTCATGTGTTAAAAAAACGTAAGACAAGGCAGAAACAATTGACATTTAAAAGAATCATTATTTTTAATTTATTTATCAAAAGAATAACATGTAAATTGTTCCTTAATAATAAGAACATACGTTTAGGTCAATGGCCAATGACCTATGTGGAATCAAGAACAGTACAAATAAGAAATATGTCAATTAATGGGTTAAAGTCTTATTGATCTGCGAAAAATTTTTTCTCTCAATCTATTAATTTCATTATGTAAATAGCTAATTGTTGATTATGAAATTAAGAAGACTTTTTGAGAGGTCAAAGGTCATTAGTAAAGATATTTAAATTCTAGACGAAAGCAAATCATTCTATAGCGTTTGATCTATTATTATAAGATCAAACGCTATACTTCTATTACCGGAAGTTAATTAATCGCTATAGAGCAGTGTCAGGCATCCCGTAGCCTCGCGAGGCCGGCAATAAGCATATTTTGCACACAGACACAAACCGCAAAGCTGTTTTTATGGTCAGGCTCTCCTTGAGTGTTACATTCATACACAAACATATTATATTTGTGTGTGTGTGTGCGTTAGGTTTTACCTGACACAGCTTTATAGCGTTTGATCTATTATTATAAGATCAAACGCTATAGTACTATTACCGGAACTAAATTAATCGCTATAAAGCAGTGTAAGGCATGCAGTAGCCTCGCGAGGCCGGTAATAGGCGTCTTTTGCACACAGACACAAACCGCAAAGCTGTTTCTATGGTCAGGCTCGCGTTGCATTCATACACAAACGCCTAATACATGTGTGCGTTTGGGTGTGTTAGTTTTTGCCTGACACAGCCAAAAAAAAACAAAGTTTGTCTAAGTTTAGGTCAAAGGTCATATGTGTAGAAATTTTAAGACTGGCGAAGAAAATTATCTTTTGGACGAGTTACAAAATGTTTACATGCTCTCTCTCTCTCTTGATTATTGATTTGACTTTTTATGAATGCAAAATTGTTTCACAATTTATTTTAGAAATAATATATGATTACGTCCAAGATTTGCTTGTCTCTGCAGCAGCGTAATGCTTTATTAGAGTGCTTACTGTATTTTAACACACATATGACCTTTCGTATAGAACTATGATGATCCTGATGATTGTTTCCCCAGTTAAATATGTAAATAAGGCAAGAACGTTTGTCGATTGCTGCTTACTTTCTTATCCTGTTTGATTTCCTTTGTTTTTTTTTTTAGTTTGTAAAATTTATAAATTTTTCCATACATATGTATGGGGTACAATAACAACAATGGAAAATATTTATGAGTACTTACATATTTTCCTCATACACACACACATATAGTCTAAGCAATTACCAGTGTTGTTAAATGCCACACAAGCTCCCAGGATCTTATCCCACATAAGTGAGAGAGGGGCGCAACAACATCATTGCCAGAATTCGGTCTGTAAGAGTTGAAGCTTAACGTTCAAGGATAACTGTGAGATGAATGTGTTGGCAATAAAATTGGTATCCCTGCGCCGGCCCTACACTATATCCTTTTGCACCAAATTGCACCCATTCGTTTTTATGGTACCTTTACCTTTGCTATAGGTAAAGATAGAACGGACAGACGGACTATATCTACTTGTTAGTACCCGACCATAAAAATTGCTTACATTTTACACCTCAACGTGTTGTGTTCATGATTTTTCTTCGTTGCTTGTGTTGCTCTGTTTTTTTTTTGTTTTGTTTTTGAGAACGTTTAAACCTTCAGCATAACTGGTGTTTCACTTCCTTTCTGTTTGGGGAAAGAATATGAAAGACAACCCAGTGTGTGTGAGTGTGTGCAGCATGTTCATATTTCTTGACTTCTTTTGACTGCCACTAACGAATCCCGAAGAAGCCAGCAAAGAATTTACAAGGAATTTTCTACTTGAGATTGCTGTGGCATTGTTAGGATTTAATATTTATTAAATATATATACATATAAGGTCTTCAAAGTAGGTCGGCACTATCCTTTGTCGGTAATCCTTTTAATTAACCTTTAATGCTGTAACAAAATTTGATTTCTGACAACAAATTCAATAAATCCAGGTAAATGCAAATCATTAATACTCCATGCTAAGATGGTCATGCTAAATTCTCAGGCAACTCTACTACATCTTAGCCATTTCTGTACAAAAAACATAAATAGTGCCACAGGACCTTTAAACTTTAATCTTTAACATTAACCACAATAAGATTTACATTACACAACACTCTATGAGTTTGCCATTAACCAACAGCGTTTGCTTCGCCAGTCAGCATCAACAAGGTCGTCGTGAATTCATATTACACGACTCACATTACATCCTCATCCTCATCACCTTGGCTCTTTTACGTTTTAACCCCATTTATTATAGTTTGCGGTTGTAAAGTAACATTTTTATCTATGTTACCGGGGAGTTGTATGTATTTGCTCTATTTTTCGCAGAAATTGAAAGTGTTTATGATGGATTTTTTTTTTGCGTAACAAATAACCTGGGATGAATATATAGCTGCTAGATAGATAGATCTTCTCGTGTAGAGCTTGTAAATAACATATGTTAGTATGTGTACATATGTAATATTACCTGCAAGGCTTTAACGATTAAATTTCACCACAAAGGGAGAGAGAGAGAGAGAGAGAGAGGAGAGATGAATTGGATATAAAGGTTAGTCGACTGCCCGTGCGGATGGGTGTCTGTGTGTATATGTGTGTGTGCATGTGTGGCGTTAACATTGCTGTTATGCCCTTATAGCATGTGAAAATTTCTACTTTAGTTATGTTTTATGGTTGATTATAACACTTGTGTGCATAAGGTGCAAAAATAATATTTAATTGGTTATAAATCAGACAACAGAGTGATGATGACGATGATGATGAAATATGGAACATTATGGCATATGGGCAAAAAATGGCTATAAAGGTAATGGAGGAAAAAGGGGAATTGTAATAAAATTAAAAACATATACAATGAAAATTTATACAAGATTGTACTAAATAAAAATAATAAGAAAAGCAAAAATACATCAATACAAAAAATTATTGATGCTGGACCGGACATATGTAGTCAATTTTATACAAAAAAAAAAAAATATTAAGAAATTGTGGTCTATTAATTTTTAATAGAAATTATTTTGTTTTAAAACGATTTTTTAAAAAAATTAAAACTGTTCCCACTTTTTAAAAACTGTTCTCTGTGTTAAAAATGATTTTCTAGAATACCAAATATTACTAGCTGGATGTTTGCTAAATTCTAAAACAATTTAGGTAAATTTCGTTAACTGTTAACACTTTTTGGGAACTGTTCCCATTTGATATAGGTATATTAGAAACGCATTTTTGCCATTCAAAATGCCTAAAAAGATATAAAATGACAGTAAAACAAGCTAGAAAATGTTAACAATTAATATTCACTCAAAAAAAAAAACTATTCCCATGTTATAAGAACTGTTCCCAGAGTAAAAATTGGTACCTTATAACACAAATTATGATATTTTAGGCATTTGCCCAACTCTGAAGCAAATTTTGACAGTTTGTTCTACTAACACCAGTTTAGAAAAAAACTGTTCCTATTTCTGACAACAATTAGGCCAATTTTTAGCCTAATTTAAAAAAAAAATTACCTTTACTTAGTTCCCATTGCTCCCAAATGTACAATGTTCCCATTGTAAAAAACACATAAAATATTGATATCGTAAAAATTTTTCGATAAACTCGAAACTGTTCCCATGTTTTAAAAACTGTTCCTAGAGTAAAAATTGCCTGCCTTAAAAATACCAGTTGTCATATCTTAGCTATACGCTAAACTTTACAGCAATTTTTTTTGACAATTTCTTCAACTGTTACTTGCTTTAAAAAACTGTTCCCACTTCAGACAAAGATTTCGTTAGTCAAAACTGATACAAAAACTGTTTCTAGAGGAAAAATTAGTTCTTAAATAAACCAGAAAAAATTGTTCGCCAAATATGCGGAATTCTGCAGCAATTTTATGACAACTTCTTTAACTGTTACCTGCTTTAAAAAAACTGTTCCCAACAATAAATTGGGTCAGCTTTTAGCCTTAAATAAAAAATTTTGCGAAATTTGTCAAATTTGTTCCCAGTATAAGAAAACTCATGAGCATTTTATTTTGAACCGTTCCCATGTTACAAAAACTGTTCCCAGAGTAGAGATTGCTACCGAATATTTTATTTTTCGACTGTTTGCTGAAATCTGCAGCAATTTTTTGACAACTTCTGCAACTGTTACCAGCTTTAAAAAACTGTTCCCATTGCAGACAATAAAATGGGCCATCTTTTAACCTAAAATACAAAATTGATTTTACGAAATTTGTCAAATTTGTTCCTAGTATAAAAAAACTCATGAAAATTTTATTTTGAAACAATTATGCGACAAAAATCTAAACTGTTCCAATGTAACAAAAACAGTTTCCACACTAAAAATCACTTCTTAATAATACCAAATGTTATATTTTTCGGCTATTTCCTGAATTCTGCAGCAATTTATTGCGATTTCTTTAACTCTTACCAGCTTTAAAAACACTGTTCCCATTTCAGTCAATAAGCCTAATCTTAAAATTCGAAATTCGAATTGTAAAAAAATCTCATGAAATATTGATTTGGAACAATTTTTCGATAAAATTAAAACTGTTCCCACACTAATCACTTCTTAATAACATCAAATATTATATCTTTCGGCAATTTCCTGAATTTAGCAGCAATTTTATGATGATGATACTGTTACCAGCTTTAAAAAAAACTGTTCCCATTTCGGTCAATAAATTGGGCCTGTTTTTAAACTGACACTAAAAATTTTTCTAAGTTTGTTAAATTTGTTCCTATTGTCAAAAAATCGTGAAATTTTGATATTGAAATTATTTTTCGGTACAAACAAAACTCTTTTCATCGTACAAAAACTGTACCCAGAGCAACCAAGGCTAATTGCTATAGTTGAAAGCATGTTATGATTTTCTCTATAATTGTTGTTAGTTTTGAAAAACTGTTCTTATTTAAGGACTATTTTTTGGCCATACAACTTTTTTTTTATAAAATATTGATAATTCTATTTACCACTAAAAGAAGTGTACCCGGTTTACAGTAGAACTCGAAAACTGTTTCAGTTTATACCATACCTCTGTTAGAAATGTA
The DNA here is from genome assembly GCA_964034835.1 of Muscina levida. Taxonomy (NCBI): domain Eukaryota; kingdom Metazoa; phylum Arthropoda; class Insecta; order Diptera; family Muscidae; genus Muscina; species Muscina levida. The sequence continues at coordinate 137,381,778 of OZ035883.1, forward strand.
CTTTAAATATATGAAAATATTTTGAATTTTGAAAAACTAAAAAAAAGTGTTCCCATTTACATAAAGTTAAGTTAGAAGTTATATAAGTAAATACAATTCTTTCGTGTCTGTGTGGTCTCTATACGCTCTTAAACCGTTCATTTGAGGGGTATGAGATTCTGCAGATATTTCCTTATGGCGACGGAGAAGGTTTCCCCAGTAGTACCATTATTGTATTATAGGTGGCGCTTGGGTTAGTTCAATGAATGCGAAGTATATAAAAGCCACAAAATTTGAAAGTAATCTGTAGTGTCTGCGAGTTGCTTATGTTCTCTTAGAGCGTTTATCTGATGGGTATGAGATTTTGCAAAGATTTTCTTCTGGTGACTGGAATGGTTTCTGCAGTAGTTTCATTATTGTATTATAGGTGGCGCTCAAATGGGTCAGTTCAAGGAATGCAAAGTATATAAAATCCACAAAATTTGAAAGTAATCAGCAACCTTTCGTGTCTGTGTGTTGCATATGTTGTCTTAGAGCGTTTATCTAATGGGTATGCGATTTTGCTAAGATTTTCTTCTGGTGACTGTATTGGTTTCTGTAAATCCATTATTGTATTATAGGTGGCGCTCAAATGGGTCAGTTCAAGCAATACGATGTATATAATAACCAAAAATTTGGCAATGAATCATTTTGTAGTTTTTTTTTAACTGTGTAATTTTTTTATAATACAATGAGCAGTTTTAAGAGTGTATACATATATTTTCTGTGTTCGAAGATCCTAGGGTTTAGTAAAAAAAAAATATCACTTGAACTAAGTTTAAAATACTTTTATAATAATTACACATTTTTTCTCATATAATACGAAATCGTCATACTTTTTGCCACAATTGCCATCTGTATCTTTGCGTAAAAAAATATTAGTGTTACCTATATAATAGCTAAGCCGAGCTAAGGCTCGAAGGACCCTAACTAAGTTTTTAACAACATTCTTAAATTTGGTTATTCATAACGTCCATTTTAATGTTATTGAGTAAAAATATTAAAATTTGTTTAGTAAAAAACTTATGCATTTCATATATCTCTTCTATTTAAGACATACTCTCAAAAGTACGTGTTGTATAGTGTTTATTAACCCTACGAAATGTAACACTACCTGCCTACATACATATATATCTATATTTATATTCTCCCTTTATAATAAATGACTAACCACCAACAGCAGCCAGGGCCAGACTGAACAGCCGCCCCATAACTTTTTTGTGTTACCCGACACTTGCTAAGCGTGTTAGTTGCTTGGTTGACTAACTCACAGGATGGCTGGCTGGCTGGCTGGTTGATTTGCTCAATGGTTCATTCACTTTTTGTTACTTCTTCGATAACTTTTAATAAAGCGTGAAAATATTTATTTATTTTACTAAGAAAAACACACGCATTTCCCAAAGTTTGTTGCCACACCAATTGTTTTTTTTTCTCTCCGTATAAGAGTGTGTGTGAGTGTGTTTTTAGAACAAGGCAAGAAATGGGGTTTCTCTATCAAGTTGGGGATGGGGCTGGTGTTAACGAGAAAATAAACCTTAAGAAAAATCTATGATATCAAGAGACGAACCCAACAGTTATATTTTCATATATGTAAGAGGGTGAAGGTAAGGGTAGAAAAAGAAAACTTGGGCGATGATACATTTCTTTGTTAACTTTCTCCCTGCAACCCGTATTTTTTGCAGTATTTTTTTTTGTAACGGATTCCTTAAGGGCTCTTTGCCAAAGTTATGGCCTTATATTTAGTTAAAGTTCAACTTTATTACGTGCCAAAAATGGTGACTGAACTATCTTGTGAAAAAAATAAAAATGGAAAAATGGGAAATACCAACAGTTTCTCCCCAGATTTCCTGCTCGAAAGCCAACCCAAACAACCAAGTAGTTTTTCTTAAGCTTGTTATTTTGTATGTGACATAAAAATATACGTTCTCATTTTTCTTTGGCTGCAACATAAGCAGGGGTAACAAATCACCTAGTTTTTTGTGCCGTTTCATATAAACATCAAGAAAAAAAAACACACACACACACACATGGGGGACTTGGAAGGCAAATGTCCGGGGAAAACTCGGTGCCGACCGATAAAAAAATTGTTTTGTTGTATTAAAGCGCGTGCAAATTGCCAGCTAACATGTGCCAATGTTTGATATACATATAGGACAAAAAAAATTACAACAACAAAATCGAGAAGCAAAATGTCCTAACAAAACCAGCAAACACACACACTATTGCTATTACCATAAAATTTCCTGGTCGTCTAGGAACTGCTCGACGACGTACGACAAACAAACATTTATTACATCAAAAATCTTTGAGGATTTTCCTAAATTATGCATGAATATGTAAAGGTATGTGTGCGTCAGGAATATTTGCATTGTCGCTAGCAAGTGTAATGTGTATACATACGTATGAGTGTGTGTGTGCATGTATTTGCCAGATTTGTCAAAGTGTTTGTCATAAATGTTTTATGCACTCGAGTAATTCTATATTTTTGCTTATTGTTCATTGTGCTATTGCTGCTGCTACCGGTATTCTTCTTCCCCAGAGAGAGAGAGAGACCGTAGCAATGTTTGAGTTTCGTCTAAGCGTTAACTTTATTGCTTTGATTTCCCAGCAAACTACTGACGAGGGAGGCATACTAAGGGGGGGGGCAACAATATGGTCAAAGAGAGGTTAATGGCATTAATATACAGCGGTTGGTGGAAACCTGCATAAACTTTAAATTGTAATGTTAAATGTTAATGCTAAAAAAATTTAGTAACCATTAAGATTGTTATCATAACTATACAAAGTCTGTGTGTTGGCGCTTGAATACTTTTCTATTCATTATAATTAAATGAATCTCTGACAGATTGTTGCGTAGGTATGTAGCAAGGCTTATAGTGTAATTTTAAAGAAAAATATATTTTACAAAAGTGCTGAAAAGCTTAATTGCTTTAGTTAATATGATTAGTCTTTAGCCATATTAGTTTGTCTGTATGTTCTATATAGGGCAGTGAAAGGGCCACCATATGATGTTACAATTTTGACATGTAATTATACCCATACGGGCGAAGGTTTTGAGAATAAAAACCAAATAGGAGTCAAAAAAATTTTTCACAAAATTTTTTATTTTTTTTTTTCGAAAAATATTTTATAATTTTTTGTTTGTCAAAAAGGTTTGTAAATTTTCTGTACAATATAAAGACATTAGACTCTATTCTGTATATACTAAGTTAGGCTTAAATGTATAGCGATAAAATGTTGGCATAATGTACGTTAAAATGCGTTTTAAGGTTGAGAACCAAAACGAACACCACAAATGTTGTCTGTATGTTGGACCATAGCCCGTTTACCTTTCCCAACAATGTATTCAAACACTGGGAGGTTGTAGTGTAGATATCTAGCAAGGTTTATACATTAATTTAAAAGAAAAATATGTTTTGAAAAACTTCTGAAAATTTAGTTAAGTAAATAAAGTTAGCCTTTAGCCATATTAGTTTGTCTGTATGTTCTATATAGGGCAGTGAAAGGGTCACCATATGATGTTACAATTTTGACATGTTATTATACCCATAAGGAGAAAGGTTTTGAGAGTAAAAACCAAACAGGCAACAAAAAAAATTTTCAGAAAAAATTTATTTTTTTTGTGAAAACATTATGTTCATTGATCTTTCTGAAAAATTTCTATTTTATGCTATTATTAATAAGTCAATCTCGAGCCACAAATACATCTCATACCTTTACAGTTTTATGGTTTTAGTATTTTCCAAAATAAATTTTACTGTCTTTAAATTTTCCCCACAAAACCTCTCTTTTAATAATTTCTCCACCTTCTAATCTGTATCCCCCTGTAATTCATTTAACGCTTAGGAATCTCTTGACATTCCTCTTTACTTGTTTCTTTGTTTTTATTTTGTTAATTTTTCTTAAGATATATTTTCGTTTCTTTGTATTCTTTGTCTCTCTAACAAAGTTTACTAAGGCTAGCTAAGATTTGCCTCCAACTACGTTATTTCTTAGCAAAAAAAAAATAACAAGCAAAACACCGACGCGTTCGCCCTAAAACAAAAATCATGGTATCTCTAAGATTCCTTGGCGGCGACACGTTTTCCCAAACTCAAAGCATCTAAAGATTTGTTTCTTTTATGCGTTTTGCGCCACGTTCACAGACAGTCAGTCATTCCTTTACACTACAAAATTGAATGTCGTTTTATAGCAAAAGCCGCCGCCACGTTGTACTTCATATACTTCTCCTCCCGTCGCGTGCCATATCTACCTCTGCAAAGCACGACGACGTCACATTTTGTGGGGGTTTCTTCTTCTCTCTCTATGTGCGTTTTCTTTTCAGTTTCAGAAACGTGACAAAAATTTTTGTTGAAAATCAACTAAAAAAATCAAAAAAAAAAAAAATTAGCCAAGTACAAGATGAACGCAACATATACTTAACGCTGTTTTCATAACTATAAACACAGCAAGTTACGCATAGTTTAATAGTTGGGCAGAAAGGAGAGGCAGGAGGTTGTCCGCCCTCACACACACACACAGATACACTCTATAATAGTCACCATTTAAGACGGGGACGTAGGGTCTGTTTAGACATAGATGATGTCTGTATGTGCTCTTCTCAAGTTAGTAAATGACAAATTGTTGAGAATTTGTAAAGACTACGCAACAAAAACTATAAAAAAAATAATAATAAAAACTATTTATGGCATTAAAACAGAGCCATAAGGTATAAGCGGCGTATGAGGAGTGCGGTATGAAAGCGTTTTAGTATAATATATTAACGGAAACTACAAATTTTTAGTTTCAAGAAATATAAAGAAAAATTTTTGTTTAGCAAATATTTGTGTGTCTGTATGTTTTCGTTAGGTTTTTATAAATTTGCTTCGTTTGCAATGAAAATTAGTTGAGATATTGCCGAAGAGTGTGAATGGGTTTTAAGGTATAGCGCAATTAATAAACTATAGGTGGCGTGGTAGTTTTTAGGGCATAAATAAAGCCACTACAGTTTGTAAAGACATTTTTTTGTTAACAATATGAAAATTGTGTGTGTTTTAGTTAGACTCCAGTAGTGTTGATTTGTTTCTAATGAAAATTTGTTGAGGTGTTACCGTAGAGTATGGTTAGGTTTTGAGATATAGTTCTTCTAATTAACTATAGGTGGCGTGGTAGTTTTTAAAGCATTTTTAATTAATCTTAAGCGCTTTTAAGATATTTGCGATTAACAATATGAGAGGCGTTATTTTTATATAAATTTGTAAATGCTAATGCAGTAAAGTTACTCGCTGTCAGTTGCTGTGGCCCTTCGAGCTGTTGGTCTGTTGTCTGTTCGTTTTAGTTAGACAGCCGTAGTTTATAATAGAAATTTTGCATTGATGATGCCGAAGATATAGTGCACCTAATTAACGATAGGTGGCGTAATAGTTTTTAATGCATTTCACATGAATCTTATGCGCCTTTAAGAAATATGGTATTAACAATATGAGAACCGTTGTTGTGGTCCTTCGAGCCGCACATATATATAAAAAGTTCATGTCTGATTGTTAAGGTCAGGCTGCCGCAAAATTGTATCGTTTGGCTACGTTTAAAATATTTAACACATAAACTTACCATATAAAACTTTCAACAATAATAACAATAAAATATCAAGAAACATACCTGCAAAGAGAAGAAAGAGACACAAACAATTAGACATAACTCAAACAATATTAAAAATATTTTAAATTAATTAAACAAACAACTTTTCCCTGTCTACAAAGTAATACCATAACGCTGTATTGTTCATTTAAATTTTCAACTTTGTAGATAACTCAAACAATACACTCGATTCACAGCTTATCGAATATTCCTGCAATGACATCATTTTTTCTTACGAATTTATTGCACAAAAAAAAATAGCATTACAAAGATGAGAGATTTGTTGCATCGTAAAATAAAAAAACAAATAAAATTCATAAATATGGAACAGAGCCGCCACCACACACATATACACAGACCAGCCAGTCGGCCAAGGGAGAATTGCAACAAATGTTGCGTTGTCATTAAATGCCATAGATGTAACAAATATCGTTTTATAACTCAAATTCTCTAGTATTCTTCGAATTTAGATGTAAAAGTACTTTTTAATGTTGCACCAAAAATGTAACGATTTTTTACTGTGTGTTGCTGTGATATCTGTTGCAACGCCAATGAGTAGCATAAGGACTGGCCATCCAGTAAGGGGTGGTGGCTTTGGCTGCAGTACAAAAAAAAAACAGGCTAAAATAAAAACATGTCGTGATTTTTTTCTTTTTTAAATATTTTATCAGTAACGGAAATGCGCATTGTGTGTATACTATATACAATACCATAGTATAATGTCGTGGTCGCTTACTATGTGAAGGCGAGAACAGAAAAACACATACATTTTGTGGCAAAGCTAGAGTGTGGAGACCAACAGCAACTACAACAATCATTTCAAAGTAATGAAATGGAAATATAAAAATCCTAAATGGAATTTGTTGTTTTATAAAGGAGCGTTGGAGGGGGAGAGCAGTGAAAGGGGGAGAACTCCACCATTCCTCTATTTTGCCAGTCATGCATGCTAAATAAACTTTAAATTCAAATCTAAAAATTTCACATAAAATTTTGGGAGTTTGCTTGGCCAAAGTCACTGTCCTTTGGTGAGGGGATGATGCTGATGATGCTTTGCTCATATATTTCTGTGTGTTCCGGAAATGAGAATTTGTTGCTGGTGCTGCTAAGGCGGTTATAACAAAATATTATTGTTTTTTTCTTCTTGGCCCCCCTTAATACAGACACAAAAAAAAAACAAAAAAGACTACAATAACATATATATATATATTTTTGTGGCAAAAACTTTAGAGATCTAAATAAAAATGTTACACAAATTTTTTTATGGTTTTCTATACACCCCAGTTCGACCAACTGCTAAGCTTGAGTAAAGCACGCAAATGTGGGTCACCAAGATTGTTAATGTGGTGTGTGGGGAAGGCGAGGGGGAAAAGGCGCATATGAAATTGAATACCAAATGTTCAAATGCAGTTAGCCAACAAGACTCAATTGGGTTGGTGGGCTGAGGGTTGCAGGATTCTGGCTGAGGTTACTTTTGAGATATTTTTTCATAGTTTTTGTTTTTGGCTGTGAACTCCAAGTACACTATGATTTAACGCCTACATTACAATGTGAATGACTGCAGTAAAATTGAGCCATAAATCATTAATGGCTTAGCCAGCGCAGGGCAAGCAGTAAGAACCACAAATAGATGGAGGGCACCATGAGCATCATTGCTGGAGGAAAGCTAGAATAATGGCTTAAATCCAATAGAAAGATTAAGTTATATATAGGGGGAGGGGGGTGTAAATGTTAGAAACAATGACAATTGAGTGAAAAGGCTTAAAGGACTCTTTGAAGGTATAAGTGTTAAGTTACTTCCGGCGAGATAAGAAAATCTTTTTAAACTCAATAGGAAAACCGTTTAGGAATCTATAAAGCATTATTCCAATATTATTTCCTTGCAATTTAGCTCTGATATTTGCCCATTATTCCCATTAGTTTGTAGCAGCAAGTAGCAGTTGTGGCCCTTCGAGCTGCCCAAGTAATATGTGCAAGTAGTAAGTAGTAAGCCGCCCACTCCGGGGTGGAAAAGGGTTAAAGGTATTAAGAAAGGCAAAAGGTTAGAGATAGTGATAATTAAGTGAAAAAGGTTTAGAGGTCTTGGGAGACAGTGATAATTAAGTGAAAAAGGCTAAAAGGTCTCTTGAGATGTATAGGTGGTAAGTCACTTCCAGCGAGATAGGAAAACCGTTTAGAAATCTATGAAGCATTTAGGTATATACCTAAAATATTAAGTCCTTGCAATTTAACTGATATTTGTCCATTATACCCATTAGTTTGTAGCAGCAAGTAGCAGTTGTGGCCCTTCGAGCTGGCCAAGTAGTATGTGTGGCTCTTCGAGCCGCCACTCCGTTAGTATGACAAAATTGACGATTAACTTCATTCGAGTTAAATAAAGGCAACAAGAATTTAAAGACAGTAGATATCAAGTGAATAGGGTTAAAGGTATGGATAAAGGCAAAAGGTTAGAGATAGTGATAATTGAGTGAAAAAGGCTTGAAGGTCTCTTGAGATCTTTTAAAACTCAATTGCAAAACCGTTTAGGAATGTATAAAGCATTTAGGTATATACCTAAAATATTAATTTCTTGCATTTTAACTGATATTTGTCCATTATACCCAATAGTTTGTAGCAGTTGTGGACCTTCGAGCCGGCCATTTCATAAATAAAACAAAGTTGAAAAAATATATACGTATTTCGAATCAAATCAAGAAAAAAATAACTTAGAGACAAATAAAAATGAATGGGTTTAAAGTTATTGTTAATAGGTTTAATACCTAGTTCCAAGTAGTATGTGTGGCTCTTCGAGCCGGTCACTTTGTTAATATGACAAAGTTGACGATTTACTTCTTTCGAAATAAATAAAGTCAAGAAGAAGTTAAAGACTGTAGAGATATCGAGTGAAAAGGGTTAAAGGCATTGAGAAACGGTAAAATCCCTAGCATCGATTAGTTGTGGCCCTTCGAGGCGGTCAGTGTTATATTATGACTAAGTTGAAAAATAAATGTGAATATAAAACTTTCTATCGAGGCACCCGAAGTAAACAAGAAGTTATAGACAGTGATTATATTGGTAGGGCGAAAAAGAATAAAGGTACGAAGATTGAGTCATGTTAAGTGATAGCAAGTAGTTATGGCCCTTCGAGCCCTCCGATCACTCTGATATAATGATCAGGACGAAAAAATTATATTTAATAATTCTATCGAGTCACACAAACTAAACAAGAAGTTATAGGCAGTGATAATACTCGTAGAGAGAAAAGGATTAAAGATATTACGAATAAGTGGTATTAAGTAATATCAGCAACTAGTTATGGCCCTTCGAGCCGATCACTCTGATATTATGATCACGTCGATAAAATTATATGTAATAATTCAATCGATTCAATTAAAGAAAACACGAAATAAGAGGCAGTAATAATTAAGTAAAAAGGGTGAAAGGTCTTGAAAGTGCGCTGAATAAAATAATATATAAATTAACTTCTATCGAGATGGAAAAAACCTTCTAGTAATAAAAAAAGTGATTTGAAAACAACTGTAGACGAATGCGATCGTTAGCTATTTCAGAAGGTTTTACATGAGAGGGTCGCCGATCAAAGAAATATCGATGACTGACACAGAAATTGCACTATGAATCTCTTGCATGGTAGTCGCGTGTTCTAACCATCAAGCGACTGCCGGGCCCAAAAAAGACCCTTTACTTCTGCTTCTTTACAGTTTGTTTTTAAATTCCAAATTTCTTTTAATCTATCTATCCACATTAGTTTTAACTCTTTTTTTTCAATGATAATCTCAAGAAGTCTTTGGCGATTCCCGCCTTCTTTCGCCGTGACTCAAACCCCCGAACATGTGCTTCTTTAACATTTGATGCGATATCTTCCCCCTTTCTTTTAACCTTTCTCTTCATATTATTTTGTAACTATTATTTCTTTTCAAAGCCTTTAATAAATATTCTCTTAAATTGTTGCGTTATTGGCCTTTTCTCAATCGTCTTTCTTTCCTCAATTCTTTTAGTTGTTTTTCGTTCACGCTTGAGTAGATTTTCATGTTATTCTTGGTGGCATTTCTTTTATTTCCATTCATTTTCCTTACGTTCCTGCATCACAAGCCCTAGCGTGTGTACTATTAACTGAGTGTCCATGTGTAAGTAATGATTGCGTGTATGTTAACTATGAGACGACGATGACGATGAAGAATCAGAGATTTTCATTTTATGTTTTCTTAGTCATTTCTTTTATGTTTGCTTTGGTCCTCCTCAAACGCATACAGGCACGCACAATTTTTTCTTATTACACTTTCTTTTTGTTTTATGAGCGTTTCAGATTTTTATGATGAGTTTTCCTCTAGTGTTTTTGTTTTTGCTTTGTTTTTTTTTTTTTGAATTTTTTCCCTATTATATGTAAACGAGTAGCAGTATTGTAGTTGTTGTTGTTGTAGCTGTTGTTATTATTGTATTTTTTTTGTGGGTTTTCTCCAATTGTTGTGTGCCTTTTAACATACTTATCACGATTTTCCATATTATGTTGGTATTATTTTTCTACGCTGGTGTTTGATTTTCCTGTTGTACTCTCGCTTTTCTCTTCTCTCTCTGACTCTCTTTCTCTATCTTTGGCTGCCTTTGTAAATTGATATTATTTGAACTAAAAACTGCGACAAATGTAAAGAGAAAAGTGTTTTGTGGTTCTTTCATTTGTATGAAAAAAAAAAAAATTCTTGTGTATTTCATCGTCTTTTTGTGATTTACATTAAGAATTTCCTGTGATAAGACGTACAGAAAGGCTGTGCTTAGCCTCGAGTAAACAAAGGTTTTTGTTTCAATGCGACCAGCGGTTTGTAATCGCTCTGTAAGGCGCCATTTTTTTACATTAATGGAAATAATATTTTTTTTTTTTTCGTTTGTGCTTTTGTCGTTTACAATATCACTAACAATTAATTCAAATAACAAATGAGATTAAAAGGCAAAAATTCCATTGAAAATAGAAAAACAAGTTTGTTGAAGGCGGTATTAGAAACAATTAGTTTAGAAATATAATACAAAAATGTGGAGGTAAAAAGATGGTTCTAGTTTTTGAACTAAACTTATTCACTTTAATATTATTAGAGTGATTTTTGCACCACCCCTCACTTTTTAGTTGTGTGAATTTATAAACCCTTCTGCATAGGTTTGCTACACTTTGACAAAGTTTTATTGTAATCGCTTGAATCATAAAGGAGGCTACCAACATGCCAACCACACAGACATGCTTTTATTTCTGTTCTTGCACTATTATACTAAGAGAAAATTTAAGTTATTGCTTAGTTGCCATCCCTCGTACGTCAAGTGTTTTACCCGGAAACTTTGCTATGTTTACAGACAATATACTTCCAAAAATTTAAGGCATTCGCATGTACGGTTACTGAGATAGTGTCCAACACACAGACAGAAGTTTGCTAAATTGTTAAAACTATAAACACTGAGAGAATTTTTGCATTATGTCACTAAATTTTCCAAAAAAAATTAATCCAGAAAATGGTTTAAAATAAGACATTAAGCTATTAAATAAAAATACGCTCAATAGCCATAATAAATTCAAATGCTAACAACAAAAGTTAGGCAGCACTTTTCGAACTATTAAACCTAAGGAATATATTCTCATCGCTAGGTTCAAGATCTATTCTAATATTGCTAATATAAATTGTTTTTACAAGAGTTGTGTGAAATGAATTATGTGGCAGGGCGGATAGCTATTTCGATAGTTGCCAAACTATCTCATCAGCAACCTTTGCTGTGACTTCTCCATTATCATCGCAAACCTTAAGTGTTAAAAACTTTATCAATGAATTGAGAAGCCCAAATACACCTTAGAAACTTAATCAGCTATGTAAGCAATAAACTTAACTTAATTTCCCTTTGCACCCCATGAATGAGGTATGGGATAGCTTCTCGCGTTGTTGTGAATTAACACGCTTTCTATTTTTAGATTCACAACTAACGGCACCTACTTGTTTATCGACGAATGCGAACGTCACTGTTTGAGAAGCTCTTACTAGACACGACGATTGAATCGACGCTTAATACTGCGAAGTTGCTGTCAACAACATTCGAGGGGAGCCGACAATGAAAGAACATTTAATTTTTTTTTTCTTTTTTTTTTAAGTTGACTGGAGCCAGTTTTGAACCTGCGATCTCCCGCATGGTAGTCGCGTGTTCTAACCACTATGCCACGGCCGGTCCCGTAAGCAATATTTGTCTAAAATTATGTCGCAAACGCATCAAATTTATCAGAGATAGTGGTCAACACACAGACACACATTTAACAAATAAATACATAAGCGTTTTTTTTTATAGTAATTTACATTAAAATATCAATTTAGAAAAATTATTTATAAGTGATAATGTTCCCAGTCCTTTTCTCTACTACCCTACCAACTTTCCCAGACAGCTGCATATTACATTTTCAAAGTTTTGTGGAAATCGCTTGTATAGGATAGGCTACTATATAGAACACACAGACAATCATCAGTTGCTAAATTTTTAAAAATTTATAGATTTCGAAGTAACAAAAAATTCTGTTAGATCGATTTCTACACAAAAGGAAATAAGAATAAATTTTTTCATAATTTTCGTGAAAAATTGGGGAAAAATTTGATATGTAAAAACGAAAACATTTATTTTGTCTGTATGTTCCCTATAGACAGCTATAACGATAATGCGTTAGCCATATAACTTTAACTAGCTGCTGTCTGGTTAAAACCGCAGGTTTCTATGTATATAAATATGTAGAATTCGACAACGACTTTTGCATTTATGGTAAAAAATATACAATAAAAATATTTTTGTCTGCATGTTCTCTATGAGGAACTTTGACGCTTATGCGATAGCCATATAACTTTTACTAGCTGCAGCCTGGGTAAATTCGACAACGACTTTTGCTTTTAGAAATATAACTTTTACTATCTGCTACCTAGATAAAAGAGGAGGTTTCTATATATGAATATATGTAGAATTCGACAACGGCTTTTGCTTTAAGTTGATAAAATATCCTATAAATATATTTTTGTCTGTATGTTTTGTATAGACAGTTATACTGCTTATGCGTTAGAAATATAACTTTTACTATCTGCTACATAGATAAAAGAGGAGGTTTCTATATATGAATATATGTAGAATTCGACAACGACTTTTGATTAAAGTAAAAAAATATCCTATAAATAAATTTTTTGTCTGTATGTTCTCTATGGGGATCTTTGATGCTTATGCGATAGGCATATAACTTAGCTAATCTAATGCTTACGTAGTACCGAAAGTTTTTATATATGTAAAGGTAAAGAATTTTACAACGACTTATACATTTATTTTACAATAAATACAATTTTGTCTGTGTGTTCCCTATAGGCGGCTATGAAGTTTATGCGATAGTCTTAGAACTTGAACAAACTGGGGCCTATGTTATAGAGATAGTTTGTACATAAGTTGGGATATAGAAATAGCCAACGATTTATTTATATATACATATCTCATTAAACGTATATTTTTGTCTGTGTGTTCTCTATAGGCGGCTATGCCGCTCAAGCGCTAGCCATAGAACTTTGTCAAGTTAATGCATATGTAGTAGCAAAGTTTTTTCTATATATGCAAGTGTATAATTATTAACAACTTCCTAAAATTATAGATGTTATTATTAAGAGCTAGTAATTAATTTTAATTACTTTGCGATAATGTTGTTTGTTAAGAATCTTTGCAACAATTTTGTTAACTTAGCAATTCTCATTTACACAATGCTAGTAATTAATTTTAATTACTTTGCGATAATGTTGTTTGTTAAGAATCTTTGCAACAATTTTGTTAACTTAGCAATTCTCATTTACACAATAGTACAACTAATGGACGATAGGTGGCGCGTAATGTATTTTCATAAATTATGCATAGATATAGAATTTTACAACGATTTATAAATATATATATTACAAAAATACAATTTTGTCTGTGTGTTCCCTAAAGGCGGCTAAGAAGTTTATACAATATCTATAGAACTTGGCAAACCGGAGGCCTATGTTATACCGATAGTTTCTGTATATATAATGGTATAGAATTTAAAAACAATTTTCAAATACATATTTCACATTAAACATATAGTTTTGTCTGTGTGTCTCTATAGGCGTCTATGGCGCTCAAGCGCTAGCCATATAACTTTGTCAAGCTAATGCATATGTAGAAACAAAGGTTTCTGTGTATGCACTAGTATCAAATTAAACAATGACTTATCATTATAGATGTTATTAAAAGGAGCTAGTCTGCTAGCAATTTGTTAAAATACTTTGCGATAAAGTTGTTTGTTAAGAATCTTTGCTACAATTTTGACATTTGTGGATTCTACAATAGTACAATTAATGGACTATAGGTGGCGCGTAATGTATTTCGATAAATTATACAAAGATATAGGCTATAACAACGATTTTAAAATACATATTTTGCAATAAACATACTTTTGTCTGTGTGTTTGCTATAGGCGGCTGTGGCGCTTAAGCGATAGCCAAAGAATTTGGTCAAGTTAATGCGTGTGTAGTACCAATGGTTTCTATGTATGCACTTGTATCAAATTAAACAATTCCATCAATTTACGTTAGTGTATCGTATGATACATCAAATTCGGCTAAAGATCAGAAAAATGTTTTTTTATTTATTGTTTGATATTGTTTGGTCAAATTCAGCGCACTAGGATGACGCGTTTCGAACTCCATGACGAGTTCATCTTCAGACCCCTTTGTGACGAACTGATGCACAATGGTACATCATCAGCTGTATATATATCTACAATTATGCCAAACATGTGCATGTGAAGTAGATATCAGCCGAAAATGTCCAGCATAGTTATTAATTTGACCATTGATAACCAAACATTGAAACCAAACAATGGAGGATATTTTATCCCCACAGTTCCCTTTTTACCACAAAGCTCAAGCTTTTTACCACAAAAGCTCAGGGTTTTTTACCTCAAAGCTAAGCTTCTTACAAGCTTTATTGATAAACTAAGCTTACTGCTACTACTAAGCATATAGTTTGTTAGGCCGTGCCGTGCCAGTGTATGAGTATTTGTTTTGGTTAGTTTCAAATATTGCTGGAATAATTTAAATCTAGTAATTTATATTAGTTCTATAAAAATAATGTCGATTGTTAAGAATCTTATTGTTAAGATACTTATGGTTTCCACAATAGTTTACTAAATGTAAGATAGGTGGCGTGTTATGTGTTTCAAAACATATATACTTAAAAACTTTAGTAACAGCCACCTATCGTTTATAAATTGTACTATAGTAAATTAAAAAATTTGTCAAAATTTCTTAGACGTTTTCTTAAACATAATAACAGACAAGTTGTGTGTATTTTTTCTTAAAGTTGTTGGAATATTATGCAATATTATCTTAATTTGTATTTTATTCAAAAAACAACATTGTGACGGACAATTAAGTTTTTTTATTAGGTTTGCGATGCATTTTCTTTTCCTGACTGAGTTTTTATTGCTATGTTTTTTTTTTACAATTTAAAATTAATTTACCCTCACATTTTGTTTTGTTGAGGTTGAGGTCATGTTGTTAAAATGAAATCATTTCATTTCAAGTTAAATGAAATCATTTCGTTAATGTATTTCCGTTACTTGTTAGAAATCTCAGAGCACAAAATTTTAAAATTGTTATTAAAGTTATTAAAGTCACAGGAAATAAGACAAAGTAAATACACAACAACTTTGTGCTTAACATATAGAAATTAAAATCAATTATTTACATATATCTAATGAACTAAATAATAATTATAATTAGAAAATTTTGGGAAGGTCTACAAAAACGTAATGGAAACATATGATACAAAAAAAACACCACTGTTGGCAAATGGCAACAAATTACGTATTATATCCAAAACTATTTTGGTCTTTTATAAAACTTACTGGGCTATGCCCTCCCATGGGTAACTAGTTTCGAACCTCATTATCATAAATTTTACTATAAAATTATACTGCTGATTTTTCTATTGTTCTCTTTTTGTTTTGCTTTTAAAGCCAACATTTCTATTATATCCCCCGCCTAACTATTGTTGATTAACTTATCATTAATTTGCCCGTGAAGTGACAAATTGCCCGGCTAAATATTAACACCCATCATATTTTCTTTAGTTTTAACGATATGTGAATGAAATTATTATAGTATTTTTGTTTTAAACTTCTAAAATTGAATCATAGTCCAGATGCCGTCATTTTCGCAATATTTATTTATATTAACCCCAACCACCCCATGGCACCCCACATACACAAACATAATATGCTTGAATTTTTGAGAAAAACAAATAATTTTTTTCTATGTTTTTTTTTGGTTTAAATTTTTTTTGTTTATAATTAACAATGAGGGAAATAAAAGTGAGTACTTTGGCAAAGTGTTTGGTTTTCAATTTCCTATACAAAATTTTGTGTTGTTCAGTTTTTTTCGATTTTGTTAAACAAAAAGTGGTTTTTCATTCAAATGCACATAAATTCGTTGGAGGAAAATTGGGTACGCACATTCAATATATATAGGCAAAAGGGGAAAAAGGGAGAAAAAGAGGAAAAACTTGTATTTTTTTTTCTTTTGTAAAAATAAACACACACAGAAAGCGATCAACGCTCCCACTTGCACAATACTTTAAAACTGAAAAATAAAATACATAAACCACAGAGTCTACAAGATTCATGCCCGGCAATGCTTAAATGGAAATGAATGAAACATGAATGCACACTCACAAATAGCTCTAGGTAGTTGTAGTAGTATACCGAGTGACCTTGCCCCCTCTTGCTGGTGAAATGAAATCATTTCAATTGTTTACAGTTTAGAGCAGCACCAACAATTCAATAAGAAAATTTTGAAAAATTTTTTAACATATTGAAACTATATTTTGTTTACAAAATCGTATCAAACAGCAAGCGATCTTTTGTGGAAGGCAAGAGTGCGCCATAAATTGGCAATTTCACTTGGAGGTGTTAACAAGTTTTTTTGAAATGCAATCAACCTGTGTGTGTGTGTTTAAACATTTATGTGCAATAATTTGCCTAGAATTTTGCTATAAACATTTCTATTGATTACACAAGATTTTATGCCGTTGGTTTCGCGATTATTTTATTTTAGCAAAATTTATTGTTTCACTGAAATTTTTATAGTTCAATTTTTTTTTTCAGCTTTGATAGTGAGAATTTATTCCTGGAATTCTAATTTATGCATAAATTAGCGTTTGCAGTTATTTGCAATTTTTTTTTGGCAGAGTTATAAATTAATGTGGAATAAAGCGATAAATCAACTAAACAACGGAAACGGAAGTGACAACTAAACTACAAATGAAAAGCATTAAATTTATAAAAAATAATGTAATCATTTTTATGGTGAAATAATCAACTAAGAAACGACAACAACAGCAACTATACAGATTATATTTAATAAAACACATTTTGTGTAATCCGTTTTAGATTTTGTTTTATACAATATGAAAAGAACTTAAGTAATTAAATAACAAAATATGAGAATTTAATTTAAAAGAAAAAAATTACTTTACTAAAACGAAAATTGCCAACTACTCGGATTTGTATTGATTTCACACTCAACGATAGCCACCTATCGGTCATTAATTGTACTATTTAAAAAAACTGTAAGGTTGACTAAGAGTCCCATCCATGTCAAAATATTGTTTGAAAAAAAAACTAGAGGTTGCTTGTGGAATTTTGGATTACTTTATTTTCAAAATGTGAACTGTTTACAAACCATAAACATTGATCAGGTAACAACTTAAAAAAAGTTACATTGTAATAAATGGAATACTAACTTTAGCTATATGTAACACACAGCCATATTTATGAACTGTTCATTACCACTAACGAATCGTACAAAACTTACTGTTAAATATTTGCTAATAAAAGGGCAAAACTTTAGTAAGTCTGTTTTAGCTTTACCACTAATCGCCTTGTTCTATATAACTGATAAAACAACCGCGCCATCTATAGTTTATTATGGGTATTATTATTTTAAAACTATCCCCAGTGTTTAAGCGAATACCTACCAAAATTTCGTTATTGCCGCTTAAGTGATAACGAAACCTATAGAGAACATACAGACATATCAAAAGTCTATCGAATAACAGGTGATAGACATATAAGTAGCTACGAATTATAAAGAATAGGGTAGATTTTAGAATTTCTGTTCTAATATATTTTACAGTGTGGTTTTAGCAATAGTTTGCTTAAATTAACTATTGCGCCATCTATAGCGCATTAATGGCATTGTAATAAAAAAATTTAAATAAAAATTAAAAAATAAAAAATTTTAATTTCTTTATTTTGCAAAAAAAAAAAAACAGCTTTTCAAATAAATTAAATAATAAATTATTAAATAACTATTAGTTTTCGCAATCGCACTCTTGTTTTTGACAAAGTAAAAATTTTTGATAGAAGATAGCGTTGAAGTTATTTTAAGCAAATGTGATTTACATATGAGGTACACATCGTTCTATATCTTAAGTCTAAATATCCAATCTACAGTACATTTCTGCTAAATAATTTTTTTTACTGGTTTTTTATAAAAGTTAAATTTCTTACTAAATAACTGTGTGTCGGTGTTTTCTGTATAGACTTGTCAACAGTTTTTCCAGTTGAATTGCCACTCTTACAAATGTTTGGCTAAATATTAGTAAAAATATCTAAACTAGTACAATAAATGTACGATAGGTGGCGTGTAGGTGTGATATACCCTAAAAAACACACAATTGCTTAATTAAAACTGTGTGTCTGTGTGTTACCTATAGACATGTTAACAATTTACCCAAATGTTTAGCAAGTTTGACAGATTGTCAACTAAGTAAGAGTAAAGGTTTCTAAGCTAGTATAATTAAATTACGATAGGGGGCGCACAGGTGGAATACACTGTAAAATATATACAACAAATAAAGTGCAATTTTTATAAAAGCAATCTTAAGCATTAGAAAAATGCATACATTTTGTGTTATCAAATTTTGGAAAATCTCATAGAATATAACACAGTGCAACACACGATTTTGGGACTAAATTCTGAGAACTGCACGTGAAAGTAGCCCCAAAATGAAGAAGTTCTGCAACATTCGTTTTGTCAAGTTACATGTTATAATAATTTAATATCGATATGAAGTTAGTAAGTATCGTATAGGGGAATTTAATTAAGAATTAACTGAATCCTTATAGAAATGTGTGTCTGTATGTAACTTGTGGGCTAGTCTTTATGCCAAAGTATTGCATTGCCACTTCGTAAAATTGTCAGCTTAGTATCAGTGAAGGTTTCTAAAGTAGTACAATTAATGTACTATAGGTGGCGCGCAGATGGTCTATACTGTCGGAATCATACAAAGGTCATCAGCTACATTTCAATTAGCACATTTGTTGGCACTTTTTATGAAAATTGAACTAATGCAAATAAGCTCCCCATTACAAATGTAACATAGAAGCCATTCGTAGTTTTATTTTTCAGTATTTTTATAATTTTTTTTTTCTCTTAACTAATCCACTATTTTTTTTTGCTTAATAGCCTATTCGCTAACATTTATGGCAGTTTGAATCCAACAGACAGATTACCAGAATATCCTATGCATTATAAAAAAATAGCCTTTAGGGACCATCATCTTTATTTATTCGCACCGAAATTTGGTGTTTTTTATTGCAGTTCATTAGAAACACGCCCTTCTGCCAATACGTATATTACGGTTTTTATCTGCTAAAATTTCTGTTTAGTCAGTAATTTGAAATTTTTGTTTTATTTCAATTTATGAATTCGGTTTCTTTTTATTATGTGTGTTTCGTAGTCTGCCACACATTCTAGCTTGTTAACTAAATCACATGGAAAATTAAACAGATTAAAATATAACTTTTGGCATAATAATTACCAAACGCCCACCTCATACCACGCCCACTTTGCCCGAAGGACCACAAAAGCCAAAATAATAGACTGATGATCTATAATAATAAAAACAAATACAATGTAAAGTCGTGAGGAGCGAACGAGTTTACAGGGAGAGATGTAAATGTATTTAGTTGCTATGTTAAAACTCTTCCCTCTTGTACACTGCTCTCAAAAAAATTTTGAAAGTATTGTAATTTGAACACTCGCCAAAGGACCTTAGGCATTATAATGTTATGTATAGAACAACACACATACGCGAAGCGATAGACAAACAGGCAGACATGATGTAAAGTAAAGTTATATTGAATGCAGTGGTTAAGAGAAATTTGAGAGAGAGTGGAGGGTAAAATCTATCAAAAAAAAATTCCAGAAATTGTTTAATAGAATATTTGCAGTTGAAAGGATTTAAAATTAAATGATAGCAGCAAATTTATGTCAAGATATATATTATAAATTATTGTAATATTTATCTGTTTCTTTTACCAATTGTCCTTTGATTCCAGTAACTAAATCAAATTGTTAAATATTACAAATTAGGGATAAAATATCACAAATGATTATTTTTATGTACTGTTATAATATTTAAATATTTATATGTTTTATTTGCCTCTCTTGCCAAGATTACCTGTAGTTGCGCCAGTACAGCTCCTCAAAGAACCTTATCTTTATTTGCTTTTTAATAAAACCCTTAAATATATTTTACACAATCTTTGAATTTATATTATTAAATACCCAGCTTGTGCATCATCAATACCTAAGAGAATTTACAACGCCTCTGCCTACGTATACGTATGATCTTACATCAAACATCATAAAGTTGCCTAACGACGACTGGCGCTTATAACTCACCGGCCGTGTAATATGATATTTATGGCTAAATACGACG
Source organism: Muscina levida (assembly GCA_964034835.1). Classification (NCBI taxonomy): domain Eukaryota; kingdom Metazoa; phylum Arthropoda; class Insecta; order Diptera; family Muscidae; genus Muscina; species Muscina levida. The sequence continues at coordinate 137,402,193 of OZ035883.1, forward strand.
GTCGGCCCTTTCAGACAATAGAGGAAAGGGTCAGGCAGTCAGTCAGACAGCCAACTATTAAATCTACCTACCTACAGGACAAAAGGACACTCAAACACCCTGAGTTCGCACTTTTTTATGTTCATGCCTCTAGGACAACTTTAATTTTTGGTAGGCATTAGTTATCCACACGTAGAGGTAGACTGACTACCAACTGATTGATAGGCATTAAATTACTAACACCTCTAACTGCTGTCGCTACACCTACGGGGATGTCGTCCTTTATACTCCTTTTACAGAGGGTCCTTTTCTTTGTAGAATAGTATGAAAAAAATGGAATAGCCGAAATACCAACTACGACAACAAAAGGGGATGTACGATGACAGTGGTGCAAGTAGAAAAACGACAATAGTTAGAGGGGATTTATTTAGAGACGACAGAAATTTGAATGGAATTAAAAGAAGGGAGTTTTCGTGCCTGATACTAAGAAGTCAGGTGTATAAAACAACAAAAATTATGGCGATATAAATTTCCGCCGTAGGCTTACTGCAGAGGTACCATTTTTAAAGGAGAAGACAGTTGAACAGCTACGAATATATTATATTTGATAATTTGTAAATGTAAAAACTTTTAGATGTCCTTGAGCTGGTACCAATTTAAACAAAGTTGTGTTGTAATAGGTGAAATAGTAACGGAGCCTTTACATAACACACAGATATACTAATTTACTGTACAGCCCTAATTAATTGCCGACAAAGACGAAAACAGGGCATAACAGCTAAATTTTACCCCAAAATCCTCTTGCTTTTTATAACTGTTATAACTATCGCGCCACCTATAGTGTATTTTTGGTATTATTATTTTAAGACTAACCCCATTTTATTTCTAAAATTGTTGTTGGTATTAAATCAAATTTGGCTCAATTTGTCTTTGATATATTACCGATAACTGTGTTGAATTATATGAAGTTATCTCAAAGGACATGGCTATGTACCATATATCTTAAAATGAAAAAAAAACTGTTGTTGTTGGTGTTAAATCAAATTTGGCTCAATTTGTCTCTAAAATATATTACTGATACTCTTCTCAATTATATGAAGTTATCTGAAAGGATATCAATTTAAGATATGTGGATGGTGTCCTTTCAGTTGTCATTAATACATCAGAGACAAATTGAGCCAAATTTGGTTCAATACCTACAACAAATTTGGAAATAATAAGTTTTTTCCGTTTCAGGATATATGGGAGTTGGGAGTGTCCTTCGAAATAATTTCATATAATTTGACATAGTTGTCAGTAATAAATATTATAGATGATAAAGTGGGAAAACAAGGCAGAACATTAGTAAGGGTTATTTTTTTTTGTATTTTGTATTATAATGTTAAAACTTTCCCAACCGTCTTAGAGATAATCTACCGAACTTTCGTTGTTAACGGCCAAGCGATAAGGGAAACCATATAGAACACACAGACACACTATTTTACGGTCCAATACTACTAATTTACTGTCAATAATTGCTGGTAAAATGGGAAGACAAAGAAGAACGTTAGTTTTTTTTAAAGAATAATCATTTAACTGATATAACTGGCGCGCCATCCTATAGTTGATTATCGAAGTTATTACGTTAAAACTTCCGTTATTGCCTTAGCGACAGCTGTTGTTGTCACTTACACGATAACGCAGCCAACAACAATTTTGCAAAAAATAAGTTTTTTCCATTTCAGGATATACGGGAGGTGGAATTATCCTTTGAAATATTTTCATATAATATTTCAAAGTTGTCAGTAATAAATCAGAGACCAATATTATTGCTGATAAAGTTGGAAAACAAGGCAGAACATTAGTAAGCGTTTTTTTTAATTTGGGTTTTTCTTTCACCAGACATTGTCTGAAACTGATATAACTGGCGCGCCACCTATAGGGAGATATTGGTATTAGTATGTTAAAAATTTCCCAACCGTCTTAGAGATAATCTACCGAACTTTTGTTGTTGTCAGTCAAACAATAAGGGAACGTATATGCAACCCACAGACACACTATTTTACAGTCCAATACTACTAATTTACTGTCAATAATTGCTGGCAAAATAGGAAGACAAAGAAGAACTTTAGTTTTTTTTTTAAAAATGTTCTATATCAGCATACATTGTCTAGCTTCATTTAGCTGATATAACTAGCGCGCCATGCGATAGTGCATTATCGAGGTTATTACGTTAAAACTTCGGTTATTGCCTTAGTGAAAACCTACCGAACTTTTGTTGCTGTCACTAAAACGGTAACGCAGCCTATAGGAAACACACAGACATACTAATCAACTGTCTAATATTACTAATTTACTGTCTAGTTATGGCTGAAAAGTAGGAAAGCAGAGCTAAACATTAATAAAGAGTTTATTTTTTAAATAAAATTTAACATTTTAACAAACATACTCTTGCTTTATTTAACTGATATAGCTAGAGCGCCACCAATAGTGCTTTATTGGTGTTATTATGTTAAAACATTTCTTACTGTCTTATCGCTAATGTACCAAACGTTTGTTGTTGTCGTTAAAATGATACCGGAGTTTAAATGAAACACACAGACACAATAAGTCTTTTGTAATAACTGGCAATAGATGGTGAAATAGCTGAGAATTGTATCGAATAATTTCTGTTTTTAACTACTGTACTATCTAGCGCGCCACCTATAGTGCATTAATCGTACTAAAGTAGTGAACAAATCTTACAAAATATAAAATTTAATTTAAAAAAAAATTAAAAAATTTTATAAGATTTAAATAAAAAACAGAAATATATAAAACAAAAAGAAAACTAGAACTATAACGAATGGTTAGATTGCGCGACTACCATACGGGTGAACTGGGTTCGAGATCTGTCACAGCCATTGACATTTTTTTGATTCGGCTCTATGAAAGTTTGTCAAATTTTTTTGGATTTAATTACGATATTTGTACGTTATTTTAAAGTTTGTGCCAACAGTTTCACAAAAATCGACTTTAGAAAATGTTTCTTTTTTTGTTTTAACAAATTTTCCTTCATTCCCCCTAGCACCACCCTATTAATCGCCGATATGGCCAACAAATCACATAAAAATACATTTCATATCAAACAAAACAAGAAAAAAACAGAAAAGGCGACAGCCTAAAAAAACGTTGCAGACATTTTTGTTAAAATATCATATGACTTCAAATGCCTCGGACTACACAAGCGGAGGACAACATACTATAGTTGTGGCTACTTACATATGAGTCATGTCATGGCAAAAAGGGCTGCGATGTAAAAATTTTGAAGCCACTGTTCAACTTTATGCTTAAACTTTTTGTCAAATAAAATAATTTCTTCAATGAAGCCTTATCCTTAATTTTGAGCATTTTTCTCTTCTCTCTGACGTAAAGTAAAGTGAGAACACTAAAACCACTAATCTATAGTTGTTCTCCTGGCCTTATCTATAATCTTTTTAAGAGATGGCTAATGCAACAAATGTGCTAGATTTTCTTTAGATTCTATGAAAAACCTCATCAAAGATTGTTGACCTTAAGAAAACTACACGCGCACACAATTCAGGAAACAACAACAACTGTGGTCATTTCAAAAGGAAAACAACAAACCTACAATATAAGCGCAACTTTAACTGGAGAAACGGATGGCGGCCAAAAACCATAACATTTTACAACGAGCAAACAAAAACAAAACAAACAAAAATCACAACAACAAAATAGCCCCTCGGCCAACCAGCCAGTCAGGTCCATAGTACCTGTACCTGTGCTCTGGTGATGTTGGATATTCAAACCCAAACAAAATCTATGATTACTTTTGATGGGTTTCCGAAACAGAGACTCAAATGCCGCATAAATACTCATACAGGCTTACAACACACACACACGCACACACATATACAGAGAAAAAAACAAAACAAAACACAGATACAATTATATGTTTACAGAGCTACACAATCACAGATTGTCTACTGCAGCTACACAAAAGATACTACTACAGTTACACTGGATATGGTAACGTTTTTGTGTTGTTTGGTTTTGGTTGCCGAAAGGAAATTTTTATGTTTTCTGGTCCTTACTGGTCACGATGGTCTTTTAGCTCTACGTCATGTTTATTGTGAACGAGTGTGTGTAAGGCTGCGTGCGTGTGTGTGTCAGAGTGGATTGGAATAAAAAAAGGCTGGTGTTTGAGTAGTCTTTCATTAAAATATCAGGGTGGCACTGCTTTTGCTTTTGTAAACGTTGGTGGCGTGGTAGAGCGGAGCTTCATATGGGACATTCTGCAGGGAAATAAACACCTGATTTTGAAAAGATTTTGCAAGATTGGCATACATAAGTCAGTGTGCACATATTAGCAAAGGTTTGTAACATAAATGTGCTATGTAGCAATAGACGATAATTGGCGCCCACATCAAACCCATTGCAGGCCTATATACCAGCAATAGTCTTTCCCTACTGCAAGCAAACTTTGAATACCTAATATCAGACTTGGTAAATTCACTTTTTGTAACTTGAGTATTAGTACATTTAATGCACTATAGGTGGCGCTTACAATATTCTTTTGCAGACCTAAATACCAGCAATAGTCTTTCCCTACTGCAAGCAAACTTTGAATACCTAATACCAGACTTCGTAAATGCACTTTTTGAAACTTGAGTATTAGTACATTTAATGCACTATAGGTGGCGCTTATAATATTCTTTTGAAGACGTAAATACCAGCAATAGTCTTTCCCTACTGCAAGCAAACTTTGAATACCTAATACCAGACTTCGTAAATGTACTTTTTACAACTTGAGTATAAGTACATTTAATGCACTATAGGTGGCGCTTACAATATTCTTTTGCAGACCTAAATACCAGCAATAGTCTTTCCCTACTGCAAGCAAACTTGGAATACCTAATACCAGACTTCGTTAATGCACCTTTGTAACTTGAGTATTAGTACATTTAACGCACTATAGGTGGCGTATGAATCAGTATGTGAAATAAAAAGAGGAACAGTAAAGCAAATTTGTTTCGATGATGTCTTCTAACATAATCCATATTTTAAAAACAAAAAAAATTTAGCTTTTCATAGTATTTAATACAATATTTCAAAAGAATTATTTTCATATCCTTGTGAAATTGATTTCAAGATAAAGGACACTTCTATTTAAAACTATGTTTGTTTCTAAACATCTTTTGCAAAGCAAAGCAATTCACAATTTATTAACTCAATCTAAGGAGCAAAATGACATTTTAAATAACTATTTTTGCCATGTATTTTTACTGTATTTTTGCTCTTTACATGGGCAGTTTCTATATTTATACCTATAGTTTGCCTATAGTTCCCGCTGATTTCCTATAACTACCTTAGCCCCCAGCCCCCCCCCCCCCACCCCCTCCATAAAAAAGGACGAAATTACAATTCCTTTTTTTTTCCTGATAAATTGTAGAAATATGTCAATACCAAATATTTTTGAAAGCTTTTCATTTCTCTCTCTCGCTCGCTGTCTTGCTTACATTTTAAGAAATGATTTCTGTTTTTATTTGTCATCACCAACATCGTCAACTATATCAGCATCCTCGTCAGCGTTTCCCTTTATGCCACTGGCTTATGCCCCATAACGCTCCGCAACCATTCTCGAACTTATTACTTCCTGACAGCTGTCAAAAAATATGCTAACACCAGAAGAGTCACTAGGAAATATGCAAAAATATGTTTAGCACTGAAGAAGATGAGCTACAACAGTGAAAATGAAAAAGAAAACTGAAAAGAACAGAAAAAAAACTACGCAAATACGCAAACGGAACTCAGAAGCTGCACAAAATATTCAAAGAGGCGGTAGCACAAATACAGAAAAAAACATACAAAAATTTCGTATTATGTAAATCACAAATACTGGCTTACAGGAGGCAAAAAAAAGGGACAACAGTAACTACTGGTACAGGGGCAAGGGGAAGGGGGGAATAAGGAGGCACGCCATCATCAAAAGCATACAATGATGATGAAGTACTATACAAATTCGCTTAAAATATTGACATGAAAGAAAATTTCCAACTTACAAATACTTGTATACCATAAACTACATATGGAAATTTGACAGTTTTCGCCGAGAAAAATTTATAATATTACACATAGAGATGTCAAATGCGTAATGTAACGAACGAAAATTACAAAACTTCAATGGAGGCAGTCAACACAAATGTGAATGTAAATGGGAAATCAAAAAGTCAGTGCTTGAAGGACTGTTACTATTCACAGTAAAAAAGATTTAAAGCAAGACAATAAATATACGTAACTAAAATGTCAGTTAAGAAAGTAAATCCTTGGCATAATGTAACACATGGGAAAATGAAGGATAATTCGTGTGAAATAAACAAATTAATTTATGTTGTAATAATTTAAATAAAACAACGGAATACAGGACAGATTTCTTATAACTCTAAGTGGAGCAAAATTTATTTATTTTAGAAATTTTCAGGACATCAAATAAATTGAATTTTTAACAAACAAAAAGAGAGCGACACCTATCGGAGATTTATTCAACTATTTTATAATTTATCGAGGGCATGTAAACATCAATGTTTTATACTTTTCTCACACTCGGACGGTTTATATACAGAAGATTTAAAGGAACATTATAAAAATATGTTATGGGTTACATATGCATGATATTGGTATACAGATAACATGGTGTTAGACACAACACAAATAAGTTGTATTGCTTTTAAAACTACAGTAATTAAGTAGGCATTCCACTTGTCAGAGATCTCTCGCAATCGCTAAAATGGTTCAAAAGCATATGCAAAACACACAGACACAAATAAAATCATGTTTCAAAAACCCGAAAAATATACTTTTAACACTTTATAAGTCAAGGCATCAATAGTTGGGCAAATGTATAAACATGTAAATAATATAGAAACTAAGGTAATTATTTAGAAATGAACGTGTCAAATTTTTTTCAACATAGCGCGAATGGTTTAAAAGCCTATGCGCAACACACTGACATAAAAAATCATCATTGAAAAACACAAAACACGCAATTGTCAAACTTCTTAAGTTGGGCCACCAATTTTGTTTGTAAGTTGATTTCAACTGCTACTTTGATTAACCTTCAAGATTTTTGCTGCTTATACGCCCTTTAATGAGTCTTTTCCAGGCTATCCTCTAATCCTCAAATTCAACAATATCTTTTAGGGTACTCGTGAGTTATTGTCTACAATTAGCTAAGATTTTCTTTAGACTGCTTTTGACATTTCCCCCACCGCCGCCATGACCTGTTTGACATACAATCCTGTACCCTATTTAGGTTAATTTTAGACTCTTAATAGTACAAAGGAAATTCCCATAAAATCCGTTTACAAACGAACCACGCATATTAATCCCTTTGACGCTACGCATCCCTAGCATTGTAATTGAAGCAATGCATTTAAGACTTTTTCCTCTCTCTCTTTTCAAATAGGGAAACGTTTGTTTGTACTCTCTCTCTCTCTCTCTCGCCCTCCTTCTCTGACTCCCTATCGTTGTCTTTCACTTTACCTAAAAATTTGTGCATTTTCCAGTTGTTTGTGCTCCCTAAGAGGTTTTAGTTTATTTCACAACAATCTTTCTTTTTGGGTATTTTATTTTCTTCTAAGTCTTTCTTGTTTCGTTTCGTCGTTGTTTTTAAGAAAAAAAGCATTTAATGCCTCGTTTATTTTGGCAGCTGATATGTCATCATTAATGTCAATACATATCAGAGTAGTGGCCAGGAGCAGGGACAATAATGTTTGGTGGCTGTACTCGTGTAGAGTTACTTTGTTGTTGTTTTCCCATATATCGGCTTCACAATTGATAAAATTTATTGGAAAATCCTTTAATGACTAAGCTAGACACATAATAAGAGATTTTTATATGAGGGGAAGTTTTAGGAAATATTATCAGAAATCGAGAGAAGAAAGGAGTCGTGATGGAGGATTTGGTGTGTCATACAAAAAGAGATGGTAAAGGGGCAGTATATGAAAGCCAATGACAAAATCTATGGCAAATGTAAGATAGAAATCTAAATAGCAGTCTTAGTTCTCGATCGCAACTTGTATGTTGTGTATCGTATATTGATTGTAGTTGTGTATAAACCAAGGTAGTTGGTAGGACATTAACTTAGTGATGCTTTTTCGTAATTGCATGAACGGTTCAAAAACATATGTGGAACACACAGACAGAAACAAACTATTCCAGACCAGAATAATACAATTTGGTAACTTTATAAGTATGGACACTAATTTTTTGGTAAAGTTATTTTGGAAGCATGTTAAGTAGACAATTCTCTTTCAACAAATATATTTTAAGGATATTCTGCAACTCTAGACTGAAGCAATAACTCTTGGGGTACTTGTAAGTTATTAAATATTGTTAGCTAAGAAGTGTCCTTCAAAATTGATTTTTGTCCTGTTTTACTGAAGTTTGTTTATTCAGTTTATGTACTTAAACTATATTGTCTGAATTTTCATAACTCGCACGCCACCTATAGAACATTATTTGTACTACAGTCGAAAAAACGTAAGAATTGTCTTTTAAAATTGATTGTTGTCTTGTTTTGGAACCAGCCGTGGCATAATGGTTAGAACACGCGACTACCATGCCGGAGATCGCAGGTTCAAACCTGGCTCCAGTCATCTTAAAAAAAAATTGTTCTTTCATTGTCGGCTCCCCTCGAATGTTGTTGACAGCAACTTCGCAGTATAAGTGTCGAGACAACAAGAGTGTCTAGTAAGAGCTTCTCAAACAGTGACGTTCGCATTCGTCGATAAACAAGTAGATGCCGTTAGTTGTGAATCCAAAAATAGAAAGCGTGTTAATTCACAACAACGCGAGAAGCTATCCCATATCTCATTTATTGACAAGTTTTATTGACAAGTTTATAAAATTTATATGTACTAGCTATATATTCTATGATTTTTCGTATTTCAGGCCCTACTACCGTAGAAAAAACTAAGAAGTACCTTTTGAAATTGAATGTTGTCCTATTTTACTGATGAGGTTTATGAAATTTATCTGTACTAGCTATATTCTATGGATTATCATAACTCAAGCGCCATCTATAGTACATTATTTGTACTGCAGTCCAAAAAACATAAGAAGTATCTTTTAAAATTGATTGTCGTGTTGTTTAACTGACAAGGTAAATTCATTTAATATATTAGTTATATTCTCTGGATTTTCATAACTTAAGTGCCATCTATAGTACATTATTGTACTACAGTATAAAAAACATTGGGAAGTTCTTTTAAAATTGATTATTGTCTTGTTTTACTGAACTCTGTTTGTTGAACTTATATGTTCTAGCTATATTCTCTGGATTTTCATAACTCGCACGCTACCTATAGTACATTATTTGTACTACAGCCGAAAAAACATAAGAAGTATCGTTTTAAATGGATTGTTGTCCTGTTTTACTGAAGTCTGTTTATTGAATATATATATAATAGTTATATTCTCTGGATTTTCATAACTCAAGCGCCATCTATAGTACATTATTTGTACTACATCTTCTGCTTAAGCTAAAATTATCTAAAAGTCTTAGCGATCGCAAGAAATGATTATAAAAAACAATTTACAACATACTGACGGTTAAAGACTTAAGGAGTGGAGAGAAACTTTAACGTTTCAAAAATAATTTATTATTCACACACAAGCATCTTTTATCATACCTAGATGTCTACTTTGCAGCGACATATTGACAAAACAATCAATTTTATAGATATTTTATTACTTTTTTTTTCAAATAATCTGAAAGCCTCTCACAAGTATCCTATACAATTTTTAAGTTATCTTCTTCCACAACAAACTAATTTGTCTATTATAAATTGCTTTACCAATAACCATGCTTTACATCGACATATTGACAAAACAGATAGTTTTATAGTTATTTTATTATTAATACTTTTCATTAAAAATAATTTATTAGTCACACTTAGTATGTATCCTTAACAACTTTAAGATGCCTCTAACATCCACAATATAATTTATCATAAAAATCCTTTACTTTAACATATTGACCAAAACAAAAAATTTAATACTTATTTTATTATTAATATTTCTCTCTGTTTTACAGATTCCCCTGATTTTATTGTCTTTGCCAACCGACACAATAGCCAAATATTTATCTTATATATTGTTTATAGTTTTAACTTCCGCACATCTTAAATTATGTGTTTTTGTTCCCCCTTATATTAAATCTTTTCGTTTCTCCGCAAACGTAACAACTTTTTTTGGTGGCCATTTTTGGTCCGGTAGTTAAGAGACAGATAAATAAATAAAATCATATAAAAATAAAAGCTATAAAGTGTTTTTCGTTTTACACAATTGACCCAAAGAGAGCTGTTAAAATGTGTAACCAGCAGATACACCAAAATAAAATCTGGATTGTGAACAATAATACTCGTACGACAAGATAGAAAAAAAAAATATACAAACGCCAAGTTAATATTTTTGTGTTCGTGGGGGAATATAAAAATTTATAATGGTTTGTATATATATGGGTTTATGCTGTAACACAATGGTAACAAATACGACGAAAGCAAAAAAAAAAAACACAGAAATAAAAACAAATGACAACTATAAAATTATTACAATATAACAATAATTTTCAAAAAAAAAAAAAATAAAATAGAAAAGTCAACGTAATGAAACAAAACAATAACTATGAAGTGTGAATGAGTTGAATGATACAAAAAAGATGGCAACAAACTAAGGAATATGAAAAAGAAACTACACTAATTATGTGGTTAACAACTTGTCAAAGTTTTGTCATAATCGCATAAAGGGTTCAAAATGTCTATGCAAAACACACAGACAGAAAGAAACCACGTTTCAGTTAGCAGAAAATTACATTTTGGACATTTCACAACAAAGATCACCAAATAGATACAATTTAAACGGTTAACAAGAGAGCGACAGCTATTGGAGATTTATTTAAGTATTTCGTAGTGTATTATAGGCATGCTAGCATTAATTATATTAATTTTTACAACACAGGAACTTAAAGTATAAATGTCTTTAGATGCAAACAATAACTAAGACTAACGACTCATATATACAGCATCTTGCATGCTACCTATCGTACATAAATTGTAGTGATATAGAAACTACACTATCTATGTAGGCATTAACTGACCCAAGTTTTATCGTAATCGCACAAAGGGCTTAAATACCTATGGGATACACACAGACAACAAATAAATTTATGAAATAAAAAGAGAGCGACAGCTATCGGAGATTTATTTAACTATTTCGTAATTAATCAGCGATACATAAACATTAATTATTTTTCATGTTGCAACACTGAAATGAAAAGCAAAAAAAGCCTTTACGGAAGTTTGTAAAAAAATATTAAGCATTTCTATACCCTACTAATATATGTACATAGATATATACATGCTACCTATCGTACATTAATTGTGGTGATATAAAAACAACAATAGCAATGTAAGTATCAATTTGCCAAACTATTATCATAAATGCATAAAAGCTTCAAAAGCTAATAAAGAACACACAGACAGAAAAAAATCATATTTCAATAAGCAAAAAAAAAAAAAAAATTTTTAGTCATTTTAACAAGTAAGGAAACCGAATAAATTCAATAATAAACAGCCAGAAAAAAGAGATACCTATCGAAGATTTTTTCAAGTATTTCATCATGTATAGGAGTCATTTAAATTGCATAATGCTCTGAGGGAATGTACAAGGAAGCATTTAGGAAAGTTGTTAAATAAAATTAAAGATTTTCATATGCACAATTTTTATATATAGATAAGGTTAACAGAAACATTTAAATGTGGTTTAAATTTCAGAACTTTTAGTATAAAATTGTTGTGCAGACAATTTTTCGGTATTTAACAAAAAGTAAAAAAAAATTCAGTACTCAAAATACTTTTTTAAAAATAATTCCGAAAAGAATTATATCACAAACAGTTTTTCAATTACTTTGCAATATTTTGAAAAGCTAAATAATTTTGAACAGTCTCAAAGATATTAAGGCACATAATTCGTTATAATTTGGAAATAATTTTTTGGAAATTTTTTTCATCCTTTTGTGCTATCAATAGACTCATTACCATTGACAATAATTGTGTTATACATTTTATAACAAAACTTTCATAATTTTAGAATTTTTTTTTATAGAGAAATAATTTTTGACATTCATAAGGATATCATAAGGACACCTATGCCAAACGAAAGTATGTTTAGAAAAGGTATCTACATATTGGTGGATCATTGACTATTACTCTGTAGAGAATTTTACCGAGCAGTTATTCAATCACTTGGATATAATATTTAAAATCAAAAATATCTTTTACTTTCCTAAGGATACCACAAAAAACTTATGCCAAACCAAAAAAAATTTGGCATCCTATTAAATTGCTTTTTAACTGTTTAAATCTGTTTTAACTGTTATTCTGCAGATAATTTATCAAACAGTTTATCAATCAATTTTGGAATATGTTGAAAAGTAAAATTATGCACAAGGATATATTAAAGATAGCTTTCGCATTACAAACTATTTTTTTCTAAATGTTTTGTATTCTTTTCTATTATATCACATACATTTCTATGTTAAATCAAACAAAGTTTCAACAACTTTGAAAAAAAAAATTTTTTAACTCAAATTTTATTCCATGTCATAAGGATTTCTAAGGACATGCATCCAAATAAGTCAATATTATTTTTTCGTAAGTAATTACTAATTATAATTAGTATACATTTGACTGTAAATCTGAACAACATTGTATGGAATGCAATTTCAATCACTTTGGAACAATCACTTTAAATATCACAAATATTTTTTTACCTAAGGTTGTTGCAAGGACATTTTTTCCTTTCAAACTACATTTTCTATATATTTAATATCCTGGTATACTAGACCCTTATGACTTTACTACTAAAAAGAACTATATCAATCAAGTTTTTAATCACTTTGTAATATGTTAAAAATCAAAATTATGCACAAGGATATTTTAAGGATATATTTAGTCTTACAAAAACTTTTTTTAAATCTTTAGAATCTTTGTTTCAATCACATTTGTGTCGAAAAATGCTTAAATTAATTTAAAAAAAAATTTAACAACAAATTTTTTTTCAAGGATATCTTAAGGACATGTGCACTTTAATAAAAAAACACAACTTTTCATTTTATCTATATTGTGTGACTCTTAAAATGAAAACACGTCAAACCAGTTCTCGATCACTGGAATGTGTTGAATAGCAAATTTAAGCACAAGGATATCTTAAGGACATTTTCCGCCATACAAAAATGTTTTTTTTTTAATGTTTTGTATTCTTTTCTGTAAAACCGCCTGATAATCTATATAATTCCAAATAATTCTATGGTTACTTTGAAAAAATTTAAAAGCTAAATTTAATTCAACTGTCGTAAGGATATCTTAAGGACATTTCTTATAAACTTATAATTTTGTTTTTAAACATTTGACATTTTTGTGACTGCAAAACTGTAGAAATTATTTCAAACGTTTTTAAAATCACTTGGAAATAGTTTTTTAGCAGGCCTAAGGATGTCACAAGGACATTTTTGTTTGTAAGAAAAATATTCATATTCTAAATATTAAATATACCGGTATATAAAACTTGTGACTATAAAAAATTACATCTACCCAGTTTTCAATCACTTTGGATGATGTTGAAAAGCTAAACTAGGCACTAAGAAAGCAAGGACAAGGACAAGGATATCTTCAACATTTTAAAATAAAAATTTTGTTTCAATGGCATAAGGATATCTTAAGAAAATTTTTCTCAAAATATATCCAATATATTTTTTTGTAAATATTTCGTATAATTTTTGACTATAAATTGCAATTTGGAATGTATTGAAAAGACAAATTAAGCATAAGGATATCTTAAGAACATCTTTTACATCTTTATCTATTTTCATATTATTTTCTATATTAGCGCAAATAATGCTTGAGTTACTTTAAAAGAAAATTTTAAAGCAAAAATTTATTCAATTGTCATAAGGACATCTTAAGGATATTTTAATCCAAATAAATTAAAATTTTTTTGTAATATGTATTTAGTATCCTTTTGACTATAAATCTTTAAAAATTTATATCCAATGAGGTTTCAATCACTTTGAAAAACATTTAAAAGCTATATTTTGATTAAAAGTTCTAAGGATATCAAAAGGATACATACAAAACACAATGTTTTTAAATATTTAATGTCCTGATATCTTAGACTGTGAATACTTAAAGTCCCTATGGGCTATATTTCTATTAAAAATTACATCAAACCATTTTCAATCACTTTTATATATGATTAAAAACTGAATGAAGCACAAGGATATCTTAAACACATCGACTATATTATAAACAACAACAAAAATAATTCACATTTTTGGTGTTTGTACGTTTTAATTTAAATTTCAACGACTTTGAAACAATTTTTTAAAAGGTAAAACAACTTCCTACGTTGTTGAGGATATCATAAGGACACTTTTTTCCTTACGAATTATATAATAACGAAATATAGTTTCCTACCAGTGTTGCCGTTACTGTATACACTTTTATCAAATATTTTTTTTATCACTTTGAAACATTTTTTTAAAGCACAACTATTTTAGCAATCCTAAGGATATCACAAGGATACTTTTTACCTTGCAGACAAAATTTTTTTCTAAAATATGTATCGTGGAATTGTAGACCATGTTCACTCAAAGTCCCTATTGGCTATTATACTATCAAAACATATACCGAATTAGTTTTGAATCTCTTCAAGATACTTTAAAAAACTAAAGGATATCCTTAAGATATCGACAACATTATTAACAACAATAAAAGCTATAGAAATTTTTAGTCTTTGTACATTTTAATTAAAATTTCACTGACTCAAAACATTTTTAAAAGGTAAAACAACTTCTTACGTTCTTGAGGATATCATAAGGACATTTTTTTCCTTATGAACTAAAAAAAGGAAACATAGTATCCTGTCAGTGTTCCCGTTACAGTATAGAGTTTTATCAAATAGTTTTTAAAATCACTTTGAAACAAGTTTTTAAAGCATAACTATTTTAGCAATCCTAAGGATATCACAAGGATACTTTTTACCTTGCAGACAAAATTTTTTCTAAAATATGTATCCTGGTATCATAGACCATTTATACTCAAACACCCTATTGGTAATAATACTATCAAAATATATATCGAATTGTTTTTCAATCTCTTTAAGATGTTTTCAAATACTAATTTGTGCACAAGGATATCTGTAAGACTTTAACCACATTATAAACAACAACATCAAAAACAACTGAAATTGTTGGCGTT
Source organism: Muscina levida (assembly GCA_964034835.1). Lineage (NCBI taxonomy): Eukaryota > Metazoa > Arthropoda > Insecta > Diptera > Muscidae > Muscina > Muscina levida. The sequence continues at coordinate 137,417,468 of OZ035883.1, forward strand.
TACACATTTTTAATAAAATTTCACCGAATTTGAAACAATTTTTTAGCAAACTTGCTTGCAACATTCCTAAGGACCTCATAAGGACATGTGTCGCCATTTTTTATGCAAAAATATGTTCAATAAAATTTAATATCCTGTTTTGACTTAAGCAATAGTTATTCACGCTATTTAGCTTAATTTATTTTCCAAGGATATCACAAGGACACTTTTAAGATTACAAATCAAATATTTTCTTAAATATGTATCCTGATATCGTAGACCATGTATACTTAAACACCCTATTGGCAGAAATACTATCACAACTTGTATAAAACTCAGTTTTCAGTCTCTTTAAGATGTATTCAAAAATTAATTTTTCAACAAGGATATCTGTAAGACTTTGACCACATTATAAACAACAACAAAAACAATTTACATTTATGGTGCTTCACCATTTTAAATAAAACTCCCACGTTTGTGAGACAATTTTTGAAAGCAAAATAATTTGAGACGTTGTTAAGGATCTTATAAGGACACTTGTCCCTCTCTATCTTTTCCCTTTTAATGCAAAAAATTGTCAATAACATTTATTTTCCTGTTATGGCCGGTACATTAGTTATTAAGTTGTTTGCGCGTATTTTTTTTTTAATTTCACTTGTTATTACATATTTTATTAAACACTTGCCTTGTCTACCATGTGTGCGGGCTGCTGTCGATGTCGATGATGGAGGTTGCGTTTCATTTGCCCGATGTGGCAAATGTTGATATTCATAATCATAATACGAGGACTGTGAATCGTTTTGTTGTTGCTGCTGCTGCTGTTGTTGCAATTGGAAATTTTGTTGATTCTGATGATGCAATGTATTTTGCTGTGACGCTGTGGCTGCCGCCACTGCGGCCGCATGTGGATGACGGGGTGTCATGGAGCCTCCACCGCTACTGACACCGCCGCCGCCTCCGCCACCGCCACCACCCACTGCTCTGGTGTCATCGCGACAATCCAAGGTGGTCTCATATTCATAAGGATTCATGGTGGACGATTCTAAAGGACATTCGTCGTCGTCGGTATCGGTGCCACCGTCGTAGATGTTCTCAGCGTGACGGTATGCCGGATGATGATGATTTTGCTTTGAGAACTTAATTTTGATAATTTTAAAGGGGGCGGGCGGGCGGAACAAGACCGCGCTACCACACACAAGACAACACGAAAAAAGGACAAAGACGACAAAGACGCGAGTAAAAGGGAGCGACGGGGAGAGAAAGAGTTAGGTGAGTGAGTAGGTGCGTGAGTTAAGCCGGCAGGTAGAAGTTAACGTAACTAAACTACTTTAAGACCAACAAGCAAATAGATGCTAATGTTAAATGACTAAAAACTTCAAAAAATCACAACTGTAGCACTAAAGAAATTATCACATTTCTTTAGACAATTTTCAGTAGAAAAAATGTTGTTTTGGTTTTAGTTAGATAGAGGTTATAACTAACTATATAAGTTATTAATTTGTTTATAACATTAGATGATGTTGTTGCAATTTGTAGCTTTTGTTGTTATATGTCATTTCTGTTGAATGGCTTAGGTTTTTGTTCTTAGCATCCTTATGATTTTAACGGAACTGCTTTGTTTGTTGTTGTAGTTGTTGTTGCTGCATAGCTCTGTTATTGTTGTTGTTGTTGCTTGTTTTAGCTCTCCCTTAATTTGTATTTAAATAATTCTTGCCTTTAGGCCTATGCAAGGACCTTAGCAATATCCTTTTGTGTTGTTTTGTTTTCTTTGGCGTTCTTAAGCCTTCTAAGCTTATTAATCCTTGTTGTCGTGTGGTCGCTTGTGGTAAGGTGTATGTATTTTTCTGGTTTTGGGCCACCTCTAAGGCAGGTCAAGTGCCATTTGTGAGGGTTTATATTTAATCAAATTTATTTTTTCATAGATTTCTTGTTGTTGTTGTTAATATGTTTTAGAAAACTTCAATTATTCTCTATTTTCGATTTTTTTTTTATTTTCCCAATTTACTTTTTCAACATATTATCACCAATTTTTTTTTTGGGTTTTTTGCATTTTCATCACTTTTTTGTTGTTGTTATCCATACGCTTTAGCTTTTTTGTTGTTGTTGCACTTAAAGGTTTTTCTTTTGCTTTCCTTTGTGATTATTTTTTTTTATACACTTCACAAACTTCTGTGGTTGTTGTTAAATTTTTGCTCCTTTTAAAGGATTTGCTTTTTTTGCTATAGGAATTTTTCACGTTTTTCCTTTAGTGCTTAACATATACGCCTGACTGCTGTATTTCACGTTTTGTTGAGGTTTTACACGCGCGTATTGTTTTCTGATTATTACCAGATTCTCATCTCTATGCACACAACATCTATAGATACTTTTTTTTCATGCTTGCTTATTTTCTTATAGAATTTTCCGAGCAGAATTTCCATATATCGTACGTACGTATATATAGTTCTGTTCTGTGTTCGGAGCGTGTAATGTGTGCAAATTTGTATCGGTTTTGCTACGCGTACGGGTGTGTGTGTATATCTATGTGATGGCTTTGTGTGTGTGTTGTTAAGTTTGGGTTTTAGAACAGAAAACTGAAAAAAAATAATTTTTTTGATAAACGGCCGCCGGTCTTTGGGTTTTAGTTCAAACGATTTACAAACAGCGAGCGACGTTTTAAGACTGAATGCATGAAAGAATTTTTGTGTATCTTGAGGTCGTCGTCGGTGCGTACACAAGACTCGCACCACAACAGAGAGCACAACTATTTTGTCTTACAGAAATCCACCACCACCAACAATAACACCATAGACAAGCAGCTCTCTGCATTTATCTCTAGGGCTCTCTCTCACTGTGTTTAGTACGACGAGCACAACACAACTGGCCAGTGTGTTGCCTCTGTGGCCCTGCGCATCCACAAGATACACTCAACGAACAACAAACCAAAGGTTTACGAACTCCACCAGGCTGCAGATACTTTGGCAAACGTGTAAGGAAAAACATAACAAAACTCCCACCACAACACAGGAAGCACTTGCACGACCACAGCTCTCGCGCTCTCTTGGCTACGGGAAAACATACTAAAGTTGCACACAGCATACAGCACACAGTGCCACACATCACAGAATGTAAAAGAGAGAGAGAGAGAGCGGAAAAAGTATCTCGAACCATATGCGAGATACACTTAACGAAGCAAGAGACCCACACATACAATAAGCAAACATAAACAGAGAGTTCATAAACACTGCACAAGTAAACCAAAAGCCAGAGAGTAAAACAAAAAAGAGCAGAGTAACTGCAAAGAGCAGGAGAGAGAGAGTGAGTGAGTGCAAGAGCTTAAGCCAAAACAATGTGAAGAAAGGGGACTTTCACAGAGAGTTAACTTTCGTTGAGTTTAATGTGCAGAGAGAGCACACTCAGAAGTATCTCGTAACTCACATAGAGTGCTTGTAGTCTATGTATCTCAAAGCAAACCATAACAATCGTTAAGTTTATCTTGCCGCAAACAATAAGAGCGTAGCGTAGGTACCAAATGCCTATTAGAAAACTCAGGGAAATTCTAAAATAAAATTTACAGGAAAATCCAAAAAAAGTGAGAGCTGACAAATAATCAATTGCAGATCTGTTAATCAACTATAGAGAGCGATAAGTATTTACAACATACGAAGCAGAGGCAGAGTAAAAACACTGTCATCTACAGACTCCCACCACGGCAATACAACTCAAACTGTTTCATACAGCTTAAACGCTAAAACATTTCTGCTTGAGCAGTCTGCGAAAGCGCATGATTTCACATACAGCTGTAAAGAAGTTCTGCACTTAGCAAAAAATCGCAAATAACTTATCTGAGCAAATATCTAAAGCTAAGAAATATTTGTCAAAGCTATCGCAACAAGCAGCCGTTGAAATTTATCCTTATGCAGACCGAGTATCTGCCAACGTCAGAGTATCTAAAGTTGTACCCCTCTTAGCAAGGCTGCAAAGCTCTTTGCCTTGACAAAACTTATAGAAACTTTCGTCGGCAGAGATAAACTCTTAAGGCTTTTTTTTATAGATATAACAGAACAGAGAATTTCTGCGTAGTAGTGAATTTTTCTGTAGCAGTGAAGTTTTACGTTCATTTGATTGCAATTCTACTCTATGTAGCAACAGAGCTGCAACTGCTGCTGCTGCTGCTGTGATTCTGCTGTTTGAACTTCAACATAGGCATTTCTAAGCGTAATCGATAGAAAAATCCCCAAAACAATTTTCTCCTGAGGCTGCACCGGCACTAAACTAAAAGATAAATAGTTTTGGCAGCACAAACGTTCTACAACTACCAACGGTACTACTTGAATCAGATAAGTCCCTTGTACAAACCAACCTTAGATATTCTTTCCTACTTCACAGACTCCCTCGCTGTATGTTATAGGAAAAAAAACCAAGAACCAGCGAGTTTTCCCCACAAACTCCCTCCCCCTCAGCCTCTGCTTCCCATCATCCTACTACCTACCTCCCCAACAATCCATTTTATACATAAATATACATATCTACCAAACTCCCTATCTACCTCTCCACACTAACTACCTACCACCCTATTTTGCTTCCACCCTACTTACCTACCTCCCTACTAGCACTACTCCACAATCAACTTCTTGCCTAACTCTACTCCCTATCTTGATACCCCTTACACCCCACTAACCCCCTCCATTCCTCACCACCCAACATTTTATATTCCCTGCCCCTTCTTTATACCCTCACTTTCTCTCTTACCTTCCTCCGTCCCCTTTACTGTATCTTCCCTTTCCTTTAGAAAAATAACAACGACAACAACAACAACACTTAAATCTGCCACTGCGTAAATCTGCAACACAATTGAAGCGTTAAGTATTATCGTCCAAAGAGACATTTGAAGGTTAAAAAGTGCGTTAACTTTTCTATAGGATATTGGAGATTTGTTCGCTTAAAACACAACGTTAGATAATCGTAAGCGTTGATAGCCACACAGTCAGCAGCCAGTCGGCCGTCGTTTTATAAGGGGTATTATAGATTATCTGGCGATTGTATTCCCCTCCTCTGTTATTGCGAGATAGATATTTCATTCTAAGATAATGTTAACAGTGTTAACAGCCAACGAATTTGGTATGTATTAACAGTTGGCAGAGATTTTAACAGTTAACCAAATGTTAGACAACTTTGGGAATTTCATCTCATTTGAGTTACTTTAGACTTGAAGACACAGTGCAACATATGAATTTGGGACTTAATTCTAAGAACTGCACGTGAAAGTAGCCCCAAAAAGAAGAAGTTCTGCATTATGCGTTTTGTCAAGTTACATGCCATAATAATTTAATATCGATTTGAAGTTAGTAAGTATCGTATAGGGGAATTTGTCATGTTTTAGGCTAGAAAAATTTGGAAGATATAATATATGGCAGTGAATCCTCATCACTTCCGATCCATACATTTGTTGTTTGAGAGCGACAGACAGGAAATCTACGAACCAAGATCTACCTGATGAGCTACAGAATTTAATCAAACAGGCTACACATGAGGTTGGAGATGGGAATGAGGACAAGATGGATATTGTGGAGGATGAATTCTGAGAATTTTTCTGAGAGAGAGTTTTATCTTACCTCCACCTTGGATGACTATACAGAAATTCCTAAAATGATTTAGAATTTCGCAACATAATGTACATATGAAAATTCTTAATTTCGGAAGCAAAATAATGTTTCACAAAGAAAACAGCTAGTTTCTTTTGATTAAGGCGCTTTTCGAAAGGATTGCGTTTTCCATTCTAGTAACATAGGGTTTACCTTCTTTGCAAATATGAAGATATTCAATCAAAAAAATACCCTTACAGATGTATTCAGGATGATGTCAATAATATAAATTCAATTATTGAATTTGACGAAAACCTAATGCACCAACAAAGAGTGACTGTTTGGTGCGGGTTAGGGGCTGGCGGCGTCATTGGGCCATATTTTTCCTAAATGAGACTGGCCAGGCAGCTACTATGAATGGTGTTCGATATCGTGAGATGATAACGAACTTTTTATGGCCCGAATTGGAAGATATAGATGTGGACGATATGTGGTTTCAATAGGACGGTGCCACTTGTCACACAGCTAACGAAACAATGGCTCTCTTGCGTGGCAAATTCAATGGACGTGTTATCTCACGTAGTGGCGATGTCAATTGGCCACCATGATCATGTGATTTGACACCGTTGGACTTCTTTCTTTGCAGTTATTTGAAAGGTGTACGACGATAAGCCAGCAACAATTCAAGAGTTAAAGGATCAGATAATTCGTCACATTAATGGCATAGAACCTTAATTATGCCTCAGCGTCATCGAAAATTTGGACCATCGGATTGAGGTGTGCCGAAGAGGTCGCGGCGGCCATTTGGCCGATATTTTGTTACATACATAACTGAACCATAACAATACTATCATAATAAAAAAGAAATGACAATGATTTGTGTTTTATTCCAAATTAACATCGGCCCTTAAAATGTAACCACCCTTTATAAGGAGACGGCGTTTTCCCACAACGATCGTCGGTGACTCCTTCCCCCAAGATGAAGTTTATTGCCAAGTCAAGGAATGACATCTGATCTCCTTGATCCTTTGGGATTGTACGAAAGCAAGTATCTTTGTTAAACGGACATTAAGTCTGTACAATCAGACAATAAGTCTGTACAATCGGACCTCGAGTCTGTACAATCGGGCCAAAAGCCTGTACAATCTGACCTTGAATCTATACAATCGGACAATAAGTCTGTACAATCGGAAATACGAGTCTGTACATAAGTGCTATAAGCCTTTACAATCGGACCTACGAGTCTGTACAATAGGACCATGAGTCTGTACAACCGGGCTACGAGCCTGTACAGTCGGACCTACGAGTCTGTACGATGGACGTTAAGTCCGTACAACGAGTCCTCGTACTCGTAAGGTCTGGGCCTATTAATAGTTGTTCTTACTCTTCTGTTCCACGACCTTAGCAAATCTCACCAGAAGGTTCTACCGAATTTACCGGTAAGTCCTCGGCGTCCGATGAATTACCGCAATGTTAAACCCGTCCTGTTTCCCGTCAACGAATTACCGCCGCGTCAAACCCGACTTGTTCCCCATCACCGAATTACCGCCGCTCGTCTAAGAACCCCTTCTCCATACAAAGGACACCAACCCCAAGCACCGCAATACATTGCACCATAAGAGGCCACCGACCAAGCATAAATCCCCGACATCATTACCCGCCATCAAACATCTTAAGGATATATTTTTATATAAAATATATAATATTTTGCCCTAGTCTTTTATTTCGTTAGGTTTTGAGGGTCCTTGCGAAGACTCTGGAGGCGGCTGAGCTACCTCAGCCTAAGATAAAACCCCACTTACAGACGTTCTCTTACAGTTTGCCGAGGGTTGCTATACCTGACGTTATTGTCATTGCCCCAATAATACTAATCAATGCTGACCTTTGAATTTGTGTCAATGAATTCAGAACGTATTTCTTATAAAGGGTACGATACCACAGAAAATTATTGGTCTAACTATTGATTTTTACCTTGATGATGTTTACTTTGATTGTAAATTGATGTCTACATAGTATCCTTTGGAGACAGTTCTCAGAGCTCGCGCCTTTAGCACCTTTACAGCTGTTACAGCACAGCTTCCGTCCGCGACGATAACACAATGCAACAAATTTTTGATCCTGGCTTCTAAATAGTTGATCCTTATGTAAAATTTCATGCTGAATTCAGTGAAGGATCAAGGATAATCTCGGAAGATTGTTCGAATGAAAACGACTACTTTCCATTATCGTTAGAAAGTAAATACATGAAACGAGCAGTCTGGCTGTAGCGCCCTCTTCAGAAGAGTTTCACAGAAGTTTCGCCATGATTTCCGCTTAGCCTTCCTTACGCACTCTTATTTTGACATAATTCCCTGTATACTAACACAAATTTTTTGAAAACCACAGAACTTGAACTTACTACCTGTCGATTGTTAGTCATCCATGTCACTAACTAGACTAAGCTGAGGTATTCAGATTGCATAGCTGAAATTTATAAGGCTCTGTTTAAAAACACACGATTACCATTCTCCTTGCCTTCTTTCCACATGCCTTCTGTATGCCTGACAAAAGGAAAGGAATCAACTAATAATTCACAAAAATTCACTCTAAGTGTCTGTTTGGCTAGAAGAGAAACGTATTGACGAATAGATACTTTAGTTGAATTTCTTGACATATTCGTGTGGATTGTAGCGTCAATAAGTAAAAGGAATATCTTCCTTCTCTCTTAATTCCCCTAAAAGCAATTCATTATACAATTAGTATAAGTTTATGAACAAATGTTCTTCTTATCTTATACAAATACCAACTATTGATATATTACCTAGGGGTGTACAATTAATAAACATGCAGTAATTATTAACCCCCATATATCCCTTTTAATGCTACGCTTTGTAAATTTCCCAAAATGCAGTGGATATTTTCCCACTTGTTCCAATTATAAATACAATGTTTACTCGGAACAAACACAACGTAATTGAGTAATAATTGTTTAGGAGTTGTTATCAATTAATTTTCGTACAAGTCAGCAGAGTACTCAATTTGGGTATGTATGGCCAGGTACTCGTACCTGCTCTAAACCTCCATTCATTCTACTTTGCTTAGCTAAATAGTGGTTAATTGGTAGCTGATTGTTAAGTGAAAAGATATCAGTAACGACACCGACTCCGATGCCGACGAGTAAAGCAACAGGATCTCAAGAGAGTACGTATACAACAGGTGCATGGGGGGAAGGGAGGGGTAATGTTGCTGTGTCCTTATCAAGGAGAATACTTAAGCGATGAGTGTTGATATGTGATAGTACAGGCGGGACATATGAAAAAACGGAAGAAAAAATAGGAAAGAAAAAAAATATGACAAATGATATTTTTTGACTTTTGATAATTGTGATAACTTATAGGCTTCCCAAAAGGAAGTAACATGGAACAGTTTTAATAAGCAGCTGACAAGGAGAGAGAGGACTGAGGGTACAGTTAAATAAGCTGTTAGTAAAAGGACATAGAGAAATCGTACCCCGTGACATACTAAATTTATTAAAAAAAAATTCTACTTTTTATCGAAACCACACTTACAAATTTAACAACGTTCATGCTTGATTCAAGTACAGACCACAAAAGGAAATAAGAATGAGCAGCCGAGAGGGAGAGGTCTAAGGGTACGGTTTAAAAAGATGTTAGTAAAACCACATAGAGAAAACACACAACGCAAGAAAAGAGATATGACAAATTTATTTAAAAAATTTTAATTTTCTGCTTAAACTGCGTTTTAAGCACGTTCAAACTTGATTCAAGTGCAGACCACGATGTGCTCAACAAATCAAGCGTAGGGATTATTATAGGTAAACTTGCTGACCTGGCAAACGTTGTTCTGCCATACAGTTTTTTAATTTCATTAATGTAACGGACATAAATTTATTGTTCGATCTCTAAAAAATTTAAATGTAATTGTAAAATATAACAGTGATATATATTTGTTATCTTTTAACACAATGCAACTTATTTTTGATCCCGTCTTCTAAATAGTTGATCCTTATGTACAGTTTCACGCTGAATTTAAATCTGCTCACAAATATGTGGAAAGTAGGACGGTTTTTGAGATATCACAAAATTTTTTTCATGTATAGATAAATTGTAGGGGTACTAAAATGCTATTTTCTCTGGGTTTTAGTTCACCGATGTTTGCAAATTGGGATGAAAATAAAAGATAATAAAATTATATATAAAATCAACATCGGCCCTAAAATTTAACCACCCTTTATAAGGCGAAGACGTTTTTCCACAACGATCGCCGGTGACTCATCCAAGACGAAGTATATTGCCAAGTCAAAGAATGATATCTGATCCCCTTAATCCTTTTCGAATTTTACGAAGGCAAATATCTTTGTTAAACGGACGTCAAGTCTGTACAATCAGACACTAAGTCTGTACAATTGGACCTACGAGTCTGTACAACCGGCCATAAGTCTGTACAATCGGACATACGAGTCTGTACAATCGGACCTTGAATCTGTACAATCGGAAATACGAGTCTGTACATACGTGCTATACGTCTGTACCACAGGACCTACGAGTCTGTACAATTGGATCTTGAGTGTGATTAAAAAACGATAGATTTGATTTTGAATCTAATCGTAAATGACGTAGTTATGGCACTTCATAGTTGGATTTTTGTAAAATTTTTTGATGATTTTCAAGCTTTTGCTGCCTTTCATTACGTTTCTTTCGTCTTTCTGTAAAAATTGCGCCGGTTTCAGACAATTAGAATAATATCTTACAAAATTTTTTTGCCCTTGGTTATCAATAAAGGATGAAATCCAGTAAGAAAGATTCAGTCTAGAAAACCGATATACCCTCACCCTCAGTAAAATATAAAATCGTCAAATATATTAATATTATTACTTGATTTCTAAAGTAGGCGGAGTGGTACATTTGTATGGGTGGTACCAGAAGAGGCGTTGCTAGACTTTTAGTTTTTCGTTCCAAAAGTTTATCCTGCTTTAGCTTTACTAAGTAAAGAATTTGGAAACGATCGTATCGATTGCATTGATATTAATACTCGCTTTCTAAAGTGGGCGGAGTGGTACATTTGTATCGTAGGTACTCTGGTAGGGGTGTAGCTAGGCTTCCAATTTGTTCTCCAACTATTTATTCTGTTATAGCTTAACAAAATATAGAATTTGGGCGCGATCGCGTTGGTTGTATTGATATTATTACTCGATTTCTAAAGTGGGCGGAGTTGTACATTTGTATGGGAGGTACCAGAAGGGGCGTGGTTAGACTTCCAGATTTTTTCCACCAAACTTTATTCTGCTTGAGCATTACTGAATTCAGAATTTGGGCACGACCGCGTTGTGTGTATTAATAATATTAATCGACTTATAAAGTGGGCGGTGCCAGATGGGTATTGGAGGTACGAGATGGGGCGTGGCGAGACTTCCTTTTGAATTCCAAAATTTCATCCTACTATAGTTTTACTAAATACAGAATTTGGACACGATCGCAATGGGTTTATTGATACTATTACCCGATTTTCTTAAGTAGGCGGAGTGGTACATTTGTGTGGGAGGTACCAGAAGGGGCGTGGCTGGACTTTAAATTTTTTCTCCAAAACTTTATCCTCATTTAGTTTTACTAAAATCAGAATTTGGGCACGATCGCATTGAAAATTTTGATATAATAACTCGATTTCTAAAGTGGGCGGAATGGTACATTTGTATGGGAGGTACCAGAAGGGGAGTGGCCAGGTAGCCCATTTTCAATACCGTAAGTAATTTTGGTGAAATATTGACTCGTGCTAAGTTTCAAAACATTTGGTTACGTCTTTCGAAAGTTATGGTGCGTACCAGCCAGACAGACGGACATGGCTCAAACGACTTAAAAAGTTATAAATCGAATTTGGTTCAAGGAATCTTATGGTCTAAAGTGAACCGTTTGGGTCGTATCAAATGATATATACCATCCTACCCGTAAGGTGAGGGTATAGAAATAATTCTAAGTACTATTCGGGTATCAGATTTATTTCTTTACAACTAAAATACAATTATGTCACGCTCCCTCCCCTAGTGATCGTAAATTCAAATTTGGTCTGTATATTTATATCTGTAGTGCCAAGTACTATTAGTGCATCAAATTTTGTCACTCTAGGGCTAAGTCTTATTTGACCACGCCCACTTATAGAAAGTAAAAATTTAGTCTGCACATTCATATCTGTAGTGCCAAGTATCATTTGTGCATTTAATTTTGATGCTCTGTAAGAAAAAAAAATACATTTGGCAAGCCAACTCCGCCTACTAATCAAACATAAAACTTTGGTCTGTATACTCATACCTACAGTGCCAAATATTTTAGGAGCATCAATTTTATATCTCTATGCCTAAAAAATACGTTTAACATGCCCCGCACCCTTTTGTAGGAGTTCTTTCTTCGATACTCGAAATAAGTCCACTCCAGCGCAACCTATCGGGTCAATTTGTAAAAAAAATTTCTTTTGATCAAACAAACCAATTTTTACAAATCCACCCCAGCGCCATCTATCGGGTTTATTAGTACGTACAATTTTTCTCATGTTTTTTATATATTAGATAATTAAGGGTGGTTAAATTTTAAGGGCCGATGTTGATTTTGTATAAAACGCAAATAATTTAGGAAATTATTGTCAATCTTTTTATTATGATAATATTGGTATGGAACAAAATGTCGGCCAAATGGACGACGCGACCTCTCAATCCGATGGTCCAAATTTTTGATGACGCTGAGGCATAATTGAGGTTTTATACCATTAATGTGCTGAATTATCTCATCCTTGAGCTCTTGAATTGTTGCTGGCCTATCGAAGTACACCTTTTCTTTCAAATACCCCCAAAGAAAGAAGTCCACCGATGTCAATTGACATGATCTTGGCGGCCAATTGACATCGCCACCACGTAAGATAACACGGCCATTAAATTAGTTGCACAAAAGAGCCATTGTTTTGTTAGCTGTGTGGCAAATGGCACCGTCCTGTTGAAACCACATATAGTCCACATCCATATCTTCCAATTCGGGCCCTAAAAAGTTCGTTATCATCTCACGATAGCGAACACCATTCACAGTAACTGCCTGACCGGGGTCATTTTGGAAAAAATACGGCCCGATGATGCCGCCAGTCCATAAAGTATAAATTCTGATTTCTCGTAATGGAACACTCCTCACATACATTTTCATCACCACTACCACTTCTCTATCAATAAATGTCTGTTATGAACATAAATCTAAAACAAATATCGGTACCAAGACCGCCACAAATGTCTACGTCTTTTAATATACATATCTATATGTATCTGTCTATCGTATCGCCTACATCCATAGTATAAAAAATTTCGATGACTCCTACTCAAAAAGGTCGTAGACATGTTTATTAACCTTCAATAATAGCAGAAAAAGAAAATACAACAAAAAAGAACATAAAAGGCAGCCAAAGCCAAAGCTAACACCTCATATACACCCGCGCACCCACGCATCACATGCAGATGTGATGTGAAAATACAAGAGACGAAAATGCCGCAGCAGACCGACGACGACATGAGAGAAAATTACAACTTTATGCAATGAAAACTCAATTTCCGGTTGACAATTTGAAATATATCAAGCATATTTACACATTTCATTACAAGATGACATGCTGCTGAGGGAAAGCTAAATTATAAGGAAATGATGGAAAATTCCAAAATGTGAAGCAAGAAGGTGCAAAGGGGAGTTATGGCATTAGGGTAAAGGGGAATAATGTTAAATTTTTCTCAAAATTTCGTAACAGTTTCAACAAAAACGTATCATTTCTATCATATGGATTATAGTTTGTCCAACTAATTACCGGAAACCCTACCGTAAGTTATATAGAAGTTTTATACAGGGTGGCACACCAATAGCGCTACAATAAGAACTTAAAATAATTTTTTTTTAATCAATGTATTTCTGAAATTTTTTTCATAGTCTAGAAAATTTAATTTTATGTTGTAAAATGGTTTTCTAGATGATGGAACGTAAACTATTCATTGCGGCCTAAAGGGTTGATATCGGGATCGCCTCAATTATTGGTTACATGGACTATTTAACTCAAGTCATATTCATTGGTTTCGTTTAGTACACCTCTTGCTAGATATAACTGAAAAAAAAAATTCTGGTGCAGTCAAGTCAGGTGATCTTGGACGCCAGTGGAAAGCGTAGTTTCGTTGACATTAATTTGTTTGGGAATTTTCGTTGGAGCTCCACCATAACCCGTCTGGCTATGTGTGCAGTTACTCCATCTTGCTAGAACCAAATGCTGTTGAAACAGATACGTCTGCGACACATTTATGGGTAAAAAAAAACTGTAACATCTTTAAATAACGGTCCCCAATGACTGTTACACGTATCACGACTCACGCGCCACCCTGTATAACAAAATTTTCAATTTAAAAGATATCCATTAGAAAGATTTCTAAATTGGGAAATTACGGAAAAATCAATAATATATGCCTTTAATAAATTTAGTACAATATATTTACGATAGGTGGCGCAGCTTAGTAAAGGGTGGTAAAATGTTAAGGGTCGATGTTGAATGTGAACCACAACTAAACATTAAGTTCTTTTCTGCATTTCATTTGACATTTCTTATGTTCAGACTAACTCAATTTGAATCTTGAAAAGATACACAATCGAGCAACGTGTTAAAGTTTTTCAGGCTTATTATGAAAATAGGCGTTCAATTTAAAATGCATATCGTGCACTTTGTGATTTTTTCGGTCAATTTAATCGTCCAAATGTGCGTACAATCGGAAAAATCTTTGCATACCGGGTCTGTAGGAGATGTGACAACACCAGGGCATGCACGTATAGCTCATACTGCAGAAAATATTGCTGCTGTTCGCGATAGTGTGGCTGAAGAGCCGTCCACCTCAACTCGTCGTCGTGCCCAACAATTGCACCTCTCACGCCCGTCGTTGATGAACATAAGGCATAAAGACTTGCATTTACACGCTTACAAGGTGCAATTGACTCAAGAACTAAAGCCTCTTGACCATTCCATAGTCAATGGTCAGAATAATGGCAAGAAATGGCAACAGTGGATGATCAATTTTTGAAGAAAATCATCTTCAGTGATGAGGCACATTTTCACCTCAGTGGATCCGTCAATAAGCAGAATTGCCGCATTTGAGCAAATGATAATCCAAGAGTGATTGTCAAAAAACCAATGCACCCACAAAGAGTGACTGTTTGGTGCGGTTTATTGGCTGGCGGCATCATCGGGCCGTATTTTTTCCGAAATGAGGCTGGTCAGGCAGTTACTGTGAATGGTGTTCGCTATCGTGAGATGATAACGAACTTTTTATGGCCCGAATTGAAAGATGTGGATGTGGACGATATGTGGTTTTAACAGGACGAAACAGTGGCTTTTTTGCGCGACAATTTCAATGGCCGTGTTATCTTAAATGGTGGCGATGTCAAATGGCCGCCAAGATCATGAGATTTGACATCCTTGGACTTCTTGTTTGGGGTTATTTGAAAGAAAAGTTATATGTCGATAGGCCAGCAACAATTCAAGACCTAAACGCTGAGATAATTCAGCACATTAAAGGCATAGAGCCTCAATTATGTGTTAGCGTCATCGAAAATTTGGATCATCGGATGGAGGTGTGCCGCCGAGGTCGCGGTGGCCATTTGGCCGTTATTTTGTTCCATACTTAATTCAACCATACCAATATTATTATAATAAAAAGAAATGACAATAATTTCCTGAATAATTTGTGTTTTATTGAAAATCTACATCGGCCCTTTAAGTTTAGCGAACCTTTATATACTTTAATCTAAAAATTAGACTACGCATGGGATTATTGATAATTTTTCGGCCAAAGTTTCGGTCTTTTGTTTGCATACAAGCCTTCCCGTTCAAACGTGTAACTTTATGTGGTGTTTTACCACCAGTTGCTGTCAAATAAACAATAGGATAGACAAAAGCGAACAAAACAATATGACCGCCAAAGGCTGCTAATATCCACCCGCGCCAATTGAAAAAACCCTTCATAAATCTATTAACCTCTGGCTGCATGTCTCATGAAAATTACTAAATGCTGATACTTTTCAAAACTGTTATAGGCCTATCGATGACTGTTTGCAAAATAGTACAATTACTTAAGGATAGGTGGCGCCCAGCCTTGTATGAAATATAACAATTTATCAAATGTATGCATAAAACTAATAATAAAATTATTTTTACATATTATATGTAATTTTAAAGAATTGAAAGGCCCTTTATAAATCAATTAATCTCTGCCTTTATGTTTCATGAAAACTACAAAATACTAATACCCTTCAAAACTGTTGTGGGCTTGTCGATGACTGTTTGCAAAATAGTACAATTACTTAACGATAGGTGGCGCCCAGCCTTGTATAAAAATCAAATAACCATTTATTAAATATTTGCATAAAACTAAATATAATATTATTATTATATGTAATTTTAATTTTTTTTCTTATACAACCTGACCATTTCCCATGACCATTTCGTCACCCTAAAATGCAACGCATTTCCAAACACCTTCATGTTGACCGACATCCATCTGTACCACCGTTAGAATCCACCACTGTATGCCCTTAAATCTGAGTACATTTAGCGATTAGTATCGGCTTATAATTGCCCAAAATTCGCCGTTGACATTTTTTTTTATTTCAAAAATAAAACCCAAAAATTAATTGCTACGATTTGTCATAGTTTCGTTCGATATTTAGCAACGCTTGATTTCCATCCAGACAAAATGAGTTTTTAATATTGTAGATCTATAAATCTTTGATATCGAGTTCGAACTTTTAGTTCTATTTAGAATTTCTTGGTAATAAAAACAACAAACATGAAAGCGGCTTTCATCATCGAACTATCATTGATAGTCATGATCTATAGTAGACTAATGACTGGTGTTCGTTGTGTAAGAATTTCAAAGTGAAAAAAATGTTACCCTATCATTTACATATGTGTTATTAAACTGCCTTTCTCGTAGGATTTTGCTCAAAAAATGTTATTACTTTCGGCCAATACAACCTATAATTATCGCGTGGTTGATGATTTTCGCCTGGAAATTCATCCCAATCTAGAGAACTTTGACTTTGTGTTCAATGTACCGAAGAATTTCACCCAGGAGCCATGGTTATCTATGTACGCGTACATGAAGGATCCCCATGTGGACAGTTATCGACTGTTGGTACAGAACACCATAAACTTTTGTACATTTTGGAAGCAAAAAGTTTTCACCTTTGGTATGATTTTTCTAGAGGAACGTTGGAAACACAAAAATATGCTGAAACAGTGTCCATTGGTTAAGGTAAAGTCATAGTTGGTGGAATGAGTTAGGTGGTTAAAAAAAACTTTTTGATTTTGTGTTGTCTTACTAAATATTTGCATTAGAAAAATTTAGTTTTTAAGTCAAAAATTTTTTTCAAATATTTTTATTTTCTATATCTTTTCTCCTCAGGGTCTTTATTATAAACGTAACATGAAGTTGACTGACTTGGTTGTAGCCCAATTCTTTTCCGGTACTTACAAGGTTTTCATTGATTTCTACTTTCTAAATGGTGATGAAGAGCAGTTCATAGCTAATGCATCGTTGCTTTTGGAATTAGATTAAGTTAAATGAAGTGTAACTAGAAGAATAAATAGAGGTGATCCTAGCAACAGAAATAAATACCTAATGTAAAGTTCTGGAGAAATTGTGTTTATTAATAGAGAAACAAAATGTTGTGCGTAAGATTATTATCGTTAAGAATGTTACTTCATTAATACTAAAGCGCAACATTTTCTTTTTTTTGTAAACTTGTTGACTACCCATAGTTCAATTTACTTACTATAGGTGGCGCTGTTGATATACAAGAGTTAGTATTGACCATAGCTGTACATTTGTAATAGTAAAACCAATAACAAAGAGATTGTACAAATATGTTCTATGTGAATAGTGTCATTATAACAATAAAACATCGGATGGACATAATGATAAAAAGAGTAAAAATTCAGTAAATGGAAATTTATAACAAAAAATATCATAGCATTTATGTAGGCATCTATTGATCTTCTGATTGTACTCAAATTTTTACAATCTAGTGTGGACATGTGGCAGGCAATACTATTAATGTCAGCCTTAAAAAAAGGCTACCCAACCAAATGGAATACAACAATAAATGTATAATCCTGCTAATACTAAGACGCAAATGACATTTTTGTGTCAATATCTTCTCTGCCAACAACAGCTTTGTCTCATCCTGTGTAAAAGTGTCATCAGGTTAAGACGTCACCAGAAAGGATATTAAACTTCAGTTTTTCTAACAGTTTTTTTTTTGGTTTGGAACCAAAAACAATGACAAATAATAAAATCTAGAAAATTTTTTCTACATCAAATTGTTCTGTGATCAAATTTCATTAACAACATTTGTGTTGGTCAGCTTTTAACTTGTTGCAAAGAAGAGAAACGGTTCCATAGTATACTGCATACTACTACTGTGCTCAGTTTAAAACAATGTCCTGGCACACAACAATATGATATTCTTCAACCCGGGAGGGAGGTTTTTTTCTGGTTAATTTTTAGTCTTTTAATTTAATTTTTTTGTTTTACAAAAATTGTGCATGTCGCCTTATTTTCTCTCCTGCTGATGGCAATTCTTATGGCTTTTAGGTTGCGTATACAGGTTTTTTATTTTAATATTTGGACAATGCAGATGAAGAAGCTTTACGAAGGACAACATCGTGAAGGATAACAACCAAATTATTTTTTTATACATCTCAAATGACAAGCTGGCGTCGTATCCATCCAATGATAATGTCCTGCTGTTGCATCAAACCATATTTACTACAGGTGTTTGTGGGATGATGAGTGTATGGGTATGTTTACGAATATTGGCGGGAATGGGAGAGAGCGAGCACAGTGGTTGCTTGGTAATTTGAGGTAGGTGCAATAAAGAAGGGATTTGTTAGGCATATGATATGAGCTGTTTATTTTAGTAGGAACGATAAATGTTTCTATTATCAAGGACGTGGAAACAGTGATTCTTGATGTCACTTAATCTCCATCAATGACTTAATCGAAAAGATTTGTTTTATCTGGATATTAGAGTTATTACATCGGAAGATTTGTATAAACTGGATATTAAGTAATTAGAAAAAAACACTTTGCTGTGCTAGTACGGTCCCTCATATATTCAGCTCTTTATTGTTTTTTCGTGGTTACCATTCAAAAACTTGAAAAAAAAATCCCCTAAACAAACTTGTTCTAAGTATCTTAGCCTCCTACGTGCTAGAATGAGACAACTTAAAAGAAGATATTCCATTCCGTGCCGGACTTCCCTCCGTCCTCACACATACGACAGTAGTCTAGCACATTTCTACAAGGTGGGCCGAAAGAAGTCAGCCGATGTTGTTTGGCTCTCATGAAAAACTTCGATTCTGTTTTTATGATTCTTTTTTTTTTGATTATGTTTACTTGAATCTTTAGAATTTTATTAGTTAAGTCCAGAAGATGATATCTACCAAATGGGCGCTATACGGGTTAAGTCCAGAAGATAATTTCCATACGGGATCGTTTTATGGCATTTTTCTTCACTTCGGCGTGTACTTCGGGCGACAGATTCTCGCACTCGTGTCGAATGTTGCCCTTGAGGGCTTCCAGGGTTTTGGGCTTGTTCACGTAAACACGGGACTGGAACGGTTAAATCGGGCGATATTGCGCGCCAGTGCAAATCACCAAAACAAGAGATAAGGCGACCCGGAAACGCCGCCTTGAGAATGTCGGTTGTGGCTCGCGCAGTGTGTGCCGTTGCTCCGTTATGTTGGAATCACATGTCCTCCAGTCCTAATTCGTCCAATTGCTGCCAAAAAACTCGGATAACATGACCCTATAGCGCGCATCGTCCACTGCTGTCGTTTGACCAGAGGCGTTCTCAAAAAAAAAAAAATGTCCCCATGACTCCTACAGCACTCACTTTGAGCGGGTGTAATGGCTCCTCGTGCATCACTCGTAGATTTTCGGTGCCCCAGAAGCGATAGTTTTGCTTGTTCACGTACCCACTGAGGTGGAAATGAGCCTCAAAGCTCATTATGATTAATGTGAAGAAATCGTCCACTACGTCGTCGAGATTGAGGATGGCTTGGGAGTAGGTTACATGCGTTTGCTGGCAGCAGCTGATGCACGGACTGAACTTTGTACGAGAACATGCGCAGGTCTTTGACCAAAATTCGCCTTAGGGACAACCGGCTGATGGCTAATTGCGAGGCACGGCGTCTGGTCGATGTATCCGGCAACAGCTCGACATCCTCGGCAACATAGGCGATATTCTCGGCAGAACGGGGCCTCCATGTTGGTGGAATCGGCGACGGAATTTGCAGCCATTTGAAAGAGCATCTTCCAATAGGGTGATCTCTGTTGGCGCACGTTGTATTATAATACAATTGCTTGTTATGTACCTGATATTTCAGTGGTCGGTTAGAATTGCCCGCGGCATGATAGTTAGAACACGCAAGTTATCTACATTTTCTTTCAGCGGCAGCCTCGTCAATGTTGTCGAAAGCTGAAGTTCGAGATGGTCTATAAACAAGTAGGTTCCGTTTGTTGTGGGTCTAAAAATAGTTACCGTGTTAGTTCGAGAAGCTATACCATACCTCATTCATGGGGTGTAAAGAGAAATTAGGCCTTTTTTAGTTTGAATCCAACAGGACAGTCTCAAATCCCTACTACACATGCCAACCATGCATTCCGCTTGCGGTTTTGCTATGTTCACCCCAGCCATCTAGCAGTTACATAGTCGGAACTAGAGATCTAATGTCTGTTTTCCACATCCAGTGCTTCACTTAGCCAACAAAAAGCGGGGAGCTTCTACCAGACAGTCATAATCAGTCATAGTACAGCCTTCTCTAGCCAAAAAGTCTGCTGATTCGTTTACTGAGATATCATAACGTTCTGGAGGCTGATATCAAATCACTACTACACATGCCAACCATGCATTCCTTTCAGAATTTGCTTTACCACGACATCGACCTAGCTAAAAGAGTCAGAAAGCAACGACTACGATGGTTGGGACATGTTGCCAGGATGGATGAAAATGCTCGAGCGAGAAAGGTGTTTGAATGCGAACCTGAAGGACGGCGCAGAGAAGGAAGACCCAAACTCCATTGGAAGGACTAAGTGGTAGTCGACGTGCCACCATCGGGTAGGACAAAGTGGATAACACACGCAGAAGCGTATGGAATTCTTTAATACTTCAGGCCTCAAATTTATGAATCACGTTCGTAAGTTGTAATGGGTCCGTTAAGTAAGTAAGTAAGACCCTCCTAAAGCCTACCTCCCTCCCTCCCTGAAAAAGCCTTTGCTGAAGGTCCTGGCTGAGTACATCAGCTCCTGTGTTTCACCTTCGATCTTTCAGTGATGATAGAAATTAGGTTTCCTTGGGGCACCGCGCCATCATTAGATCCCAATTTTTCAAAATTTTAAAAGGTCACTTTACTGAAATCCTTACGTTCCGTCAAGAAATCAGTTAAATCATTACCCAAAAGCTAGTGAATATTCGCATGATCATGCGTGGATTGATACCAAGCGCCAGCTTCCCTCAGTCTGATTGCTCCTCTGGTCACAGTAGCAGAAACACATAAAAAGCCGCTTGCGTTTTAATCCTTCTAGCTCCAGTAATCCCTAGCCGCTTGCGGTGTGCTACTTCTAACCCTAGTAAACCCCAGCCACTTGCGGTGTGCTGCTTCTAACCCCTGTAATCACCATTACAGCCATTCTTTGGACCTTGCCGATCATTTTCAGTAAGAAACTCTTAGTTGGGAACTCCCACCAAACCAGACATCCATATGTAACACTTACCTACAGAGTTCTGGAACGCATAAAGCGATTTGATGCACCTCTTTTATCTTACCTCACTGTTCCTTGACCAGTTCAGATTGTGATCCGACGACAGCTCTCCTCACTTACAAATACTTATCTACGTCTAAAGATAATCAATTATGTTTTCTGTTGGTTCACCTTGAAACCACAGGTCATGGACAAACGTGACAGCTTTTTAAGGGCTGTTTGCATGAGGTTACATATCGATGGTGGACAATTTCCCACCAATTTCGTACCAACTTTATCTGCGTTTATCTCATAAGTAGCCATAGGAGCGGGTACAAAACTTCCCCACCACCTGTGGTGTGCCTCCAGGTACTATTTACCTTACACAGCTTCCACGAAATTCTGATTAACAGACGTGGTTCCCCCGGAATATAGCCTTTCCAATCCACTAGAGGTCGTGATACATTAATGCTGTGATACATAATGCAATAGAAGCGACGTAGATTTGCAACCCGAAGGTGCAGGGTTCGAATTCAGGCCGGGGCACTACCACTACAAAAAAAAAAAAACATCCAGATTGCGCAAGGACCAAGGACAAAAGGAAAAGATTTGTCAACATCTCAAAAATAAAATATATCAATAAAACCAGCTATC
This sequence comes from Muscina levida, assembly GCA_964034835.1. Lineage (NCBI taxonomy): Eukaryota > Metazoa > Arthropoda > Insecta > Diptera > Muscidae > Muscina > Muscina levida. Next base: position 137,439,461 of record OZ035883.1, read on the forward strand.
GCCATCTCTTGGAGGAAAATTGTGGTTAGAACTAAAAAAAAACAACAACAACTAGCAATCCTTGACACAAACCTTGTTATCTACAAAGGAACGAAACAGAATTGCCAACAATGATCGTATGATAATCGGCTTACATTGAAAATCGGTGTAAAGAATTATCACTCCTGCTACTTGCTCCAGCTGTTACAACAACATACATTATTGCTCTCCCGAAAATTTGTTATTGAGCATGACCTTACATTTTTGAAGGCCCTTTCCATATTCATGAAGGCAACGTAAAGTAAAATCACCTGAACTCTGATTGTGCGCCGCAAAGCCCACAAAGTCCTACATGACTCTCGCAACAGATCTTTCAGCGATGAGAGCAAAGTGCTAGGGCCCAAGGCATAAACAGGCTTACCCGTCAAGTCCAACGTATAGTTTTGGCATACATCTTCTAAACCACTGTGAACCTTAATGCCAAATGTTGTTACCTCTGTTGCACCGTTGTCCACTCATATGGTTTTGTGTGGTTTGCGGACGCTGTGTGCGAGCGTTTGTTGCCTGCGTGCAAGTGTGCCTAGTGGTTCTTATCCTTTTTACTTAAGGCTGCAACACTTCATCCTACTCCACCGCCATTTTCCCATGCAATCACTTTCAACAGTTGTCGTTAGTCCTGTGTAGAGCTGCCAGCAGCTACTGGTATTATTATTTTCATACACAGTAGTCAGGTTTCATGCTGCTGCTGCTGCTGCTACTCTACTACTCCTACTGTTTGTCAATTTGTATGAGTTGAGTTGAAGAACTCTAGCTGTTGTTGTTTTGCCATTTGGAGTTTCTTTTTGAAACTCAGAATATGAAATTTCAGTTCTTTGACCTAATTCCTGTTGTTGTTTCGCCGCACACTATTTTGCGTTTTTTTCCCGCCACACTTTGTCCTGGCAACGTTAGGTTTTTGTTGCTGTTCTTGCTGTGTTTTTTTTTCGAAGGATCCTCCTGTATATGGCTTAATGAAATTGTTTCCTTTTTTACTAGGTTTTCGGAAGAGTTGAGTTGTGTTGTTTTTTTGGTTTGTTTGTGTGTGTGTGTGTGTTTTTTAAGAGTTGTATTGTCATGAGAAAGTTTCGTTTTAAAATCGGATATGTGACAGGGAAAAAAGGACTCTAATGTAATTGTTATGGCTTCGCAATAAATATTCAATTTATATTCGATAAATTGGCAATAAAACAAAATAATGACTTAAAGGGGTTTCAATAAATTGGGAGTAATTTAATAAATAAATAAGCCACAAAGCTTGACGATGGTCAAGCTCTGAGATGTGAGAGCAAAACGGGCAATAAGTTTATAACAAAATTTGACGAAACCTTTGGGAAAACTTTCAATATATTTTTTTTACAAATAACTGTGAAATCTATGACAAATTTTTATAAATTGTAAAAGTTGTTGTGATTAAATTTATATAAATGCTCGCTGCACAATTTTTTGAACGGAAAGTCCATAAATTGTCTTTATTGAAAAAAAAAAAATAAAATTTCCTTTAATATTTGTATCTTGTTTAAAACTTTAATTAATATTGTGCCTGATCTCGTAATTATCACAAATTAACACAATTCGTACTGATTACCTTGATATGTACATGTACGAAATTAGCAAAGTGCTTAGATTTGTTGTGTCAACTTTCTTATATGTAGAGGCAATTAAACTTTTAATCAAATTAAACATTAAATAAAACCAATCATTGTTGTCGTCCTTGTACAGAACAATGTTGTTGCTCTTGTTTTTTTTTTTTTTTTAACTAACGTTATTTTCTAATTGTAACCGGTGTTTGAAAACCTTGTATACGTGAGCTGACGACCACTGCAGCAACGAAAAGGATAATGTATGCAATCGTATAAGGATAATGTCATCACACACACTAGAAACATTCGAAATACATACATACATGTGTGTCACCTTCATTGTTAACCCCTCTGCTACTAGTATCGCCATAAAATGGCAACATTGATTATAGCTCGAATTGTTATTTTGGACCACATTTGATGCAGCCAAAACGAGCGGACAAGAGGCAAGGATAACAAACAATGAATACAGGTCACCAAATGCCGCAGCAGCATACCAACTAGCTTTGCTTTGGTTTTTTTTTATTTGGAAGTTTTAGTTTGTACTCGGCCATCTACCTAAGTTGCAGTTTAGAGACACAAAGACATTTTTCAAATAATTTTTAAAGTTATTTAAAAAAAAAATTTGTTGAATTCTATGGGAAAGCTTAAGCCACTGAAGAGGGAAGGAGGGAGATGCTACCGGGATTAGGCTATTCTGTTAGATGTCAGAGAACATTTTAATTTAAACTTTGCCCTTGTTATGCGGAGAAGTATTTATCTAGAAACTTAACTGAATTACTGCCTAAACCAAACGGCTATACCTAGAGTCAGGGAAATTGGGTTGTAATCTTTCTTACATAGTAGGTAATAAATGAGAAGAGATTTTTCGAAAATCGTACTTTAAGCGGTTAATAGGCCGAAAAAGGGGATAAAACTGGTACAATCCACAGAGCAAAAGGCTAAAGCTATAAACACGAAAATGTATATAGGTTTTGCGAAATTCGTACTTAAATGGGTAAAAAAAGGCCGAAAATGGGATAAGCCTGGTACCATCACCTAGATCTTCGTGACACCGACAGAGCAAATACTGCGCTTTTTGGCCACCAACCTTGAAGAGTGTGGGACCACACGGGAAGTTGCCAGGAGTGGCCGGCCCCAAAGCGCCCGTTCTGCCGCCAAAAACATCGACCAGACGCCGTGCCTCGCATTTAGCCATCAGCCGGTCGTCCTTAAGACGAATTTTGGCCAAAGACCAGCGCATGTTCAAGACTGGAGGACATGTGGTTCCAACAGGACGGAGCAACGGCACACACTGCGCGAGCCACAACCGATATTCTCAAAGAGGCGTTTTCGGGCCGCCTCATCTCTCGATTTGGCAATTTGCAATGGCCCGCAGGTTCCCCCGATTTAACCGTTCCAGTCTCTTTTTGTGGGATTTTTTTAAGTCCCGTGGTTACGTGAACAAGCCCGAGACCCTGGAAGCCCTCAAGGACAACATTCGGCACTGGTGCGAGAGTCTGTCGCCCAAAGTACTCGCCGAAGTGAAGAAAAATGCCATAAAACGAGCCCGTATGGAAATCAATTGTGACGGTGCCCATTTGGCAGATATCATATTCTTGACATAACCAATAAAATTCCAAAGATTCAAATAAACATAATCAAAAACCAGAATCGAAGTTTTTCATTTAGATAAAAATGAGAGTCAAACAACATCGGATGACTTCTTTTCGCTCACCTTGTATTTATTGAATGTATTTGAAAATTTTGTTCTCTTAGTGATAAACATACGAATGAATGTTTGTCCTACTAGGGATAAACAGTGGCAATAGTGGTGCCATCGCTCAGAGTAATAGGCTTAAGTGTAGAATCGCGAAAATTGGTGTGAATTTTGTTCTCATAGAGTAGTCGGAAGATCCGTGGTTCGATTCCCGGCTCCAGTCATCCACATTTATCTTTTATTGCCGATAGCAACTTCGCAGTATAGTGTCGAGTCAATCGACATGTCTAGTAAAAGCTTCTCAAAACATAGACGTTCGCAATCATCGATAAACAAGTAAGTGCCGTTTGTTGTGAATCTATAATAGAAAGCGTGTTAATTCACAACAACGCGAGAAGCTATCCCATACCTCATTCATAGTGTGTAAAGGGAAATTAAGTTTTTTTTTAATGTTTGCATTCAAACTATATTGATTTAACTCTCGAGAATATTTATGGTAAGTAGTGGCTGCGTACTAACGTAGGCCGTGAAAGCTAGTTACAAATAAATCTACCACCACACAACATGCGCGGCGCTAACGGTCAGTAACACCAAGGTTTTCCACCACATGGCGGCATTTAGTGAAACCATAAACTAGCGTCTACTTAATACTTCTCATTTGGTTCATGTATACTTTGGTATAAGTAGACTGCAATTTTACTGTTATGGTCGTAGGTGTGATACCTCCAAGACGAAGTTTATGGCCAAGTAGGCAAATGTTATCGGATTTTCTCGATCCTTTCGAGATTGTACCAAGGTTTGTCTCTTTGTTTAATGGGCTACAAGCAGGACGAATCAATGCACTAGTACAACGGGCTATAAGGCGGACCTTAGGTCTGTACAACGAGTCATTAAACTTGTTCACCATTCTATAAGCCTGTGGAATGGACCTTATCGCTATACATAAAATAAAAAAACCTGTTAGGCAGACCTTTTTTTTTTTTTTTTTTTTTTAATTTTTTAAATATTTATTTCAATTTAGATAAGTACTTCAATATAAAAGATAATACAAACATATAAATAAAATAAATTTGTAATTAAATAATATAATTAAAGTACACAATTCAATACTATTAAAGGCCTCAGCGTCATAATGACATTATAGAGGCAAGTTGGCAATTAATTTACATTTTTAATTACATTTGACTACAAATAAATGTTATTTTTTTTTTTAATTTTTGTTTTGCAAACAATAAAAAAGAAGAAATTATAAAATAAATATTAAAAAAGAACAGTAATGTTTATTAATCATTATGCTAGAAGTTCTGCAATATTTTCATACAAATATCTTCTCATTAAGGTTTTAAATTCAGATATTCGCGTAATACTTTTCAAAGATTGTGGTAAATTGTTAAATGTAAAACTTCCAATGTAATCAATTCTTTGTTTGGTCGTATCCAATTTACATTTACAAACCCTTAAATTATTATTACTACGTGTGTTAAAAGAATTCTGATTAACAGGCAGATGAATGGTATGGTGACCAATATTATGTATACACTTGAAAACGTACATCATTAACTGATAAAGGGATTATAAGCAACTATAACCGACACTAAACCTGCAAAACGAGCTAAAGCCTGTTAAACGGACCTTGAATCTGTATAACAAATTCTTCCACAAGAACAACTGGATAAAAGCCTGTAAAACCGTGATATGTATGTTCCAACCCTGATTAAATAATATTTCACTCAATATTTACGTTATAAGATTACTATATAATTATCTCGCTCTTTCTTAACACACTCTCTCTTATATCACTCTCTCCATCTCTCATTCATCACTATTCATATTCTACGTTTATATCATATTAAATATCTAATACCGTTATCACTAAGTTTCTTGTTATTCAATAAAGTAGTTTTTAGTTCAGCTCTGACATCCAAAGTGTTTCATTCTCTCTTGAAGACATAACAATTGGCGACGAGGCAAAAGTGATTTTTTTTGATTGCACGTGCAAGTATCAGCCACTGGAATTATTTGCTGTAACTATACCAACATGGCCGAAACACCGATTGCTTTAGTGGGCGCACTAGAAGTGTATAACATTGGTGATGACTTCAATCTTTATACAAATCGACTGGATCACTTATTATCGTTAAACAAAATCAAAGCTGATGCGGACAAAACGTCTCTTCTTATAAGCCTGGGTGGGGCTGAACTGTATAAGACCATGTGTTCGCTTCTGGCTCCGAAGACCGAAAAGGACTTTAAATACCTAGAGATAGTCGCTATACTGAAGAAACATTTCAAGCCAAAGAAAAATATAATAGTCGAGTGTTTCAAATTCTTCAAAAGAGACCACAAGTTATCCGAACCAATAGCAGATTACATAGTTGAACTGAAACAATTGGCTCAGGATTGCGAATTCGGATCATTTTTGGACAAGGCGTTATTGATTAAATTTGTTTGCGGCCTATCTAACGATGTCATACAAAATCGGTTGCTGAATGAGAGTGGGTTGGAGAAATTTGAAAAAGCTTGCGAGATTGCATTGTCCATGGAAATGTGCAACCACAACATGGAGTTAATGAAATCTAATTACTCAGTAAACCGAGTAAGTAGCAGAGAATACCGAAAATCACAACATTCTCAAGAGGCTAACAAGACGAGCGGCTGGAAAAGTGGCAGCAAATTAAAGGTGATATGTTTTTACTGCCAGAAACGGGGACATATGGAGAAACATTGCTGGGCGAAACAAAGAGATCAAGAAGTTGGAAACAATAATAGGAGTAACGTTCCCTCCAAACGTAAGAATAAGTATGTCAAACAGCTTGAAAATAGTAATGACAATTCTGATAGTGATTATTTAAATAATTTATTTTCTTGTAATTATACACAATCATTATATATAACTGTCAAAATTCAGGGGATAAACGTAGATATGGAGATTGATACAGGGGCATGTGTGTCTATATGTCATGTGTCTTTATACTATGATTTTTTCAAGAATATTAAGTTAGAGGAACAAGTTGAAAATTTGAAAGTATTGACTGGGGAAACCGTTGATGTTGTTGGGTACATTGTTGTTGACGTTGAATTTAAAAATAGAGTGCATAAATTAAAATTAGTTTTTTTGAAATCTGGTCATAAATTTAAACCTCTTCTTGGCAGAAATTGGTTAGACGAACTTTTCCCCGAGTGGCGCTCAGCACTAGGCAGTGTAAATAAAATACAACAATTTAATAATTTCTGTTTTCAAAAATATAATTGTTTATTTTCGAAACAAAATTGTTCAACCATAAACGATCACATTGCCGAAATAGTTCTGAACGACGACGCTTATCCAATTTTTTCTAAGCCTTATTCAGTGCCATTTGGTTTGAGAAAGAAGGTGGAAGATGAGATTGATAAAATGTGTAAAGATGGCGTGTTAGTTCCTGTAAATAGAAGTAAGTGGGCTAGTCCCATAGTTATTGTAAATAAAGGTGACGGATCGATTAGGATATGTGTAGACTGTCGTAGAACAGTGAACCGATTTGCAGAAAATGAACACTATGTTATACCGAGAGTAGATGATATATTGGCAAACCTAACCGGATGGTATTATTTCTGCAAACTTGATTTAACAGGTGCATATTTACAAGTGAAGGTTTCTGACCGATCTCGCGAACTTTTGACCATAAACACTCACTGCGGTCTCTTCCAATACACTCGTTTAGTATACGGGTTAAAAACAGCTCCCCAAATATTTTCAAAAATTGTGTGTGAAATTTTAAAAGGCTTAGAAAAAGTTCAAGTTTACTTTGATGATATTTTAGTTGGTGGAAGTGACATTGAAGAATGTAAAAGAAACTTAAGAGTGGTCTTAGATAAAATGCTACAATATAATGTTAAAATTAATTTTGACAAATGCCGATTTTTTGAAACAGAAATTAAATACTTGGGGTACACAATTAATAGTAATGGCATTACTCCATCCAAACTAAAAATAAAAGCTGTTATAGAAGCCCCGGCACCTACAAACCAAACTCAATTGAGATCCTATCTTGGCATGATTAACTATTACAATCACTGCGTTCCAAATCTATCTTCAGAACTTCATGTCTTACATAATTTAACAAAGAGTGCTGTCAAATGGGCATGGACAGAGGAACATCAAATTGCGTTTGAAAAGAGTAAGAAACTATTAACGAACATTGGAGTATTAGCTCATTACGATCCCACCAAACCGATAATCGTGTCGTGTGATGCTAGCCCATATGGCGTAGGTGGAGTTTTGTCACATTTAATTAATGGTAAAGAGCAACCCGTCATGTTTGTTTCAAGCTCGTTGAAAGCTAGCGAGCGCAATTACTCTCAGCTTCATCGGGAAGCTCTTGCCATAGTTTTCTGTATACGAAAATTTCACAAATATGTTTACGGATTATCATTCACCATTGAAAGTGATCACCAACCATTGAGGGAGATTTTTTCTGACAAGAAAGACTTACCAGCAGTAGCTTCTAACAGATTGCATAGATGGGCAATCTTTCTCTCATCATATAATTATAATATAAAATATAAAAAAGGATCAAATATGAGTCATGCGGACGCACTTTCACGCCTTCCTTTAGAAATAGGAACGGGTGATGATGATGATAGCATAAATATATTCAATCTAATACAAGAACTGCCGATAAACATGAATGACGTTATAAACGAAATGCCACATGATAGGGAGCTAACTCAGGTTTACAAATATATACGTTTTGGCTGGCCTAAACAAGTACCAGATAGTTTATTGAAATTTTATAATAAGAAAACGTCGTTGGCAACTGAAGATAATTGTCTGTTTTATGGGGATAGATTAGTGATACCAAATACTTTATACTGTAAAGTACTTGAGCTATTACATAGTGGGCATATTGGAGTAGTTAGGATGAAATCATTGGCAAGAACATATGTTTGGTGGCCAGGTATAGACGACGATATTGAAACATATGTCAAATCGTGTGAAGTATGTTGTACAAACCAAAACGCGTCGAAGCCTATTCTAACTAAATGGCCAAAACCTTTGACACCATTTGAACGAATACATATAGACTTCTGCAAAGTCGAAAATATCACTATAATAGTAATAGTTGATACTTTTTCGAAATGGATAGATGTCAAAATTATGAAGTCGACAACAGCAAATGCTGTAAATGAAGTAATGCGCTCCTTCTTTTCAATTTTTGGTCTTCCTACACAAATCGTAAGCGACAATGGTCCACCTTTCGGCTCGAAAGAATTTATTGAATTTTGTACGAAAAGTGGAATTCAATGTCTGAAATCGCATCCTTATCATCCTCAATCCAATGGTTCGGCAGAAAGAGCTGTTCAAACTGTAAAAAGTTCCCTCAAGAAATATTTATTAGACCCGAAATTAAGGCATAAATCGTGGGATTTTAAAATAAACAATTTTTTATTGAAATACAGAACAACACCTTCGACAACAACAGGTTTATCACCGGCAAATTTAATTTTCAGCTTTAAGCCTAAAACCTTACTAGACCTTGTTAACCCAAAAACACTCCATATTAAACAAAATGAATCGAAAATTATCGAAAACCCAAAGGAAAACAGTGAAACAGAAGTTTTGAAAATAGTACAATTTGAATGCAATGAGATTGTATTGTACAGAAATGTCTTGAATAACTACTGTAAATGGATAAAAGCAAGGGTTGAAAAAAAATTAAGTAACATTCGTTATTATATTAATATTAATGGAACCAAAAGAGTTGCCCATATCAATCAATTGAAAAAGTATCATGGACATTTTGTAAAACAAAACGCAAATATTACATTTAAAAGAGTTGAGAAGAGAAAAAGGAGAAGAAGTAGTTCTTCAGAAACAGAAGAGAAGGAAGTGAGAAGATCAGAACGAATAAAACGACAAAGAGAAAACAATGCATAAAAACAAAAATGTAAAAAGAAAAAAAAAATATTCTATGTTTGTTGTCATATTTCGCTAAATCATGTATTGATTTATAAATTTGTATTTTGTTATTGTATGTACAGTATTTGTGTGTTTAAGTTATGTTTACCTATCATTATATAGAGTCTTAAGCTAAAGTGAGGAGGAAATGATATGTATGTTCCAACCCTGATTAAATAATATTTCACTCAATATTTACGTTATAAGATTACTATATAATTATCTCGCTCTTTCTTAACACACTCTCTCTTATATCACTCTCTCCATCTCTCATTCATCACTATTCATATTCTACGTTTATATCATATTAAATATCTAATACCGTTATCACTAGGCTAAGTTTCTTGTTATTCAATAAAGTAGTTTTTAGTTCAGCTCTGACATCCAAAGTGTTTCATTCTCTCTTGAAGACATAACAAACCGAAACATCGAAAACTTTTTCATTATGGATGAATTTGCTCGTGATCATAGATCAAATATATATTTACCGCCATCACCACTAACTACCTCAGGCATCTCAAGGACATTGCATCCTACATCGCATGAAAGCTTAAGGATCAAGGAGTGTTTTCTTTTATAAAACTATAATATTTTGACCTAATCAGGGAAAAATCTACTCTTTTGTTTCATATGATTTTGTGGGTCCTTGCGAAGACCTTTAGGGTGAATAGTCTCAGCCGGCTGTAGGGTTTTGGCATGGACCAATTATGAACAATAAATCTTGTTGATATATATTATTTTATTATGGCTTACATATATTTCAAATTTCGATTATAGTTCTTAGAGTATCAAATACATTTAATTATTCATTGTTCACACGAATATTACTTTATTAACCATTTGACTCTACAACTAATTGCTAACTGCTAGCATATTATTTGGGTACAAACCACATGGGGCCCAGTTATAATTTGGACCACTTTGTTTTATTGTTACATTATATGATTAGTGTATGTTTTTTGGTTATGTTTTTTGTGGTTATTTGCGTTTGGTTTTTGCCAAAGGATTCCCTTTGTACTCATATGACTTATGTTATATTTCTGTGTGCTGTGCTGTGTGCTTACTATATGTTTAGTTCTACTCTTGTTCCTGTTCCTGTCGGTGTTATATTAAGTCGTCCTCTTGCTTGCTGTTTTATGCTCATCAGTGACTTTTTCATGCTAGGGTTGATGCTGTTTTTATTTTGTGTGTGTGTGTGTTTGTATTTTGTAGCCCCAAAGCTTTAATTGTTCATATTACAGCTTAGACACTACTGAATAGCACCCTAGAAAAGTCGCACTCGCATATATAACATGGTTTGGAGCTAGTTGCAAACACTAACAAATCATAACGCACTGAGATAAAGGGTTTGTATGAGAGCAAGTGATAGATATTATTGGCTGTGCATTTAAAAAAATATGATATATAGCATCTACTTTGCAAACTGCTTCGGAGAAGAAAACTGCTTCAAAGTCAAAAACTAAATACAAAAACTAGAAAAATCGGATCAGAAACCCAATTTTGTAGTAAACTTTTAAAAGAAACCCCTAAGAAGAAATTAAGCAGGATTTCTTATGAATTTCAAAGTTATTCTGCAAAACTGCTTCTAAACTGCTTTTTGACAGCTTCTCACAAAAAAAAACATGTTCAAACTTTAGCTTGAGGAATTGCAAACCTGCAGTTGCGAAGCAGTTTTACAATACCGAAAAACTGCTTCTTAACTGCTTTTCCCCTAAGAAACGAGGTAAACCTAAGCTGATATATAACATAAAGTTTACAAACTGCTTCGTAAAAGAAAACTGATTTAAAGTCAAAAACTAAATACAAAAACTAAAAAAATCGGATCTAAAACCGAAATTTGTAGTAAACTTTTAAAAGAAACCCCTAAGAAGAAATTAAAGCAGGATTTCTTATGAATTTTAAAGTAATTCTACAAAACTGCTTCTAAACTGCTTTTTGACAGCTTCTCACAAAAAAAAAACATGTTCAAACTTTAGCTTGAGAGATTGCAAAACTGCAGTTGCGAAGCAATCCTACAACTCCGCAAAACTGCTTCATAACTGCTTTTCCCCTAATAAACCAGTTAAACCTAGCTGATATATAACATAAACTTCACAAACTGCTTCGTAAAAGAAAACTGCTTTAAAGTCAAAAACTAAATATGAAGTAGAAAATTGGCATATAATCTGTAGTAAACTTTTAAAAGAAACCCCTTAGAAGAAATTATAGCAGGATTTCTTATCAATTTTAAAGTAATTCTGAAAAACTGCTTCTAAATTGCTTTTTGACAGCTTCTTACAAAAAAATACGTGTTAAAACTTTAGCTTGCCGGATTGCAAAACTGCAGTTGCGAAACAATTCTACAATTTCGCAAAACTGCTTCTTAACTGCTTTTCCCTTAAGAAACCAGTTAAACCTAAGCTGATATATAACATGTACTTTTCAAACTGATTCTGAGGAGAAAACTGCTTTAAAGTCAAAAACTAAATACAAAAACTAAAAAAATCGGTTCGGAAACCCAATTTTGTAGTAAACTTTTAAAAGAAACCCCTAAGAAGAAGTTAAAGCAGGATACAAAAACTAGAAAAATCGGATCTAAAACTGAATTTTGCAGCAAACTTTAAAAAAAAACCCTAAGAAGAAATTAAAGCAGGATTTCTTATGAATTTTAAAGTAATTCTGCAAAACTGCTTCTAAACTGCTTTTTGACAGCTTCTCACGAAAAAAAACATATTCAAACTTAAGCCTGAGGGATTGCAAAACAGCAGTAGCGAAGCAATTAAACAATTCCGCAAAACTGCTTCTTAACTGCTTTTTCCCAAAAACCGAGTTAAACCTAAGCTGATATATAATATAAAGTTTACAAACTGCTACGTAAAAGAAAACTGCTTTAAAGTCAAAAACTAAATATGAAGTAGAAAATTGGCATATAATCCTGGAGAAAACTTTTAAAAGAAACCCCTTGGAAGAAATTATAGCAGGATTTCTTATGAATTTTAAATTAATTCTGCAAAACTGCTTCTAAACTGATTTTTGACAGCTTCTCACAAAAAAAACATGTTCCAACTTTAGCTTGAGGGGTTGCAAACTGCAGCTGCGAAGCAATCCTACAACTCCGCAAAACTGCTTCTGATTTTCCCCTTAGAAACCAGTTAAACCTAAGCTAAATTATAACATATACTTTACAAACTGCTTCGGAGAAGAAAACTGTTTTAAAGTCAAAAACTAAATACAAAAACTAAAAAAATCGGATCGGATCGGAAACGCAATTTTGTAGTAAACCTGTAAAAGAAACAAAGAAGGAATTGAAGCAGGATTTCTTATGAATTTTAAAGTAATTCTGCATAACTGCTTTTTGACAGCTTCTCACAGAAAAAAACATGTTGAAACTATAGCTTGAGTGCAGTAGCGAAGCAATTGTACAATTCCGCAAAACTGCTTCTTAACTGCTTTTCCCCTATGAGACAAGATAAACCTAAGCTGATATATACTTTAAAACTGCTTTAAAGTCAAAAATTAAATATGAATTAGAAAAATGTTAACCCTATTTTGTAGTTTTAAAAGAATCTCCTAAGAAGAAATTAAAGCAGGATTTCTTATGAATTTTAAAGTAATTCTGCAAAACTGCTTTTAAACTGTTTTTTAACAGTTTCTCACAAAAAAAAAACACGTTCAAACTTTAGCTTGAGGGATTGCAAAACTGCAGTTGGTAAGCAGTTTTACAATACCGCAAAACAGCTTCTTAACTGCTTTTCCGCTAAAAAAAAACAGTTCAACCTTAGCTTACACCATGCCTTCCAGGTACCAAAGCTTATTTCAGGCTTAGTCCAGGCAATCCATAGTTTTTATAAAATGTTACTTCTTTTTCACACTCCTAAATTCCCTACCAGTTATAGTACCCTCTACAACCGAAATCATGTTACTTTCAGTTACACTATCCTGGTACATGACATGTATGGTGTTTGCCAACATTTTGTGTTACTATTATATAGTATATCTGGGTATCAGATGTTTTTGTCGGTGTGTTAGTGTTGCTATATATGTATAAATTCATATACATATATATCTATATCTATATATTTATATATGCAAACATTTAGTAATCTCAGCTATATGTACCCATCATAATCTAATATTAGTGTTAGTAGTGGCAGTAGTTGTTGTTGTTGTTGCCTTTATTATGGTGGCATAAAGAAAACATAAACGTAAAAATTAAATCCTGATTGTTACATACACCCGGTGCCTGAGCACGGTTACAAATTACAGAGCATTGCATATCTCTGTGAACACTATAGGGGATACATTTTAATTGGTTGCTTGTACACATGCATACAGATACAGATATATATATATATAGGTATCTACATATGTGTAAGAGTATAAATGTATATGGCTATAGTAAAGGGTTTTCCAATAGCTACTTGACAACTTTGAATTTAAATTGTGAACGCACTATTTCACTGATCATCTAATTGTTGCTTTCTTTTTTTTCAGTAAACTTAACATTTTCGTTATGGTAAAGTACACGAAGGAACAACGTTTGGAAATTATAAAAATGTACTACCGAAATTCGGAGTCGGTGACCGCAACTTTAAGAGCGTTAACTCCAATTTTCGGTCGTAATTCTCGCCCTAGTAGACAAGCAATAACAAGTTTAGTGCAAAAATTTGAGTCTACATATTCATTGTGTGATGCTGTCGTGCCAGTGAGACAACGGCCTGGTCGAAGTTCCGAAAATATCGCTGCCGTTCAGGCGTCCGTAGCAAACGATTCAAATCAGTCGATTCCGCGGCGTTCTCAAGAACTGGGCATCCCCAAGACCACTTTATGGCGAATTTTGCGTAAGGATCTGGGTTTACACCCATACAAGATTAAGCTGACTCAAGAATTGAAGCCGATGGACCATTTGAGTCGACGTACGTTCTCCGATTGGGCTCTGGAGAAGATGCACCAAGATGATGAATTTCATCGCAAAATCATCTTCAGTGACGAAGCTCATTTTTGGCTCAATGGGTTCGTCAATAAGCAAAATATGCGTTATTGGTCTGATGAAAATCCACATGTGCTTCACGAATCACCACTTCATCCACAAAAAATTACTGTTTGGTGCGCTTTGCATGCCGGCGGCGTCATTGGGCCATATTTTTTCGTCGACAATAACGATCGTCACGTTACTGTGAATGGCGATCGTTATCGCGCAATGATTAGCGATTATTTTTGGCCCGAATTGGAACACATGGACTTGGATGACATGTGGTTTCAACAAGACGGTGCCACAAGCCACACAGCACACGTTAAAATCGATTTATTGAAGAGTAAGTTTGACGAGCGTGTTATCTCAAGAAATGGACCAGTCAATTGGCCGCCTCGTTCTTGCGATTTAACGCCTCTAGATTTTTTTCTTTGGGGCTACGTCAAATCATTGGTCTATGCCAACAAGCCGACAACGTTGGAAGAACTTAGAGCCAACATTGAACGCGAAATAGCGGCCGTTCCGGCCGAAATGTGTGACCGAGTCATCCTAAATTGGGTCCAACGAATCGACCGCTGCCGACGTGGCCGCGGTGCCCATATGAACGAAGTCGAGTTCCATTCATAAATGTTTTGAATGTATTTCAAGTCGGTAATAAAGTTTTGGAAATATCTCAAACGGTTTGCGTTTTATTTAAAAAAAAAGTTGTCAAGTCCTTATTGGAAAACCCGATATATAATATGTCACTTTGTGTATGTGTGTTGCTTGTGATAGGTTCATATCATGTTCAAACACTAACAACAACAACAAATGTTGTTATATACATGTTGTTTATGCTTATTTTTATTGTTTTAGTTAATCTCTTTGTTGCATGAAATTTAATTAACAAAAGTGTTACCGCCTCCATTGGCACCCTTTGCCATTATTATCGTCACAGTCATCATCATCGCCTCCCACACCACCATGAGCCACAAATCCGATTTGTATGCGATTACATTTTTATAAAAAAAAAACATTTAAAGTGCACAAGATCGTTCTGTTACTTGAAAAAAGTTTCAGTGTGGGAAGCGAGATACTTTATCTGGGTTACAAGAAACTATGTTACACAAAAATGCTGATGATACAGGCATAGGCTATACTTTCTATACTAGTACAATAACTGGCCGATAGGTGGCCATATGGTTCCTACATACAACTTTAAAGACTTTTGTTATTGCTTATAATTTCTGGTCAATGAAAAAAGGTTTGGGAAATGAGACACTTTTTCTGGGTTAGATGGAACTGTGCGGCAAGCTGTCTATACTAATACAATGAATAACCGATAGGTGGCTATGAGGCAAAATTGCCAAAAAACTACTTTTTAACAGCTTCTCACAAAAAAAAACATGTTTAACCTTTAGCTTGAGGGATTGCAAAACTGCAGTAGCGAAGCAACTGTACAATTCCCCTAAAAACCAGTTAAACCTAAGCTGACATATAAAACGTACTTTACAAACTGCTTCGGAGAAAAACTGCTTTAAAGTCAAAAACTAGAAAAATCGGAAGAAACACAATGTTTTTAGTTAACTTTTAAAAGAAAACCTAAGAAGAAATTAAAGTAGAATTTCTTATGAATTTTAAAGTAATTCTGCAAGTCTGCTTTTTAAGAGCTTCTCACAAAAAAAATGTTTAAACTTTAGCTTGAGGGATTGCAATGTTGGAGTTGCGAAGCAATTGTACAACTCGCAAAACTGCTTCTAAACTGCTTTTCCCATTAAAAAAAAAAACAGTTAAACCCAAACTTGCACTGTGCCTTCCAGGTACCAAAGCTTATCTCAGGCTTAGTCCGGGCAATCCATAGTTTGGGAAGTTACACTTTTTCTGGGTTACATGGAACTGTGCGGCAAGCTGTCTATACTAATACAATGAATGACCGATAGGTGGCCATGAGGCAAAATTGCCAAAAATTCTATGAAAAATTTTGTAGAATAAAAGTTTGAGGAAATTTAAGATTTTCTAAAAACTCAAAAAATATTTACAAAACATATGAATTTAAAGGAAGAAGTTCGGGCTACAACACTGCACTTTCGGAACTGTGAACATGTATTTAGTTCAGAAATTTCTACAACAAATATAGTTTTATATTTTCGCTTTTATGACCATTTTTATTTCTATGAATTTTTGTTCAGGACATATTTGTGCATGGAACCCAAAATCTATAAGGTGAAAAATAGGGACTATATGGGTCTGTAAGTGGAAGTGTGGACTGCAATCTTAGACATTCAAAATAGTGCAAATTTATTTATTTTAGTAGCTCCTAGAAAAAAAACTTTGTTTTTATGGTGCCAACCATTTCTTTGAATTTTGTGAAGGACATTTTTGGTCATGGAATCCAAAGTACAATAGGTGACAAAACGACACAAATATGTAATTTAAAGAGGTAGTTTAGACTACAACTCTACACTTTTATAAAAGTGGATATTTTTGCGCTATGGGTACAATTTTGTCGAGGACATGTTTGGCAACGGATTCCAAAGTCCTTAAGGTGACATAGGTGGAAGTAAGGAGGAGGAAGTGTATGCTACCATCCTACACTTACAAAATGGTGAAAATCAATTTTGTTTGGAAATTTTAGAATAAAAACATTTGCACTATTGGTACAGATTTGTAATTGTTATAAACTTTTTCCACGACATTTTTGGCCGTGGAATCCAAAGTCCAAAACGTGACTACAAAATTTCTATATCTATTTAATGACGAGAGCGAAATAATGGGAAATTTTTAAAGATTTTGTCAGTACTACATATAAATTAGTTAAAATACAAATTTTACATAAAAAAGTAAGACGAAAAATTTCAGAAAAATTTCTATTTTAACTGGTGTTATGCCGATTGTGACCATATGGTAACAGCTTTAAAACCGGTAAATAAAAAGAACCAAGTACAAAATAATTCATGCAATACGTTTTTATGATATTTCATATTCTTCTTAAATAACAAAAACTAAAAGTCTTTAATATATCAGTCTTAAAACGGCCAAAAAATATTCTTGATATGGAGTGACTTTTTATATCCCTCCAGATTGCCGTTTTGCGCACATGTGAAAAACACCTTTTTTTAATGATCCCCCACGTTCGCTACTAACGTCTGATCGCATAGCGGTAAATCAAGAATGAAAGATCAAAGCATGCTTTGATGAAATCAAAAAAGAAAATTTATTTTTATGTTTATTTTATTGCGTGCAATATCTAATGCTGTCGACGTTACCATATGGTAACAGTCGTCACTAATGGGTTAAAGCTGGAAGTTTTGCTGACAATCTAACGCTTTCAGAATAATTTTATCTAGTTTAGAATTTTTTACAACAACATTTCCATATTGTCACATCTATTACATTTTGATTTCTATGGATGTTTTTACTAGACATTTTTGGTAATGGAATCTAAAGTCTTTAAGGTGATGAAACGACACCTACATAGACTAATAGGAAGAAGTGTAAACTACAATCTTGAACTTTCAGAATTCTCAAAAATTATTTAGCTCAGCAATTCCTAGAACAAAATCTTTTTTTGCTATGGGTACATCCATTTCTAAGAATTTGCGGTAAAATTAAAATTTCACAACGTGACAAAAAAATGCCTTACTTGGCATTAAAGGAGATAGTGGGGGCTACAATCCTACACTTCAAGAATGGTGAAATTTTATTCGGTTTATACAAATTCGAGAACAATCTTTTCTAAGGTTAAAATTTTTTCGTTTTTATGATGTTGTTCCAGGACATATGTGCCCAAGGAATTCAAAGCCAAAAAAGAGGGACCTACGCGAGATTAAAGGAGGATATAAGAGAGATAATATTCCACTTTTTTCAAATTGTGAAAATATAATTAATTTAAATTTATTTAAGAAAATTGCTATATAGAAAACTTTTGCATATGGGTAAAAAATTTTAATTGCCATTAGTTTTTTCCAGGTGACAAATAGGGGCCTATTTGGAATCAACGGACAAATGGTTGGCACCAATACCGCTTGTTCAGAATGGTGACTAGGTATCCAGTTTAGAAATCTGTAGAACAAAAGCTTTTTTAATATGTAGGAAAATTGTCGATTCTTTATGTTTTGTGAAGGACAAATTTAACAGTCCAACTCTAAGTCCTAAATGTGACAAAGCGACATCTATATAGAATAATAGGAGGTAGCATAGAATAAATTTCAAAACTTGAAAATGGTTGGAAATTTATTTAGTTCAGAAATTCCTTGAACAACAAATTTTTCAACAAAAGTACAACCACTTGTTTTTATTTTTATTCAAGATGTTTTTGGGCATGGCATTCAAATTTAAACAAGGTGACAAAAAAACGGTCTATATGACATAGAAGGCGGAAATGTAGACTAAAATCCTAAAGCTTCATAACGGTGAAATTTTATTTAGTTAGGAAATTTCTATTTTTAAATGGAATGTTCTGTCGACTATCGACATATTTTCATATAGAACATTATACTATCAATTATTATTTTTTTTAAGTATATTTTCTTAAATCATTTCTAATCGTCAAATTATAAAAGTCCATAAGACATTTCCCTACCTACACCGTAACTGCAAAAAGCTACAACATTTCCCAGTTATAATTATTAACATCCCGGGGAATTAAACTCCTCTCCCTAAACATGACTCCAAGCAGCACATTGTCAAACTCTTGTCACAAAATTTCGCTAGTCGTAACAACCTTAACCATTGCGAGAACTTTTTCTAACTTTTGTCATTACTTTGGGCGGCTAGAACATACTGCGTCGCTTTGTCCATCATCATCGTCAGCCGCCGCCGCCGTCGCTAATAGTGACACCTCCTTGTGGTCTTTCTTCATCACTGTAGTACAACAATTGTCATCAAACGCCCTCCTAAACTATTGGTCCTGGAGTTGTCAACAACGCAATTACTTCAGCTCGCACTCCATACACTCCTCTTCGATTTGAGCACCGAATCTTGCCAAGGAATCCATATACTACATACGTGTACTAAACATATGTGATGACGTACATACATTACGCTGTAGATGTAAATAGTATTTTTGAAGTTTAATTTGAAAACCAAAAATAAAATCGTTTCACCACAAGACAAGACCTACACGCGCTTCATGCACTTTAGGAGGACTACATGTAGTATGTGGCAGCGGACCACATACGTCGCGAATGAGGCAGATGGCTGGAAGACAGCGCACGCCGACCGACTGACTCAGACTCAGGCATCATCGACACTTCATGTGGAGCCGCTAAAGGAGTTTAAGTGCCAGGAAGAAGAATGTCATGAGCATAAAGATGATGATGGGATGACGACGGAGGAGACGACGACGACAACAACGACCATGATAGTGATGATAATGATGGAAATGGCATAAATGCATTGGCCCTGTGTGTACGAGTATGCATAAATGCAATTGAAGATTGATAGATAGTTATGTGGAGATTGTGAGTGCGAGGGGTGTACAAATGACCAGAGAAGTATATTACAGAAAATTTTGAAGACAAAATGCTCTTATTTGCAATGCAAAACAATTTTGGGCATATGATTCTATATTAATATAAAAATAAGTCGAAAGCCTAGGACCTAGTGTTCTATGATGTTTAGAATGTTTAGAATTTTTGCACTATGGGTACAAATTTTTTATTGCTATAAATTTTTTCCAATTTCAGAATTTTTTAATTTTTGTGAATTTTTTCCCAGGTCATTTTTGGTCATTAAATTCAAAGTCCTGAAGGTGACAAAATACAACCTATATGGAATTAAAGGAGGAAGGGTGGGCTACAGTCCTACACTTTCATAATGGTTTATATTTATTCAGTTTCCAAATTCCTAAAACAAAAACTTTTGCACTATGGGTACAAATTTTACATTGCTATGAATTTTTTTCAAGGACAGTTTTGGTCATTGACTCCAAAGTTTTAAAGGTGATAAAATGGGACCTATTTGAAACTAAACTAGGAAGTGTAGGCTACAATCCCGAACTTTCAAAATGGTGGCAATTGATGTAGTTCAGGGATTTCTAGAACAAATCATACAATTTCACATTTTAAGAATTTTTTAATATTAGTGAATTGTTTTCGATGTAATTTTTGGTCATTAAATCCAAAGTCCTGAAGGTGACACAATACAACCTATATGGAATTAAAGAAGGAAGTATGGGCTACAGTCCTACACTTTCATAATGGTTCATATTTATTCAGTTTCCAAATTCCTGGAACAGAAACTTTTCCACTATGGGTACAAATTTTACATTGCTATAAATTTTTTTCCTGGACAGTTTGGTCATTGAATCCAAAGTCTTAAAGGTGATAAAATAGGACCTATTTGAAACTAAATTAGGAAGTGTGGACTACAATCTTGT
This sequence comes from Muscina levida, assembly GCA_964034835.1. Lineage (NCBI taxonomy): Eukaryota > Metazoa > Arthropoda > Insecta > Diptera > Muscidae > Muscina > Muscina levida. Next base: position 137,460,005 of record OZ035883.1, read on the forward strand.
ACTTTCAGAATGGTGGCAATTGATAATGTTCAGAAATTTCTAGAACAAATAATACAATTTTACTATAGTTAGAATTTTTTCCAGGACATTTTTGGTCACTAAATCCAAAGTCCTGAAGGTAACAACATACAACCTATATGGAATTAAAAGAGAAAGTATGGGCTACAGTCCTACACTTTCATAATGGTTCATATTTATTTAGTTTTCAAATTCGTAGAACAAAAACTATTGCACTATGGGTGTTTTGGTCAGTTTTGGTCATTGACTTCACAGACTTAAGGGTGGCAAAATAAGAACTGCATGGAATTTAATTAGAAAATGTGGGCTACAATCCTACACTTTTAGAATAGTGTGAATTTATTTGGCTTAAAGATTTCTACAACAAAAACATATTAACTATGGCTACAGATTTTTCACTTCAATAAACTTTCCCAGGACATTTTGGGCCATGGAAATCAAAGTCCAAAATGTAACTAAAGGGGTCTTATCTGGCATAAGCAGAGGAAGTTTGTTTTAGAATGTTGAAAATTTTTACTTAGTTCGAAATTTCATTTCTCTTTAATTTTTGTTAATTCTACCCCTCGCATTGTTCCCTCGCGTGTATTGTTGTTCCTTCTCCGAGGGCCAAAAGTGACAATAATGTTGATATTGGCAACGCCTTGTCTGTCTCATTGGCATAGAATTGTAGCAACAGCAGCAACAACAATTCCTGCCACCCAAATTGGCATACAATTATGCAGATAGATATGAGCGATGTGTTAACTATACATGTGAGTATGATACTAAAGTGCAGTGTAAATGCAGCAGCAAGCGGTAGAGGTGGCAACAGAAATCGTAGCATAAACTTACATCAAAATAGTCGGAAAGACAGCGCGAGTAGAACATGAATACGTAAATGAGCCACACACGCATCAGGTCATTTGCGCTTGGAACTTTTGTATTATATATTTCAACACTTTTCCGTTAAATCCCAGTGGCAGAGGAACGTGATGATCAATTGGATTTCGCTGGCCAACGAAGGGGTTAATGGCGATGTAGAGAAAAGTTAAGGTAGACATCTAAAAAAAGGCGGGACCTTATAGACACTAAGAGGACTATATAGTAGTTCTATACTGGTTACTATCTATATAAGGTGTGAAACAGGGAAAGATCCCAAATTGTGTTGTTTTATTTTTAACTAGACTCACATTTATCGATAAAACTCTATCTCAGCCTTTTCGCCACCTATCGGTCTTTTATTGTACTAGTAAAGAAAGCACTTGGCACTTAAAAACAAACTTACTTAATTTCTTCTTACATCCCATGATTGAGATATTGAAGAATTTCTCTCAATTTTGTAAATTAACACTCGCCTCTTTTAAGACTCACTCGAGAGATTATCGCAAGCTCACACGGGAGTTTAAGGGAAATCCGAACGTGAGCTGTGTGAGAAGCTTTTACTAGCTATACTGATTGCCTCGACTATTCAAAGTTGCTGTTAACAATATCAAGCAGGCCGTTGCTCTAAGGAATGTAGATGGCTGTGATAATAATTGATGCCAGGTCCTCATGCCACGGCCGTACAGTGTTCGATTTGGGTCGAAAAGACGCGCATGGGGTATTGGTGGTCCCTAAAAAGCTAAGACGGCATCTTGACTTATCAAACTTATCATGGAAAAACCTTGAAGGATCCTTGACCAAGGTTGGACGTCAATTCGGAGACATTATCTAATAATGTATATGGCCAATTTCACGGCAAAAATGTCTATTCAGATTAAAGATTCGGATAATTTTTTCATGCACTTTTTCGTGTATTTGGCGAACTTTCAGCCAAAATTTCATAGTATAAAAATGGTTCGAAATTATCTAGGGAAGCAACATCCAGTTTTTTTTTAAATTTTTGAGGAAATTTCTGATCTTTGAAAAGCCGTCAAATTCAATACGGTCAATTTGAACAATCAGAAAATTCAATAATGGAATTTATATTATTGGCATGATCCTGAACACTTTTGTGAGGATATTTTTTTGATTGAATATCATCATATTTGCAAAGAAGGTAAGCCCCATGTTACTAGAATGGAAAACGCAATCCTTTTGAAAAGCGCCTCAATCGAAGAAAACTAGCTGTTTTCTTTGTGAAACATTATTTTACTTCCGAAATTAAGAATATTCATATGTACACTTTGTTGCGAAATTCTAAATCATTTGAGGAATATCTGTAGAGTCATCCAAGGTGGAGGTAAGAGAAATCTCTCTCAGAAAAATTATCAAAATTCATCCTCAACAATATCCTCCTTTTTCTCATTTCCATCTCCAACCTCATGTGTGTGACTAAATTCTTTTGCTCATCAGGTAGATTTCCTGTCTGTCGCTCTCAAACTACAAATGTATGGATCGGAAGTGATGAGGTGCCATGATGCCATATATCTTCCAAATTTTGTTTCCTAGACATCCGCTTCGCGTAGTTCGTCCGAAAATTCTTAATGGACTACCTTAGAATATCAAGGAAAGGTAGACATAGTTAGAAAAAGGTTTCTGGAACTTCCAAAAATGACCCTCATGCGCGCCTTTTTGAAGGAAATCGACCACAGTGGGCCGGCCCAAAATTTGTTGGCAATAACCGACATAATGTGAAGAATTTGAATGTGTATGTCATTACAAACAAAAATGTTGTGTGTATTATAGCTTACTGATATTTATTGGAAAATCTGCAGCATGACCTTATCACCGCCTATCGGTCATTTATTGCACTACTGAAGAAAGTATTGCAGATTTGTTGGCGCTTAAAAAAATGTTAATGTACGTTGCCACACGTACGTCGGAAAGAGTGAAGGAGTGATTTTATACCCTAGGTTTCTTTGAACATGACTTTTTAAGTCGTTTGAGCCATGTCCGTCTGTCTGTCTGTAGTAATATCAATAAATCCAAGGCGATCGTACCGAAATTCTTTGTTTTTGTAAAGCTATAGCAGGATACAGTTTATGAGAAAAAAAACTGGTAGTCTAGCCACGCCCCTTCTGGTACCTCCCGTACAAATACATCATTCCGCCCACTTTAGAAATCGAGTAATATTATCAATACACCCAACGGGATCGTACCCAAATTCTGTACTTAGTAAAGCTATGACAGGATAAAGTTTCGGAAAATAATTGGAAGTCTAGCGACGCCTCTAATGGTACCTCCCATACAAATGTACCACCTCGCCCACTTTAGAGATGGAATAATAATATCAATAAATCCAAGGCGATCGTACCCAAATTCTTTGTTTTTGTAAAGCTATAGCAGGATACAGTTTATGAGAAAAAAACTGGAAGTCTAGCCACGCCCCATCTAGTACCTCCCATACACATCTGGTACCGCCCACTTTAGAAATCGATTAATATTATTAATAGACCCAACGGGATCGTACCCAAATTCTGTACTTAGTAAAGCTATAAAAGGATAAAGTTTCGAAAAAAAAATAGAAGTCTAGCCACGCCCCTTCCGTTACCACCCCAAACAAATGTACCACTCCGCCCACTTTAGAGATGGAGTAATAATATCAATACACTCGTCACGATCGTGCCCAAATTCTGTATTTTGTTAAGTTATAACAGGATAAAGTTTTGGAGAAAAAAATTGTAAGTCTAGCCACGACCCTAATAGTATCTCACATACAAATGTACATTTCCGCCCACGCTAGAGATGGAGGAATAATATCAATACACCCAACGCGATCGTGCCCAAATTCTGTATTTAGTAAAGCTATAACAGGATAAAGTTTTGGGAAGATAATCTGGAAGTCTAGACACGCCCCTAATGGTACCTCCTATACAAATGTACCTTCCGCCAACGAGTAATAATATCAGTATAATAGAAATTTTTTTGTTGTACTGAGGGTGATGGTATATGTAAGTCGGGTTGCCCGACTGAAACTTTCTTATTGGTTATAATATAATTATGTTATAGTTATGAAAAAAGCTATATAAAAATATCCTTCCTTACGGTGAGAGAGGGGAGAGAGCAACTCACCAACACAAACTAATATTGTGGTTGTATTAGGATGCCGTTCACTGTTGTAGAGGAATCCAAAAGTCAGCGTTTACTAGATATGCTGATTGACTTAACACTACTGCGAAGTTGCTGTCGATAACACAGAGGGTGCCTCCGATGTAGATGGTCTAAATATAGTGCCTCGTTCGGCACTAAACTTGTTGACACTAATCCGACATAATGTAAATAAAATTTGTATGTCAAAAGTAAACAAAAATGTTCTGTATCATACACTTCATTTATATTTATTGAAAAATGTCCAGCATGGTCCAGTTGCCACCTATCGGTCATTTATTGTACTAGTATAGCAAGCATCGTCGATTTGTTGCCACTACATCGACAAAGTTTGGTTGCATTAAATGTAAAAGAATTTCAAATTGTCAGTATTTTGACTTGGCTGATATTATTTGAAAA
>OZ035883.1:137464629-137707297 GCA_964034835.1 Muscina levida
CAGAAAAAGTACTTAAATATTTAAGTACGAATAGTGCTAATTATTCTTAAATCAAGTACAAAACGGGCTGAGCTCAAAAATTTAAGCATATAAATTGTTAAAATAAGAATGAAATTCTCCAATTAAGTTTGTACCAACTTAATTACAGAATTTTCAGTACGAACTTCTCAACTTTAAAGTAAAAAGTTCTTAGAATTAATATCAAGATTTTTCTGACTTAAAGTAAGAATAAAAATCTTACATTAATCTCTGTAGAAATTATTAAAAAAAGAATAAAATTCTCCAATCAAGTATGTACGAACTTAATTAAGGAAATATTAAGAACGAACTTGTCAACTATCAAGTAAAAAATTCTTAGAATAAATATCAAGTAATATCTGACTCAAAGTAAGAATAAAAAATCTTACATAAATCTCTGAGAAAAAAATGTTTGGGAGAGGAATAACATTTACTCTCATAGCTTAATGTTTTCTCCCCCCAATTAATTTACATTCTAAATTTTAGTTTAAAATTCTTATTTTTTGCAAAAATCGTACTTGAATTTAAGCTTATAAATTCTCCATTTAAGTATGAAAATCTTAAGGGCTTGTTCGCACAAGTGATGTGTGACCTCCGATGATGCCGTTTTCGCACCAGTGTGTTTTGACTTCTCATTAATTTCGTGGAGATTATAACACTTAAGGTTTTTCATGATAGTAAAAAAGCAAAGCAAATGGGTCCTGGTTAGATAGTTTGGCAACTATCTAATTAGCTATTCTCATATTATTTTATAAAAATCAAGCTCTAATGGGCTTCATGTCATCTATAGTTAAGAATTCTACACTTAAAAATCATGCCCCTTTAGACTTAATGCCATTAATTCTATACTTAAATTCAAGGCCAAGCAGGCTTAATGTCATCTACATCAAGAATTCTATACTTAAAATTCAAGCCCCATCAGGCTTAATGTCATCTATTATTAAGAATTTTATACTTAAAAATCAAGCACTTCAAGGCTTAATGTCATCTACAAATAAGAATTCCAGGCTAGGTTTTTCCGTTCATGGATCAAGCATTTTGTACTTGATTTAAGAAAATCCGTACTTACCGTACTTTTGATACCGCTTGGGAATGATTTAAGTACGGAATACTTGATATTTTTTTGAGTGTACGACTTTATTTGATGTCCTCGATAGCCTCACGAATTTTATCTTTGAGGTCTTGAATTGACGCTGAGCTGTTGACGTAGAACTTATCTTTCACCGTGGCATCAAAGGAAGAAGTCGCAAGGTGTTAGATCACAAGATCTCGGTGGCCAATTAAGATCAAGAGAGATAACACGATCCGGAAACTTTTCCATAAAATACAATGGTTCCGGGGCTTGTGTGGCACGTAGCGCCGTCTTGTTGAAAATAACGTTATCCAGATCAATACCATCCAACTCCGACCATAAAAAATCATTAATCATCTCTCGATAGCGCAATCCATCTACCGTAACTGTTGATTCAACCTCATTTTCGAAAAATTAATGTCCAATGACCCCGCCGGACATAAACCGCACCAAACAGTCACACGTTGAGGATGGAGAGGCTTCTCAACAATAACTCTTAGGTTTTCCGAACCCAGATGCGACAATTTTGTTTGTTGACGTAGCCACCGAGGTGGAAATGGGCCTCATCAGTCAACACGATTTTTCGATGGAATTCCGGATCATTTTTATGCATTTCAAGACCCCAATCAGCAAAGCACGACGTTGCTGATGATTGGCCGGCTTGAGTTCTTGTGTTAACTGAAATTTATAAGCCTTAAGACCCAAGTCTTTATGCTAAATACGGTGTAATGACGTTTGTGGAATGCCCAATTCCAAAGAACAACAAGGAATGGACAAACTTGGGTTTTCTTCCAAACTTTGGGCTACAGCAGCAATATTCTCAGCTGTTCTTGAGCGACGTGCATAGGTTTTATTCTTCACATCACTAACTTGTCCCAACAGCTCGAATTTTTCCACCAATTTCTGTATTGCGGTCCGACAACGACCAAAATATGCTTTAGTTTTGCGAACTGTGACTGCAAGATTTTCACCATTTTTGAGGTGAGTTTTAAGCGTTCAGCGTTGCTGAAGCGCGTATCGTTCCATTTTTAGTAGTGGCGTAGTTTCTACCTGTCAAATGGCAAATAATAAAAGCTTCAAAAGTAACAGCTACCGAAATAGCATTCACAATAACACCTCTTATTGGAAAACCCTTTATATTATGTTCTTATCAGCTTCGTGTACGATTCGTGCGTATCCAAACCTATATATATAATCTTACAAAATAAATAGATTACCCTCAGATATTTAAAAATCGTCGGATGTATTTGTATATCAAGATCTATGTACTATATGTTGTTCGTTCTGTATGGACTACACGATAATTACAAATTCCGTTAAACATTTTAAAAGCTGTTAGTACAACTAAAGCAATATAGGTGGAGCGAGGGTTATGTCTAAAAATTGCGTATTAGTAATATAAAATTTCGAAATGTAGCGTATACGTTTCAAAACAATTTTGTACTTACACAGTGAATTCGTCTATATACGGCCGATTTTTTACTTATTTTTAGTTGCACAAGTTCGTTCTCTTAAATATTCTACATATGTAAATCTTTGCAAAAAAAAACCACTACCACATTAAATATTTTAAACTTTTTCCCCCACTTACGACAGTTTTTGGCAAAATGAAAACCTTTTGGCTGACAACAATTAAATAACCGATTTGAAGTTGTCTATCAAATGCTGGCGCAACTCATTACCTTTTGCCAGCAACAGCAGCAGCATCCAGAAGAGATGTGTGCCCAAAAACATACGTTAGCTAGCTAGTAGTACATCTGTCTCGATAACTGTCCGTCCCAACGGCTGCATATCAGTTAGGCAGCCAGTCAGCTAGTCGTGTCTCAGTCAGACAGTCAGTCATGGAGTCTTATCTAACGGCGTCGGTATGTCAAGTAAACCGAAAATACCACAACGCCCACAAAATTGTTTGAAACATTTGGTGACACTAACGAGTTTCAATTAGTTTCAACACGCACTCACACACTAACATAAAGTGCATACACACACACATGCACACACACACGTTTACAGGCATAGCATTTCTAAATGCAACGACATTGGCATGTGGCATAGAGTTCTATGCAACTCAACTCATTGCAAAAGGGAGTTGCAAACCAATAAGAGACAGAGAAAACCCAAGAAGAAAACCCTAAAAACAAGAATTTTATTGAAACTCATAGAGAAATTTAAATGAAATGTGTTCCATATTGCAAAACGGATGCAAAGAGGTAAAGATATACATAGGAACATGTTCTTGTATGTGTATGTATATAAATATACATATGTATTAGGCATACATAGACATGTCAGGACAGTAAAGCATTTCATGTTGAGTGAATCTTGGAGAAGGTTGTTGTAGTGATACGCATGTAGCCTTGTAGTGGAGATGATAAGAAAATTGGGGATAAAGAAAAGTATCAAAGTTGTACTATATTGATATATCATAGAAATTACTAAAGGCCCATAAACCTGGTCAGTGTTCGATTCCTGTCGCAATTATCTACATTTCTTGGAACGGCGTACCCCATTGAAGTTAAAGACAGCAAAGCAACTTCGCCTTAGTGTCAAATCAAACATCATGCTTTCCAAACAGCGGAGTTTCTTGTTCTTGTTCTGTTTTAAATAAAACTTTTCAAATAGAATTCCATGTTGAAATCTTTATATATATTTTTAGTTGTTTATATTTCGAGATTTTTAGTACATTTAATTAACGATAGGTGGCGTGCGGTTAACTTTTTGATATTTATGATTTCCAAAGAGGAAATTTACGTCTCTAGGTTCTATTTCAATTACAAATGCCGAATAGAGGTGAAACCCTTACTTAGGAAAATTAAACATTACCCAACATCAAAAATATGGATTGGGTATCTTTAAGCGAAAACTGTAGAATTGGCAGCTGGTAAACTATAGCTATTAAAAAGACCAGCAATTATTAAACCAGCAAAAAGAACATAATAAGTATATCTTGAGACCGGCCAAGTGGTTAGAACACGCGACTACTATGCGGGAGATCACAGGTTCAACTCCTGGCTCCAGTCATCTTAAAAGAAACATTTTCTTTCATTGCCGGCTCCCCTCGAATGTTGTTGACAGCAACTTCGCAGTATTAAGTGTCGAGTCAATCGGCGTGTCTAGTAAGAGCTTCTCAAACAGTGACGTTCGCATTCGTCGATGAACAAGTAGGTGCCGTTAGTTGTGAATCTTAAAATAGAAAGCGTGTTAATTCACAACAACGCGATAAGCTATCCCATACCTCATTCATGGGGTGTAAAGAGAAATTAAGTTAAGTTAAGTATATCTTACAACCCAGACATGCTGTCGACAATAACTTTGCAGTAGTTGAATCAATCGACATGTCTAGTAAAAGCTTCTTGTTAAACTATAGGTCCTGTTAGTGTGAGTCAAACAAAGAAGCGTCAAACGTGAGAATCTCTCCCATATCTCATTCATGGCACGCTAAGAGAAAATAAGGTTAAGTTTTACGTTGCAACTCACAAAACTTTAAACTTTTGTTCGATTTCCTTTTTCAGGAGAAAAAGTACTTTAGCTTCTACTATCACCTTTTGCTTCCATCCCTATCTCCTTAAATTGTACATAGATTTTTTGGGGTAAACTGTCACACGCATTACACTCAGTTTCTTGAAATCTAGATGCGTCATGTTACTCAAATACTACAATTTAGTTCGCAACTACTTCTTCTTCTTCTTTTTGTCATCTAATTGAAGTTGTACATATTTGTGGCTGACAGTGCTGGGGATGTGTCATCAACCCTACTACTACTACTACCATCATGTGTTTTAAAGGTGTTCAATGTTTGTTGTTTCTGCTGCTGTTGTTGTGCCTCTGTTTTGGTTGAAAGTTTTACCATTCAACTCGTCAGATGATGATGAGTCGTCGTTGGCATTTTAAGTGACACCAAACCGTGTTGAACGTCGAGGAACACTAACACAGTTAGGAGCCTTTAGCTGACGCCGCCACCGCCACTACTACCGCTAGCAATTCATTAAGTGGCTGTGGAACCTTAGGAAATAGTCCCCCGAGACATAGCCATGTTAACATACAAACATACTGGCATATGTATGTAGGTAGCTGGTGGTAGGTGCGAGTAGGTAACCTCATATATTCATGAGTATTTACATGGTTTGTTGCATTGCTTGCTACATCTGGTGCTTATGTGGCGGCGGCGTCGGCTGCTGTTGCCGCTGCTTCCTCCCAAAAACAAGCTGGGTGTGTGTGTGTATGCATATTAGTAGCTGCGAGGAGCCACTGATTGAGTTGATGTTGTTCAGGATGTGCCTGACTGCTTGACTGCCTAGGATGTTACTGTTGATGATTTTATTACCCAAACTTTAGTAGTTCATGCTCGTCGTGTTCCCTTTGTGTTATTCATTTAGTGTCATCAATTTATGAAGTTCATGTCTTTGCCATTTTTAGCTAGGGAAGTTCACTTATGCGCGGAACAATTGTTGAGGTGGCTATTGTTAACGTAGAAGGTTGGTGACATCTTTCAGTAACTTTGTCGAAGGGTTATTAGGACGTGAAAATTAAAAAATCGTTAGAAATAACTTTACAACATGTTTGGTTTTTGCAAAGTTGGTTTATAAACTATGGAAGGAAATTACAGCAATAGTCACAGAATCTCAGGCAACGTTGCCTCTCATATTCGTTCGCCGACAGTACTCTCCATTAACGATCATAGTTCCACATATTTTTGGAGTACTGGTCACTCGAAGGCTTCCGAAACAGATTTTTTCGCTTGAGTAATTACACAGAATTCTGGTGTCTGGAGAGGGGATAATATTTACTATACCTGGTCCATCCAACGAAGTTTTTTGTCGAAGACATTTTTAGCTGGAGCATTTTGCGTCTATTCGCACAATATGTCCAGCAAACGCATTCGTTCGATTTAGACTCGCTTGACTGCGTCGATGTTGTTATACAGCTCATGATTCATTCGACGACATTTCATTTCATTATCGATGTTGGATGGGTCCATATATTTTACGTAGAATTTTTCCTCTTGAATACTGCTAGAACCAAAGAGCCCGCTTGTGTCATTACATACGATTCTGCACCACCTATCAAGACTTATAATACCACAGATGGTACAGAGTCCCCATTGTTATGCACGACTCTCGCTCTAAAGACCCTACCTTTGATGTGCTGAACACACTGTAATGAGATTGCAAATGTCAGCTCGTTCTTCCAACCAAAAGATACCAAATTGGGTATGATAGCATGGCCTGCCTTTGGCCAAGGTAAGGCCTTTCATACCACCTCTTCTACTCTATGGGTCTGTAGCACCCGGTTACAATGCAACTCCACATTCGAGCCCGAAGACTCTACAAGCGATTTCGGTTTTATTCACAGCCCAGGTGATGCACCCACTAGGAGGCCAACGCCTAGGGAACAGGCGCGAAACTAAGTCCCGGGCTCCTGATTCCTACGCTACCGGTCACACTCACTGTTGGGAGTTTCGCAGTGATGCTACTACTAATTTGTGATTTAATGGACCATACTTCACCGGATTGGGGACCTTTCGCGGAGAACCGCCATGAAGTTTTTACGTTCCCGCAGGCACCGATACATTCATATGTACTAGCACCCTGAATAGGTGGCAACAGTTCGACTACACAGACTGCAGGCATATAGTACCTCAACGGAGGAAGACGAGGATAACTCCAAACCCCTTCCGCTCGATAACTGTGAACTGCAACCATGTACCAAGGCTAGGTCTAGAAATCTGGAACTATCAGACACGTGTGGTACTAGATAACCTCTGGTCAAGCCTCGTAAAATGACTCCGTCAGATTATCACTGAAGACCTTTTGTCGTCTAGTGTCTACCCCCTAAGTCGCAGCAGCTTCAGAGGCATACCTAACTCAGCCATGGCATTTAATAGGTTTTGTTGCATACGACTATTGAATACAGCTTTGTGGTCAATAAAGATATGGTAGGTTAGGTTAAGTTAATTCGGCAGCCACGTTGATCACAGCTCACTTGGGTCCTAGTAAGAGTCCCGTTGTGATACCATTTTATGATATCCGCACCAAATGTTCCTATTCCATTCGGTCAACGTCGCTGTCAAGCCATTTTGTTGCTCTGATGAAGGCATGGATGTTCCGCAAATCGCCTACTGATAGACAGGTATTGTCTAAAAGAGTCCGATGACCAAGTTTTTCGTATCTCAGGTCACCAAAAGCAGGGCAGTGACATAGCAGATGCTCCGTGGTCTCCTCTTCTTCTTCATCATTGCAGCTTATACAAAAATCGTTGTAGGGGTAGTTTCAGCCTCTTAGCGTGTTTACAAACCGGCCAATGACCAGTTATTACAGCTATGATGTTCCCCAAGTGGACTCTGGATAAGTTCAGCACAAATCGTGTCCTCTGTATATCCATTGTAGGCCAAATTTGTTTAGTCGCCGTGCAGGTGGGTTCTCTTGCCCATATCTCTTCAGCAATGAGGTCCAGTTTCCCCGCAATGAGCTGTTTCCCCCTTGTAATAGGGATCCCAATGAGACCATAAACTTCACCCGAGTTCACGGCTGTGGCGGCCCTTGCCAGCGTATCGGCCCTTTGGTTTCCATATATGTCTCCATGTCCTGGAAACCATGTTAGGGTAACCGTCGAATGTCTCGCTATCTCCTCCAGAGACGACCGGCATTCTCGAACATTTCTCGAAGTGGTGTACACGTTCTCTAGGGATCGCTTTACTATCAGTAAGAATATGAATATAGCCGTCCAATATCCCAAGATACTGAATTTTCTCTACGGCTATTCTGATTGATATACTCAAATTCAACTCTTCCGAAAAGATTCCACAGCCCGCTCTTTCTTTTGATTTTGAACCATCCGTGAAAATTAGGATGACATCCTCCCCAAAGTTTAGGGTATTATCATTATCAAAAAATATGGTAAGTGTCGACCGTTGCATGATGTTTAGAACACGCGACTATCATGCGAAGAACCAGCGTTCGATCTCTTGCCTAAATCGTATACATTTCTTTGATCGTCATCTTCTTACAAAGCTGACGTTCGGATTCGTCGTTTAACTGTAGGTTCCTTTGTGTGTGTCTAAAAATAAAAGCGAATCAATTTACAATAACGCGAGAAGCTCTCCCATATCTTGTTCATGGGATGTCAAGGGAAAATAAGTTAATAATTCAATCGGCATTTCAAGGGTCTTCTCCAGGATTTCTTTTTCTGCGTGTCTGAGACCACATTTCCATATCTGTGCTTAAAGTGAGTGATCCTCTAGGTGGGTGCTAAATCTTATACTTTGTTAACCTCAAATTTTAATTTTCAAAATCTAATTTCAGCTATAGACTGCCGTTTTTAGTAATGGAAAATCAATCACTGTATGATCATACTTTGTACTAGATTTCCATCTCTGTTTTTACAGGTGGGGATTCCTGTTTTATAACTTTTACTTGTCACCATTTAATATAATTTTGTGGCTTTACCTCTATTCCTTTGTTTTACGATATCATCGTTCTCTGTGAAGGTGTTTTGCCTACATTTTCTTTTCCTATATCGTTCCCTCAAGATGGCGATGGCTGTAGTTTGGCCTTGTATGCAGAAACCTTTATATCTGTTAATTCGCGTAATTCTTCACCGTACCAGGGCTTGCCTAAATGTCGTTTTTGAAATGCAAGTACGGTCGATGTACCAGTAGTTATAGAATGCGCAATATGCTAACACTCTGTGCCACTGTGTAATTGAGAGAATTGGTCGGCATAGGCCTTAGCTATCATGGGGATATGCAGTCGTGCGATATCTATATTTCTTTTCATTTGTATACGAGCTGTTTACATACATGTTTACGTGATCGGAGTCTATTTTTGCAACTCTCGTCACACACAGGAATATAACGTTTCCGTCGATTACCACCTGATCAATTTCGTTCCTCGTCCTCTGGTCAGGAGATACCCATGTTACGTTATGGTGTTCTTTGTGTGGAGGTCTGGTTCCACTCACTATCTTGTTCGCTATCAGAGGCGTAGATCATCAGTTTAAATCTGTGGCTAGACTGTCTAGATTGAATTTTTCGACAATTGAACATAGAGCCTCTTCCGTTACCAATTTAGCAATAACATCATCCGGGCATCGATTATATATTTTGTCCAGGCATTTGGTGTTCCCGTTTTTGTTATTTTGTCGGGGACTGCACAGTTTTTTGTAAAAACATTTCACTTTGAGGCTGATAGTGGCTATTCGGACACTTAAACCGCGACAGCAGTTATCTATGTCATGAATACACATCCAAACTCGTGTCCTTCTGCATGACTGCAGTAAAAGATATTACAGTTTTTAAAGTTTCTCCTAGCAATTCCTAAGAATACAGCTGCAAGTTCAATTCCCTAAGCACTTGCCTTTTTTCCCCGTTGTAAAGTACATCTAAGATTCGCTATCATCGACACCGCCACTTATAGGTTATCCTGCCTACTTCCTGTGTACAGAGGTTCATAGTAACTGAACAACCATATTAAACCGTACGTGTGACTACAATTTGTTTATGCCTCGTTTAAGTTCCAGACTTGCACCAGCCATTCATTTATTTTTCGAATAGATGCTGCAATACCTAGGCAGCACCCACCCCCCCAAATAATCATTGAGACCTCTTCAAATATTGCAAAGGTGTGTGAGTGTGAGCTCGTATGTGTGTGTGCGATGAGGTTCCACATTAATAACAACGGCATCAACATTGTCGTCCGACATCATTGCCACCATTACCATTGCCTTAAGCATTGCTGTCGTCGTCGTCGTCGTCGTCATCATCATCGTAGCTACAACCAACATTATGAGTTCATGGAGTAAATGTCATATGCTCATAATTCGATTAACACCTTGTCTCGAGTACTCCCACTTTATTTTCATTTTTGAACACATGAGTTTTTGGTCTTTCCTTTGCCCTTCCTTGAACGCTTCATCGTCATAATTTTTGTTATTATTTTTTTTTCCAATTTTTTTGTTGTGAGCGTTTAATTGGTTATTGTGTTATGAGCGAGCGGAAGAAGATTGAAGAGGGTTCTGCGGCACATGTGTTTGGCTGTGGCAATGTAATGAACGGGTGTGCCACAAACACAACAAACATATTAATAATAACAAGAAGAAGTAGAGATGCAGCGACTTTTAGTGCAACTAGTGTAAGACAGCAATCGAAAGTGACTGAAATATGTTATACGCATAAATATTTCTAAGGTTAGATTTTCTCCATATTAGCGACTTTTTCTAAAACAAAGTTTGTTTTAAATTTCGTCTATAGAAAAGTTGGTGCTAGGCAAGTTTTCGTGTTTAGAAAAGTTGCTGCCTGGGCAAGAGTTTTCGTCCATAAAAAAGTTGTTGCCTGGGCAAGATTTTCGTCTATAGAAAAGTTGTTGCCTGAGCAAGATTTTTCGTCTATAGAAAAGTTGTTGCCTGGGAAAGAGTTTTCGTCTATAGAAAAGTTGTTGCCTGGGCAGGAGTTTTCGTCTACAGAAAAGTTGTTGCTTGGGCAAGATTTTTCGTCTATAGAAAAGTTGTTGCTAGGCAAGTTTAGTCTTTTGAAAAGTTGCTGCTAGGCAAGTTTTCGTCTTTTGAAAAGTTGCTGCTAGGCAAGTTTTCGTCTTTTGAAAAGTTGCTGCTAGGCAAGTTTTCGTCTTTTGGAAAGTTGCTGCTAGGCAAGTTTTCGTCTTTTGAAAAGTTGCTGCTAGGCAAGTTGTCGTCTTTTGAAAAGTTGCTGCTAGGCAAGTTTTCGTCTTTAGAAAAGTTGCTGCTAGGCAAGTTTTCGTCTTTAGAAAAGTTGTTGCCTGGGCAAGAGATTTCGTGTATAGAAAAGTTGGTGTCTGGGCAAGAGTTTTCGTCTATAGAAAAGTTGATGCTAGGCAAGTTTTCGTCTATAGAAAAGTTGTTGCCTGGGCAAGAGTTTTCGTCTATAGAAAAGTTGTTGCCTGGGCAAGAGTTTTCGTCTATACAAAAGTTGATGCCTGGGCAGGGTTTTCTTCTGTAGAAATGTTGTTGCCTGGACAAGAGTTTTCTTCTGTAGAAAAGTTGTTGCCTGAGCAAGAGATATCGTCTATAGAAAATTTGTTGCCTGGGCAAGAGTTTTCGTCTATAGAAAATTTGTTGCCTGGGCAAGAGTTTTCGTCTATAGAAAAGTTGTTGCCTGGGCAAGAGTTTTCGCCTACAGAAAAGTTCTTGCCTGGGCAAGAGTTTTCGCCTATAAAAAAGTTGTTGCCTGGGCAAGAGTTTTGTCTATAGAAAAGTTGTTGCCTGGGCAAGAGTTTTCGTCTATAGGAATTTTGGTGCTAGGCAAGTTTTCGTCTATAGAAAAGTAGCTTCTCTAGAAGAGTTGTTGCCTGGCAAGAGTTTTCGTCTATAGAAAATTTGTTGCTTGGGCAAGAGTTTTCGTCTATAGAAAATTTGTTGCCTGGGCAAGAGTTTTCGTCTATAGAAAACTTGTTGCCTGGGCAAGAGTTTTCGTCTATAGAAAACTTGTTGCCTGGGCAAGAGTTTTCGTCTATAGAAAAGTTGTTGCCTGGGCAAGAGTTTTCGCCTATAGAAAAGTTCTTGCCTGGGCAAGAGTTTTCGCCTAATCAAAAGTTGTTGCCTGAGCAAGAGTTTTTGCCTATTGAAAAGTTGAACAAGTTTTTGTTTTTAGAAAAGTTGCTGCTAGGCTAGAAAAGTTGTTGCATGGGCAAATGTTTTCGTATATAGAAAAGTTGTTGCCTGAGCCAGAGTTTTTGTCTATAGAAAAGTTGGTGCTATGCAAGTTTGCGCCTATAGAAAAGTTGTTGCCTGGTCAAGAGTCTTCGACTATAGAAAAGTTGTTGCCTAGGCAAGAGTCTTCGTCTATGGAAATGTTGCTGCTAGGCAAGTTTTCGTCTATAGAAAAGTTGCTGCTAGGCAAGTTTTCGTCTTTTGAAAAGTTGCTGCTAGGCAAGTTTTCGTCTTTTGAAAAGTTGCTGCTAGGCAAGTTTTCGTCTTTTGGAAAGTTGCTGCTAGGCAAGTTTTCGTCTTTTGAAAAGTTGCTGCTAGGCAAGTTGTCGTCTTTTGAAAAGTTGCTGCTAGGCAAGTTTTCGTCTTTAGAAAAGTTGCTGCTAGGCAAGTTTTCGTCTTTAGAAAAGTTGTTGCCTGGGCAAGAGATTTCGTGTATAGAAAAGTTGGTGTCTGGGCAAGAGTTTTCGTCTATAGAAAAGTTGATGCTAGGCAAGTTTTCGTCTATAGAAAAGTTGTTGCCTGGGCAAGAGTTTTCGTCTATAGAAAAGTTGTTGCCTGGGCAAGAGTTTTCGTCTATACAAAAGTTGATGCCTGGGCAGGGTTTTCTTCTATAGAAATGTTGTTGCCTGGACAAGAGTTTTCTTCTGTAGAAAAGTTGTTGCCTGAGCAAGAGATATCGTCTATAGAAAATTTGTTGCCTGGGCAAGAGTTTTCGTCTATAGAAAATTTGTTGCCTGGGCAAGAGTTTTCGTCTATAGAAAAGTTGTTGCCTGGGCAAGAGTTTTCGCCTACAGAAAAATTGTTGCCTGGGCAAGAGTTTTCGCCTATAAAAAAGTTGTTGCCTGGGCAAGAGTTTTGTCTATAGAAAAGTTGTTGCCTGGGCAAGAGTTTTCGTCTATAGGAATTTTGGTGCTAGGCAAGTTTTCGTCTATAGAAAAGTAGCTTCTCTAGAAGAGTTGTTGCCTGGCAAGAGTTTTCGTCTATAGAAAATTTGTTGCTTGGGCAAGAGTTTTCGTCTATAGAAAATTTGTTGCCTGGGCAAGAGTTTTCGTCTATAGAAAACTTGTTGCCTGGGCAAGAGTTTTCGTCTATAGAAAAGTTGTTGCCTGGGCAAGAGTTTTCGCCTATAGAAAAATTCTTGCCTGGGCAAGAGTTTTCGCCTAATGAAAAGTTGTTGCCTGAGCAAGAGTTTTTGCCTATTGAAAAGTTGAACAAGTTTTTGTTTTTAGAAAAGTTGCTGCTAGGCTAGAAAAGTTGTTGCATGGGCAAATGTTTTCGTATATAGAAAAGTTGTTGCCTGAGCCAGAGTTTTTGTCTATAGAAAAGTTGGTGCTATGCAAGTTTGCGCCTATAGAAAAGTTGTTGCCTGGTCAAGAGTCTTCGACTATAGAAAAGTTGTTGCCTAGGCAAGAGTCTTCGTCTATGGAAATGTTGCTGCTAGGCAAGTTTTCGTCTATAGAAAAGTTGCTGCTTGGGCAAGTTTTCGTATATAGAAAAGTTGTTGCCTGGGCAAGAGTTTTCGTCTATAGAAAAGTTGTTGCCTGGGCAAGAGTTTTCGTCTATAGAAAAGTTGTTGCCTGGGCAAGAGTTTTCGTCTATAGAAAAGTTTTGCCTGGGCAAGAGTTTTCGTCTATACAAAAGTTGTTGCCTGGGCAAAAGTTTTCGTTTATAGAAAATTTGTTGCCTGGGCAAGAGTTTTCTCCTATTGAAAAGTTGTGTCCTGGGCAAGAGTTTTTGCGTATTGAAAAGTTGGACAAGTTTTTGTTTTTAGAAAAGTTGCTGCTAGGCTTGTTTTCTTCTGTAGAAAAGTTGTTGCGTGGGCAAAAGTTTTCGTCTGTAGAAATGTCGGTGTCTGGGCAAGTGTTCGTCTATAGAAATGTCGGTGTCTGGGCAAGTGTTTGTCTATAGAAAAGTTGATGCTAGGCAAGTTTTCGTCTATAGAAAAGTTTGTGTTAGTAAATTTAGCTTAAAGATAGTTTTCTTATACAAAAAAAGTTGTTGCTTGGAAAGTTTTCGTTATTAGAAAAGTTTGTATTGCAGCAAGTTTTACAGAAACAGCTACTTCGGACAAAAACTTGCCTCTCACTATATTTTGTAAAACTTACTTTTCTATAAAATTTTGTATTAACGAAAATTAGCATGGCGCCAACTTTTCTAGTTCGGTATTACAAGTTTTTGTAAATGAAAAAGTTGATATCAAGCAATTTTTGGTGTAGAAAAATTTATTAAAAGCTAGTTTTTGTATAGGAAAGCTCATGACAGGCAAGTTTTCGTATAGAATAGTTGATGCAAGTCTTTTGGGATGGTCCAGTTAGGCAATTTTTTTAATGGCCAACTTTTCGTGTAGAGAAGTGGGCACCAAACAATTTTCGTGTATAAAAAATTAATGCCAGGCAACTTTTTGTCGTTTTTTTGTAATGAAAAGTAATGGAGAAATAAAAAAAGTTATTCTTGAAACCAAGATTGGCATAGTAAATATTTTGTTGAGGCAATTATTAATATAGTCAAATAATTTGTTTTTTTACTTTTAGATCCCTATAATAATTTCTATATAGAAATATCGCTTCCACGTAAAAGTTAACGTAAATAAAAGTTAAATAAAGAAATATGGAATATTGTAAAATTTTGTCAGACTATTTTTGTAAAAAATTATATGTCAGACAATCATTGAAGTCATTCGTTTTTTCTTTATTTTTGCCTTTATAACATATGTCCCTAGTTCTCAGATTCTTCTGCCTTACGACTCGTCCCAAGTACTTTCCGATGTTACCCATATAATTGTTTATTATTATGTGACCTGCTCTATCTCTCCCGGCCAAACATTAATGACTTTGCTGGCGGCTCTTCGTAATAGACTGACTCACATTTGTTTATGTCGCATTCCTATCAAGAGCAATAAAAACCTCAATACTTCAAACCGTAGGCAATTTCACTGATAATGCCATGAAATAAACCAACAAGGGAAAGAGAAAGAAAAAGAGGGAGAGAGAGACATAGTAAAGGAGAGCAGCAATCAAATTGACAATTTATGACAATCAACCTTTAACCCATAAAACCATAAACTAACAGCCTCTTAAAAAACCATTACGACGCACAGGCAAAGTGGAGGCAATGCAACAACAAGCACTCCGCCATCGCCGCCATAATCATCGACCGTCACAACATCAAAAATCCCACGACTTTAGTCTAAAATCTTTGAAATATACAAAATCTATAAACACACGATAGATATCAGTTAGAAGAATAAGTGGTATTCAAAGTATATATCAAAAACACTTTGGGTTGGAAGAAAATTTAGAAAAATATTGAACGTATTTCAAATTACTTTTCGATGACAAGATGCCGATAAACAATTATCGGGTGATGAAAGACTTAAAAATGTTCATATGTGGAAATAATGAATGTATGAGTAGATAAACTTAGAACAGGAAGTACATTTCATTGGAGATAAAGGGAGAAAATCTATAAGAAAAAAGTGGAAAATAGAAAATGATATGTAAGTACCTATCAGAGAACATCTGCCACTTAAATGGTTTTGGGGCTGCGCTGTGTAAGGACTTGTACTAATTGAAAGATATATTGTTGCAACAACATATACAATTATTTATCTTGTAAAGATATGGAAAGTAAAGGAGTTTATGGTTTGCTATAATGTTTCTACTACTTCTATGGGCTAAAAAACGCTTAGTAATCCATAAATTGTAAAGGCGTTTGACAGTAAATGGGTTGACATAAGTAAGATGAACGGGTTTCAAAATTTATGTTGTTCGTTCTGGAACTGTTTTGAATTACTTTTTTACATAACCGCTTAAATATTATATATTTCAAATTTTCATTCAGATATTCGTTCATATGTGAAACTTGTTATTGCCTTCTGTTAACTAATATGTATGGTCGGTTTACAAAATCAATATCAGTGTGTTTATTATAGGACTTTCGCTGTTTTTTTTTTGATACCAAACAGCCAACTATGGCTTAAGAAGCGATGTGTGTTTCTATAAAGTACAATAAATGTCCGATAGGAGGCGAGTGTGTCATTAGAAGTAAACAATTACTATACTTATTGAAGAATTCCACAACAGTTTGGGTAAAAAGCTTATTATAAAAAATTTAAATATATAAAAATGAAATGGTCCACGTATGTCATACCATCACTTGAGAACGGCTGGAGCGATTTTTCTGATTTCTTTTTTATTCGATTCGAAATTTTTCGTAGATTGTTTGTGTTGAAAAAAATCAAATCCAGGTGGCGCTAGGGTGGATTTATATCGAAAATTTGAATGCATGTACCAATTCAACTGAAATTTAGAATGGATATTCGTTAGATCATGAGAAAACATTTTATGTACAAATGGACCCGGTAGGTGGCGCTGGGGTCGGTTTACAATCAAAATTTTAACGAAAGGGCCAATTTAACTGAAATTCAGAATCTATGTTTGTTTGATCATTAGAAAAAATCGTATGTACAAATGGACCCGGTAGATGGCGCTAGGGTGGATTTATAGCGAAAATTTGAATGCATGTACCAATTTAACTGAAATTTAGTGTTTATGTTTGTGGAACCTTGAGAAAAAATGTTTTGTATAAATTGACCCGGTAGGTGTCGCTATGGTGGAATTATAATGAAAATTTTAACGAATTAAACAATTTGACTGAAATTTAGAATGTATATTTGTTTTATTATGAGAATTTTTTTTGTATATATGGACCCGCAATTGATTTGGCTGGGGTTGAATTATTTCGAAAATTTATATCGATTGTCCGATTTTACTTAAACTTAAAATATATGACTTTTTTGGCATGAGAAAATTTTGAATATCGATTATCCGATTTTACTTAAACTTAAAATATTTGATTTTTTTTGGCATAAGAAAATTTTAAATGTTTGTTTGGAACCAGTTGCCGGTGTTTAGTGTATGATACACTTAATTTTTGGAATGTTATTTAGTCACTTTTTTTAACATCATAGTTATTCAGAAGTCTATATATATATAAAAGATGTACATTTTGATGTCACCACTAATTGTGAAAACGGTTGACCCCATTTGTCCCAAAATTTCTGTGAAAGTTGGGGATTGGCTGTAAATGGTCACCCAGACCGCAAAAACGCTTAAAGAAGAATGACTAACTTTCATAATGGCGCACTTTCTACAGAATTAGAGAGCTTCACAAAGTGGTTTTCCCCATTTCGAAATTTTAGGGGACAATAACGAAAATAGGAATAACTGTTGATATCACCCAGACCATACGGTTAATGGGGTTGCTGAGACTAATGAAAGCATTTTTGGAAATTCGTACTCCTGAGGATAAAAAGGTACAATCACCCAGTACACCAACACAGAAAGTTATATGTCTGTCAATCAGCTTAAAAATGTGGTTTTAGAATATATGCCTATCAATAAGTAAGTTTTCATCACACCATGGACGACACTGCTGATCCGTTTTAGCAATTCTTATAATAAAATATAATAATTTTTAAGATATATGAAGAACAGAATTTGTCCGGGAAAACCTCGCCCTTTAAATTGATATATTTTAGAGGTCAAAGAAATAAACCAATCGTTATTAGATTTCAACTACACTCAAGATATTTTACAAAAATTTGGAGGCAGGACGAAGTCTGCCGGGCCAGCTAGTAATATATAAAACCTATAAATTTAATTACAATTGCCTTGTATTTTCACCTTAGGTAAAATTCATCAGAAGTTTTACTATAATCTTCACACCATTTTTATATTTTTTAAATTACTCATCGATGGAAAAAATTGGGCTAATATTCGGATTCAGGAGGTAATATTGCTTAAGAATCAGTAATTTTTTTGGGACGCAATTACTTACATCACTTTTCCCAAGAAAACGAAACATGGAGGCGATATTCGGATTCAGGAGGTTATTTTACATAAGATCGGGTGTGATTTCATGACATGTATCCAACACAACGCTGCAGCCAATTGTAACCAGGGCTGTTAGGGAACAGCACAAGGAGACAGTTAGATAGGCGAGACAGCTATTTAAACGAAAAAAACGTCAAAAGAAGGAACGGGAGAACGAGGATATAGAGCGATACAGGGATAGAGGTGAGGCCCGAAAATTTTACCAGAAAGGACAAGGATGGAATTCTGGTTACAGATACGCAGAGTGTGCAGAACACTTCCAGCAACTGCTGGTTCCAGAAGGCAGCGCACGTGAAGTTATCACGCCAATTTTCGACGACGGCTTAGATTGCCCACCACCAAGTCAAGCCGAGTTAAGAAGAGCAATATCACGGCTGAAAAACAATAAAGCAGCCGGTGCCGACGGTCTTCCAGCAGAGGTCTTCAAGTCCGGTGGCGAGAAGCTGATAACAAGCATGCACCAGCTCCTGCGCACGGTTTGGCTTAAAGGGTGCATGTCCGACGATTGGAATTTATGCGTATTATGTCCTGTGCTGAAAAAAGGTGATCCAAGTGTGTGTTATAACTATCGCGGGATCAGCCTTTTACCCATCGCATATAAGGTCCTGTCGAGTGTGCTATGTGAAAGACTAAAGCCAGTGTTATCCAACCAGAGGGCCTTATCAGTGTGGCTATAGACCTGGAAAATCAACAACTGACCAGATATTCATGCTACGACAAATCCTGGAAAAAACCTAAGAGAAACAGATCGACACGTACCATCTTTTCGTCGACTATAAAGCTGCCTTCGACAGCCCGATACGGCAGAAATTACTCGAAGCCATGGCTGAGTTTGGTATTCCTGCGAAGCTGATACGTCTTTGCGGTATTACGCTGACTGACACGAGGTCTTCAGTGAAGATTGGCAAGGACCTTACGGAGCCATTCTGTACCAGACGAGGCCTAAAACAAGGCGACGGTCTACCGTGTGATCTCTTCAACATAGTGATGGAGATCATAATGAGAAAAGCTGCAGTAAACACGAGTGGCATTATATTCAACAAAAGCCACATGCTACTCTCGTAAATCATCGGTCGAAAACTGCGAGATGTGACTGCAGCCTTCTCAGGTATACAGAAGGAATCAGCGAAAATGTGTATAACGGTGAACGAGGACAAAACGAAGTTATTAGTTTCAACGAACAATAAATCTACTTAAAAACTTAAAAAAAACTTAATTTCCCTTTGCACCCCATGAATGAGGTATGGGATAGCTTCTCGCGTTGTTGTGAATTAACACGCTTTCTATTTTTAGATTCACAACCAACGGCACCTACTTATTTATCGACGAATGCGAACGTCACTGTTTTGAGAAGCTCTTACTAGACACGACGATTGAATCGACGCTTAATACTGCGAAGTTGCTGTCAAACAACATTCGAGGGGAGCCGACAATGAAAGAAAATTTTATTTATTTTTTTCTTTTATGTTTACAATGAATCTACTCGTTTGAGAAACTGCGCGAACTTTGACAGCTATAACTTTGATGTGGTAGATAATTTTGCCTACCTAGGCTCCGCCATCAACAAAAGAAATCCGGAGAAGAAGCGTGCTTGCTAATAATTGCTACTACGGTCTTAGCAAGCGATTCAATGACAGAGCCCTCTCTCGACGAACACAAGTCCAGCTATACCAGATACTGGTTCTACCTGTCTTGATGTACAGTTCAGAATCCTGGGTTATGACACAAGCGGATGAATCAGTTCTGGCAGTATTCGAGAGAAATATACTCCGTAAAATATATGGGCCCATCATCGTTAACTGTGAGTATCTGCGTCGTTTGAATCATGAGGTGTACGAGCTATACACTGACATTGACGTGGTCAGACGCATTAGGGTGCAGCGGTGGCGTTGGCTAGGTCATGTTGTATGCATGGACGAAAATTCTCCAGCTCGAAAAGTCTTCGACAATGAACTCGATGGACGGCGCCGATGAGGGCGACTAAAACTCCGTTGGAAATACCAGGTTACTGAAAACCTTACAGAACTTGGTGTGACTAACTGGAGAAGAAGCGCAGAAGATCGAGGCGCTTATAATATTTTTCTACGTGCGGTATATAATCCATTGGAATTGCAAAGAAGTACCACCTAAGTAAGTAAGTAAGTATCCATATCACCATTGTACGACTAGGAGAAAGACATAAAAAATTGTTCAAACTTTGAGACATTCTTAATTTTGTTTGCTGGTATAGAGGATCATTTTGTTTATTCCCTAATTATATCTAACTTTTTCCTAAACAGTTGTTAATATTCAAGAAAAAATCACATTACTTCTTTGACCACTCTCTTCTCCATATTATAATATCTATACCTCGCTGTCCTTTCAATTTTCTTAACCAAACTAACTTTATTGTCAGGACACTTGAAGTGAACACCCCCCATCACAAATTGATGCATAGCCAAAATTTCTCTAAGCACACCCAAAAAAATTTAACATAATTTTTGCTGAATTCGTGGTCGTTTTTGCTGTGAGTATAACAACGGTAACAAAACGAACCTAGGATTTTAAGCAAAAAATATTTATTCTGCCAGGATTTTATGACAAATATCTTAAGAAAAGCTGCAGTTGCACAAAGTTACCATGAGTAAGAAAAAAAAAATATTATTAAATAAAATTGAAAATGATATTTTTAACCTCAACCAACCACAACAACGAAAATATATTAAAACTACTCGAAGATGATAAAGACAACAGCAGCAATAATGCTGCAGCAGCTACTGATTTCAGGACTTTTAGTACATCTTCTAGTAAATTGCTGCCACTGCTACAGCAGTCACCACCACTATGGCCACCGGGTATCATCGTACAGCTTTGACAAACATTAGTGTCTCTTTTAGTATTTAGTTTTTTACAAACTTGAAACCGTATTTAAGCCACGTAGACAAATATAATTTACCTTTTGCCGGGTATATTTATCCTTAAGCTAAAGTTAAACTTGTTCTTTGTGTAAAGAAACATAGCTACCGTTTATATGCTGCGTGACAAGGATCCAGAGTAGTCCCCAAACGGTCGGCATGAAGTTGACATATACCCACACACAGACACTTATTACTGCTGCTACTCCCTTTTAATAGAGAGAGAAAGAGAGAGTTATCATAGGCAACATCATTATCAAGCTCATTACTACCATTGTAGTTGTGATGATAGCTAGAAAAAATAAAAAATAAAAACAACAAAATTGTAATCACTATTGTCCTCTCATAGACATTTCAGACAACGTAGGTTCCTGGAACCGCCATTGCCATAGCCGTATTTACCTCCTGATATTGAAGTACGAAGTACGCACCTACCTATATTAATGCAGCCCAAGCATCGAGACATGCCGCATTTAGCATTATTTCGTTGCAACAATTGAAACGACCATAATTTTTATGTTTAACTCAAAATGCACTCTGACAATGAGAGTGAAAAGCGTTCAGCCACAATGCCATAATATTCGTAGTAAATCTTAGTTCCCGAATCGAAGGGAAGGAATCCTTAAGGTATAGCTATCAATGGGGATACAGAGGCAAAATAAGGTGATTGAAAAGTAGACAATGTGGAAGGCATACAGAAGGAGTTCTCGGAAGGCTTTCAGAAGTACCAGATGACAAATTGAAACAACTCAACGTAAATGACATGTTTACAACTCCAGATATAGAAATGTATCACACATATTCAATATAACTCGTACGCCACCTATCGTACATTAATTGAACTGACTGAGAAACCAGTTTCTATGGCAAGGAGTGGAGAAAAATAACGTCATAAAAATGGGAGAACTAATAGATACATACAAATTAAGCGAAACCCGTCGAAATTAGAATCTGCATTTGGCAATCGAACCGGAAGATTGTGAGAAATTTTGGATTGTAAATGAGTCAAAAAATACTAATTTCTAACATATTGGAAGTACTGAGAAAATTCTTAGGCATGCCGCCTCTATTTGAGACGTCTTTATGGCTTAAAGTGAAGATTACATGCTAAGTCTGGCAAAGGATGTTGGGTTTCTGGTGGAATTTAATGATTTTATCGATCATTGAATTCTATTTTCTAACCCGAGCCAATGGGGAGTATTGAACTCCACCTCCAACAACACTCATAATTAATATACCATAGGTGACGTGCCAGTAATTTCAAATCGTCCTAATGAACCCCAATTCAGAAGTTTTATTTGTGACTTTGAAAAGTAGGAACTAACAAATTGAAACAACTCAATGTAAAAGACCAGTTTAAGACTTCTGACTTCGAATTTTATCACACATATTAAAACATTTCGTACGCCACCTATCGTACATTAATTGAACTAAGTGGGAAACCAAATTCATAAGTAATGAGTTGAGAAAAGGAAGTATAAAGAAATGGGAGAATTAATAGATACATAATGTAGTCAGTGAATCGCGGCCATGTTGTCAGGACAATCGAATCGGAAGACAGTGTGAAATTTTCGATTGCTAAGGAGCCAAAAAAGACTAGTTTCTAACCTATTTAAAATTTTGAGCCAATTCATAGGCATGCCGTCCCTATTTGATACCTCTTTATGGCTTACAGTGAAGATTACCTGCTAAGTCTGGTAAAGGATGTTGGGTTTCTGGTTGAATTTAATAGTTTTATCGAACATTGAATTTAATTTTCTTGGCCTAACCTATTGGGAGTATTAAACTCCAACAACACTACCTTATGTACGATAGGTGGCGTGTCAGTAATTTCAAATCGTCTGATAAAACTCTAATTCAGAAGTTTCTTTTGTGACTTTGAAAAGTATCAGCTAACAAATTGAAACGACTTAATGTAAAAGACAAGTTAAAGACTTTAGACTTCGAGTTTTATTACACATATTCAAAATAACACATATTCGATAAAATTCGAAGTCTAAAGTCTTAAACTGGTCTTTTACATTAAGTTATTTCAATTTATTAGCCTGCCACTTTTCAAAGTCACAAATGAAAGTTCTGAATTACAGTTTTTTTTTCTGAATTACAGATGTATAGAAACTATTGTCACGCCATCTATCGTACATTAAGTAGTGTTGTTGGAGTTCAATATTCCCAATAGGTAAGGCCAAGAAAATAGTGATTCAGTGATAGGTAAAATTATTAAATTCTGGTGCAATACCAATATCCATTACAAGACTTAGCAGGTAATCTTCACTGTAAGCCATAAAGAGGTATCAAACAGAGGCGACATGCCTGTGAATTGGCTCAATACTTCCAGTAGGTTAGAATTGAATGTTTTTGACTTTCCTACAATCCAAAATGTATTTATGAATTCTCCCATTCCTATGACTTTCCTTTTCTCCACTCCTTGCCATAGAATCTGATTTCTCAGTCAGTTCAATTAATGTACGATAGGTACATTATCGTACATTAATTGAACTGACTGAGAAATCAGATTCTATGGCAAGGAGTGGAGAAAAGGAAAGTCATAGGAATGGGAGAATTCATAAATACATTTTGGATTGTAGGAAAGTCAAAAACATTCAATTCTAACCTACTGGAAGTATTGAGCCAATTCACAGGCATGTCGCCTCTGTTTGATACCTCTTTATGGCTTACAGTGAAGATTACCTGCTAAGTCTTGTAATGGATATTGGTATTGCACCAGAATTTAATAATTTTACCTATCACTGAATCACTATTTTCTTGGCCTTACCTATTGGGAATATTGAACTCCAACAACACTACTTAATGTACGATAGATGGCGTGACAATAGTTTCTATACATCTGTAATTCAGAAAAAAAAACTGTAATTCAGAACTTTCATTTGTGACTTTGAAAAGTGGCAGGCTAATAAATTGAAATAACTTAATGTAAAAGACCAGTTTAAGACTTTAGACTTCGAATTTTATCGCATATATTCAAAATAATTCGTACGCCACCTATCGTACGTTAATTGAACTGACTAAGAAATCAGTTTCTATGGCAAGAAGTGGAGAAAGGGAATGTAATAGAAATGGATGTATAAATAGATAGGGAATGTGATCAGTGAAGGCCGCACATGTTGCTACGACAATGTAAGGAAAACAATCGACATAAGATTGTGTGCTCTACCAATCGATTCAAGATTGTAAAATTTTCCATTATAGAGAAGTGAAAAAATTACTCCTTTCCAACCTTTTGGAGTATAGAGTCACTTGATAAAGAAGTCGTCTTTATTTGAAACCTTTCTTTGACTTATAGAGAAGATTGAATACATGTTTCCAATGTTTTGCCTAGATAACCTTCGCACTTTCGGAGTCCTTCTCCTGTTTCCTTCGTCCTACATTATGAAGGTATCGTCTGCGTCTGTGTCTGGCGGCCACTGCCACTGTGGCGGAATATTTGATGTCAGGTGTAACTGTTAAGTTGAAGGGATTTAATGCAACAAGCTTAGGAGTCGCAAGAAAAGTTGCATAATATTGTGTGTTGGTGTTGTTGTTGCCTTCGCTTTCTTTATGCTCCCACAGGACGATGACGAAAGGAAGAAAAGGACTTAAGGAAGTTGATGTGCGAGCGACAGTAACATAAGAAATTGCAGCGACATTCGTCGCCGTCTCACAGATTTCTCAAGGAGCATGCGACAATTGCAAATGTTAAAGGAAAGTGCTGGAGTCTTGGGCTGTGCGGTTCAAGCAGTAAATGTTAGAAATAATACAAGGAAAAAAACGATGATGAGGAGATCGTCATCATCGTCGTCGTCGTCGCTCCGCTTGCCAGACAGCGTACAGCATTAATGGAACTAAAGACAGGAAAAAGGAAATCATCTATACAAATGATTATGCCGCAGCGCAGCACTTGAGCGCTATGAGATGGCTGATGTGGCAGGCGCAAAGGTTGCAGTACTATGCACTATGCACTGCCACCGCTGCAACTGTTGATGTAATGGCTTTGATAATAATAATAATCATAATGACAATGCTAAAGTAAAACCGACGAAGGATTATGAGTTTGATAAAAACGTTGATTATTGTCAAGTGGCATAGCAGAAGAAAAAGAAACCAGCCAGCTAACCGGGAAACGCAAATACAAATACTGTTGGTAATGCTGCTTCATAGCCCTTGTCAGAGCTAGTGTTGTCCTTGTCATCATTGCACATATTGAGATAAATAAGGATCTATGATACCACAGAGAGATGACGGGCGTCAGCGACAAAACGGAATTGAATCCTGTTTTTTTATAATGCAACCCATCGCGGTGAAGAAATTGTTTCTCTCTCTCTTTCGCATACTTCATGTTAGAAATAATGTTTTATGTCATGAGGTTGGGGGCACAGTATGAAGGATATACATATCTAGCGATGTTTTAACAAATATTGACAGCTATGGGCTGCTTGCACCAGGCGGAAGGTCAGGAAGGAAGTGGTAAAGACAAACGAGCTTGGATGGCGAGATAGCTAAAGGCATAGCGATACTAATGTTATGATGATATCACTGCAAATAGCAAGTGCAACTTAAATTTAAACAATAGATGCTAGTTAATTAATGAGTTTTCAAGAAGGGTTTAAGGGTAATCAGGAAAAAATAGATTTAAAAAGAAGAGGATTCATAAAGGATCAAATTTAAATTAATAAGCTAAGGAGGGAGATTAGAGAACAACGGATGATGTTCTAGGGTTTTAATTTCTTTACTTAAGTAGTCCAAATTCGACTTACCAAGTTAATTTAGTGTAAAAAATTTTCGTAAATCTGGCACTTACCTAAAAAGATAAAGAGAAAGAATTTTATTAATAAAGTAATCTCATGAGGTAAAAGTTTAAGTAAAAATGTAACGTTGTTTTCTTTTTGTTTATCGAGGGTGTAATTTTAACTAATAATCTACTGGATAAATTATTTAGACACGAAATAAATTCAGATTATTAGTTGGATTCCGGTAGAGCGATGTTGTCTGTTCTGTTAGTTGTAATCCAGACCTATTTTAAGTGATCGGGAACTTTAGTATGGGCTCGAAAAGTATTGATGTGATCTGTGACTCAGACGACGTGTTTCGAGGCTAGAGGCAATTTGAGAAGAATGGAAACTCTCTCGATCGGTACCCGTATCGTTTCGGTACCCGGTAATATGATAATTTGGATATTTTAGTCATTCATGTTAATATCACCAACTCGACAATGTATTGGTGGTTCAGCTGTATTGGCAATTCAGTTTTGTTTAAGCAACTCGTGGTCGTATTGATGATTAAGGTCTGTCTGCGATTTTGTTTTATATCAACACTTTAGGAATGCATTGATGTGTCTGGATAGTCGGCAATTCAGGTTAATATCACCAAATTCGGAACCTTCTTGGTGATTCCGGTTTGCCAGCGATTCAGGTTAATATCCGATGATATACAAAATAATGGTTCAGAGTTGTCAGCAATTCAGATTCATATTAGCAATATGGGATGGTGTTGGTGACTTGGCAGTACAGCCTCATAGTTATCTGCAACACGGAATGGTGTTGATTATACGCGTTCTTCGTCAACTTTGCTTCATATCCGCAGCTCCGTTCGTTCTAGAACAAAGAGTATTTTTGTTTGATAAATCGACCGAAATTGGGCTTAACCAAAGAAAATTGGATTGAATAAACAGGACCGACCAGAGTCGAGTTAAACTAACCGAAATTGATTTCAACCGAATGAAGATGGATTAAACAGATCAAAGTCCGTTAAAACCGATCGGAGTCTAGTTAAACAAACCGAAAGTGCGTTCAGCAGACCGAAGTTCGCTTAACCCCACCAGAGTCGAGGTAAACCCAACGATATTGGATCAAACCAACCTAAGTTGGATTTAGCAGACGCAAGTCCGTTTAACTCAACCAGAGTTGAATTGAACCAACCGAAATTTAGGTTCAACCAACCGAAGATGGTTGCAACAGACCCAAGTCTGATAAAACCGTTCGGAATCGAGCTAAACCAATCGAAATTGGGTTCAAACAATCGAAGTTGTATTTAATAGATCGAAATCTGGAAAAACTCAACCGGATTTAAGTTAAACCATCCGAATTGGGTCCAACCAACTGAAGATAGATGCAACAGATCCAACAGATCGAGTTAAACCAACCAGATTCGAGTTAAACCAATCGATATTGGATCGGATTTGGGTTTAATAGATCAACATCTGAATAAACCAACCGGATTTGAGTTAAACCATCAGAATTGGTTCCAACCAACTGAAGATGGATGCTACTAATCCAAGTTCGAATAAACCAACCGGATTCGAGTTAAACCAATCGATATTGGAATTAAACCAACCAAAGTTGGATTTAACAGATCCATGTCCGTTTAACTCAACCAGAGTTGAGTTGAACTAATCGAAATTTAGGTTCAACCAATCGAAATTGGATCCAACAGACCCAAGTCTGATAAAAACCGTTCGGAATCGAGCTAAACCAATCGAAATTGGGTTCAAACAGTCGGAGTTGGATTTAATAGATCGAAATCCGAATAAACCAACCGGATTTGAGTTAAACCATCCGAATTTGGTAAAACCAACTGAAGATGAATGCAACAGATCCAACAGATCGAGTTAAACCAACCAGAATCGAGTTAAACCTATTGATATTGGATTGGAGTTGGATTTAATACATCGAAATCTGAAAAAACCAACCGGATTTGAGTTAAAACATCCTAATTGGGTCCAACAAACTGAAGATGGATGCAACAGACCCAAGTTCGAATTAACCAACCGTATTCGAGTTAAACCAATCGATATTGGATCAAACCAACCGAAGATGGATGCAACAGACCCATGTCCGTTTAACTCAACCAGAGTTGAGTTGAACTAACCGAAATTTGGGCCCAACCAACCTAAGATGGATGCAACAGATCCAAGTCCGATAAAATCGACCAGAGTCGAGAAGGCCAGTCAAAATTAGAATCAAGTCCGATTAAAGCGACCGGAGTTGAGTTAATCGAAATTGGGTTTAACTAACAAAGGTTGGATTTAGCTGACCGAAGTCAGATTAAGTCAACCGGAGTCGAGCTTAAGCAATCGAAATTGGATTAAATCAACCGAAGGATCAAAGTCCGTGTTACCCAACCAAAGTCGGGGTAAACCCGCCGAAGTTGAATTCAACAGCACCAATGCCGATTAAACCGACGGTGTCGAGTTATACCAACCAAAATTGACTTAAACCAACCGAAGATTGATTCAACAGACTGTAGTTCGTTTGACTCTATCAGAATCGAGTCAAACCAATCGAAATTGGGTTCAAACAATCGAAGTTAGATTCAATAGATCCAAGTCTGATTAAACCGACCGGATTCGAGTTAAACCCATCGAAATCGGGATCAAACAACCGAAGTTGAATTTAATAGATCGAAATCTGAATAAAACAACATTCGATATTGGGTCCACCAAACCGAAGTTGAAATTAATAGATTAAAGTCCGGACAAACCAATCGGAACCGAGTTAAAGGAACAAAATTGCGTTTAACTAATTGAAGTTGGATTAACCCAACCCAATTCCGATTAAGCCGACAAGGTGTCGAGTTAAACCAACAGAAATTCAATTCACCCCACTAGAATATAATATATCGCCGATGTTAAGCATCGTATTAACAGGCATCGCTTAAATAATGTTCTGTTTAAAGAAATACATACATAACCATAGAACTACGCACCGACTGATGGAAACAAGGTGTACTGACTTGTTTCCTTACATACGGTTTAATAGCTCTTATTCTCACTTTGATATAATTCAGCTAGTGATAAAGTTCCCCAACCGAGTGGCTTTCGACATATTTCGATCAGCTATTTTTTAACAACGTCCCTGTACGCAACTCCTCCGGACATTATATTCACAAACATCATCATCCGAACAGTTGACCGAACTTCATTATCGTAGCATGTCCCTAGACCTGACCAAGACCTCCCACCATATGCAGTCACGACTACAGTGCCGTGTTGAGCAAGAAGAACTCAAGACAAAAAAATGGTTTTGTTTACATCCGTAAGTTGGCAACTTTCTATACTATAGTATTGATTTGAAAAATGACTAAAGGACCTTTCTTCAATTCAGAGCCGGCAAAGTGGTACGCAGGGACGTTATTTTCTGAAGACCACGGGAAAGACCAATCATAATAATAGGCTTATCTGTGAAAACGAAATCCCAAAAATAGTTGAGGACAATAAAGTTGAGCGGAAGTGTTAAAGCCAAATAATTAAAGCACATGTGGTATATGTCCTGCCGGCAAACTTCTGTCGTGGCTAAAGATAAATCACGAGTACTTCTTAAACCTTCTAAGCAGACAATCTCGATCATTGAATTAACCGACAGAAATTCGACTAAAAAGTTGGACAAAATCCGCAAAGCTTTCCATCATTCATATCTCAGGTTCTAATAGGACTTTATTTTGCTAACGTTTCGGACCCCTTCCCACCGGCAAACACGTTTCTCTATCGGTTGCAATATTTTTTCCAACTTTCGATGTTATCATCCACATCCACATCCAGTTTACATTTTTTTAAAAACTTTAAGCCAATTAGACAAATAACGGTATTAAGAGCAGTATAGCTGCAGCAAAAAAAAAAACAAACTAAAAGCTCATATCCAATGCACATAAAAATGGGAAACAGGAACAGAGAGAGAGAGAGATGGAGAGAGTAGGAGATAGCGAGAAAAGATACGACGACATGCGATGAAAAACAATTTCACAAGTAAAAGTGAATTTTTTTACATTTGCGCGTTGCATTATTCGAACAATTTTCGTTTTTTTTTGTTGTTGTTGCTTACAAACTAATTAAATTCGTGCATGTTGTTAACAATGTAAAACAATAAAATGTGTGAGAGAAGAAATACAGGATAACAAATAGGATAGGAAGAGTTACCACATAGTCGAAAGGAGAGCGGCCGTAGCATCATTCCGAATCAGTCAAACTATAGCCAATATTAGTTTGACTGATTCTCAAAGATTAGTAAATATAGTCAGATGATCTTTTTAAAACATTTAAAGTAATGAAAGGCTTTTACTGGACCCGACACTTACTTGACCCGACACTACTACGAAATTTTTATTTGACAACATTCACGTATGCCACCTATCGTTTATTAAATGTACTAGATTGAATAATTTCTGACATTTACATTGGGTTGTGTTGCAATATGAGATATTTTTGAATTTGTTTTCCAATCGTAAGTGATATTTACAGCTATTTTTGTTTCGAGAATGATAGTACATTTAATAAACGATAGGTGGCGTATGTGGATGTTGTCAAATAGCAACTTCGTAGTAGTGTCAAGTCATTTGGCATGTTTAGTAAACGTAATACTTAGCATTTACATTATATCAGGGGCTTGGTTTCTAATACAGTACAATTAATGTAGTATGCATTTGCTAAAGAAACTGCTTGACATCTGCTTTGATCCCAAACCACCTAGCCAAAGCACACATATTCCCCTAACTTAACCTCATATTCACCACTACACCACCTCCAAGCTCTTCCCAATCTGGCAACACTTATAATCCATTAATTCCTGCAACAATGCTCGGGTACTGCAACAACAACATCCAACGCAAAACTTTATAAGCCATTACAATGCTTAACAATACAAAGCAAAAAAAAAATATATATATATATAACGCGAAAAAACCAAGCGTATAAAGGCGAGAAAGCTCACAGAAAAACATTTAAAATCGAATATAACACAAAAAAAAAGCGACGCATAATATATACGAGCATGTATAGCTATGCATACCCCAGACATTTTATGTACTATAACATTTCTATACGAACCATATACAATGGAGTCCTTTAAGCTATACTTCGCATCATGCACCGATAGAGCGAGAGAGAGGGATAGAGGGAGTGACAGAGGAAGTGAGTGCGAAATGCAAAAACATATTTAAAAATGCAAATTCTTAATTCAATTGTACGAATTCTTTTAGAGATATCAACTTATTTTTTTTTACTTCTGTATTGTTAGCTGGAAATTTTGCGGCAGTCATTGAGTCGCAACGGAAAAACTAGCTACAGACGAAAGGATAAAAAGTTCAGGCTCATTTAAAAGGGCAGGCGAATCTAATAATGAAATGAAGCGCCAGTTAAATTCAACAGAGTAGCACAGTAGTAATGAGACATTGAATGGCTAAAGATGTTTAACATTTTAGGGAAATTAGTCTAATGAGCTAAGGACTTAAGTTTGAGGGTGCGCAAGCTTAAGACTGCAAGGGTTTTAGAAAGATTGGTTAACATAACATACCCCTAACGAATCATTGGGTGTAAAATTTAGGTAAAAAATGATACCGAAATGAGCTGACTTTACTCTGCCACCTTGTGGACCAGACTTATCCCTTTTGTCCTTTTTCTCTAGGCATACCTTAAAAGTAAAGATTCAAAAGCAACTTAGTCTCTCTCTCAAGCGATTTAATGACAATGCGAATCAATCTATTTTGGGAGTCTTCGAGAGAAAAATACAACGCAAAATATTTGGACCCATCATCGTTAACGGCGAGTACCGTCATCGAATGAATCATGAGCTGTACAACGACATCGACGTAGTCAAGCACGTTCAAATAGACCGAATGCGCTGGCTTGGACACGTTGTACGAATGGACAAAAACGCTCCAGCTCGAAAAGTCTGCGGCAATAAACTCGATGGACGGCGCAGTAGGGGGCGACCAAAACTCTGATGGATGGACCAGGTGAAGGAGCTGTTAACTTAGCTTGGTGTGACGAACTTCCTACGGAGCGCAAAAGACCGATGCGCTTGGAATACTTTTCTACGTGTGGCTACTGTTGTTGCTGACATTAAAGAATAAGAAGAAGAGAAGAAGTGTCTCTCGAGGAAATAAAGATATATTTTCGCGAGGATATACAGAACATTTTGAGAAAATCCTTTTTGTTTTATTTTTGCTTGAAATAATACCACTACTTTTGGTCCACCTTGTATTTTAGTTGCTTACAAGGAATAGAATTGTTTTCGATCATAAATATACGAAATTATTATATCTCTGTGTGTTCCATCTGATATTCCAAATTCTTTGACCCATAATCATAAAACTTCACCGATCTATTGTCGGTGTTAGGTTTAAGGTCTCTAAAATAGTACAATTAACAGACGATAGACGGCGCTCAAGTCATGCCCAGGAAATGCATATACGTCATTTGCTAGTGGTGGATTGGTTAAACGCCTATTCATCAAGGCTCTTTAGTGGTAAAATAGTACAATTAATAGGCGATAGACGGCGCTCTAATCAAGTAGATTTTTCACCGATCCTTCAGTATGTCTGTTTGGGGTAAATAGAAAAAGTCAACAGCCTTGATATGATTGGAAAGGTTTTATTCAATATACATATTATTTTTTCCATGGGCCGATCCCAGCTTCAAGGTTAAAACATGCTACCATCATGCAGTTGACCTCTAAACGTTTCAAAATCTTATACAATACTTTAAAAACTATTAAAGTTGCTCCTTCCAGTTCTTCCCTATAAATTAACCAACATTTTGAGAAAGCACAAAATATCCATTGCCAACAAGACCACAAACATCTTCCCCTGCCTATCCCTCAAAGTAGATATGGATGGCGTGGACATCCTAACAATGGGAACGAAATAAATCGAATTTTCTTAATTTAAGTTTTTTCTCTCATTTTGCATTTTAAGTCTCCTCCCCCGTCAGCTGTTTCAGAAAGTAGCAAAGAAAACAAAAAAAATAAAACTTCAAGCTTTTAAAGTGATGGAAGCTAAAGAAGGAAAGAAATATTTTTCGTTTTACTCAGTCGATTTTCCGCGAAATGCTTTTAACTTAACGGGGGGGTGGTGAGAGTGAGTAGGTAGGTGGGTGAAAAAAAAAATCCTATCGACTTTTGTGTGTGCAATCCTGAAATGCATACATAAATGCAACAGCTCTTCTTTTGTTTTGTTTTTTTCCACGCAGCACTTTCGCCAGCAAAGTGGAAACTGCTTCAACACCATCTTCGCTGTGCCGCTTTTTGTACCTTCCAATCGTCGTCCTTTTCGGTCGTTGGCAAAGACGACGCCGCGCATCAGCACGCTCTCTTCTTATCAGTCAAAACAATGGAGCAATAACGCAAAAGACGTAGATGAAGGCACAAAAATAACCAAGAAAAGAGCCAACTAATAAATATTCAATTATGTTTTTTTTTTTGTATTCCTCATTGCCATAGCGTTAATGCAAGGATTCGTCTTCGAGGAAATTGACTTTAGAAAGCGGTTTGGGCACGGTGGGGAGTATAATGAGTTAAGTACAAAATTTTATAGTTATTGAATAGTAAACAAAAAATCTCTTCCTAGATGCATCCCATGAATTAAGATATGGCAGAATACTTATAATTAGGACGCCACCTATAGTACATTATGTGTACTATACTAGCCCTTATGGGGGATTTTCTAATTCGAGATTTTTTTGTATTAATTCCCTTGGGAATAACCAGAATCGCTCTTTGGAAGTCCTCATGCAGCTCACAATGTCCGATAGATTATGAACATCCTTTCAAAGGTAGCTAATAAGAGAAGGCGCAATGTTGAGCAAGCTAAATAGCAGGCAATATAAGTTACTGAAGCTCTATAAAACATCTATCCAAGAGGCTTTGTCGGCACCAAAAAACCACAAACAAAATAATAAAAAAGAACCTCCACAAACGTTATAAGGACCATGATTTAAGGATATGCAGCTGAAGTATTCGAACTCTATAAAAAGATATTGCCTTTATCAAATTGGTGGATGCCCTCGACAAATACAAGGCTGACATTACCACCCTACAGAAAACGCGATGGACGGGCCAGGAATGCACCCGACGAAAGAATTGTGACATATTTTTTAGCTGCTATACAGAAAGATACGAATTTGGCGCTGAGGATTCATAGTTGGCCAGAGACTTTGACATCTGATACCACGGTTTAACCCTGAAACTGACCGAATAGGCACTATCCGCATCAAGGCGACATATATTTTTACATCACACTGATTTTTGTACAAGCCCCAATGCGAGACTAAAACGATGACATTAAATATGCATTCTATGTTCCATTATATATGACCGCTGACCTGGCCATGATATTAAAATTGTTCTGGGAGATTTTAGTGCTAAAATGGGAAGGAAAGATGCTCTTGGTTTAACAGCCCGAAATTTAGTCTACACAACGACCCCACTGATAACGGATTCAGACTGGTAAGCTTCGCGCAGTGAGTGGAACCAGATACCCGCATAAAGATACCCCCAAGAATACGCGGATATCCCCTGATCAACAGATTGATCACGTGGTAATCGATGAAAGATATATCTCATGGAACCAGATACCTGCATAAATATACCCACAAGAATACCTGGACATTCCCTGATTACAAGATTGATCACGTGGTAATTTATATAAGGCATGTCTCAAGCGTTATGGACGTGCGTGTGATGCACGGTGAAAATATTGACTCGGATCACCACCTAGTTGCAGCCAAGGTACGCACACGACTAAGTAGTACTAAAAACACTCGTAATCAAAGGCAAAGGAAGCTAGACATCACAAAGCTGCATACCACCCCAGATAGCCAATGGCTACTCCAACCAACTCTCTAAATTACTCCAAACAAACCCCCTAGTTCTGATGTTCTCGACACTAGAGGCAGCATATTGCGAATTCTATGACGCCTGCCGCAATGACCGTACTGGGTTATGAAAAACCACGCTCAGACAAGCCCTGGTACAATAAAGAATGTCGCGAAATGTCTGAGGAAAAATCATGCTGCATACACGGCAAAACTAGAGCCAGTGGTTACGCGTGCTCTGTCGGAGCGTTATAATGAGAAGAGAATGAAGATGACGCACCTCTTCAGGAGGTAAAAGCGTCTATGGAAGAAAAGAGAGAGCCAGGTTACCGAAAATTACAGGGATAAAGTTCACCTGAAAGTTATACTAAAAGGTAAAAAGCAAAAGTTTTGGAACAGGGGTCCCCAGCTGCAAGAACAGAGATGGAAATAAGGTCACGGACATGCAGAGTGTGCTGCAAATATGGATGGAACAATTTCGTACTCTGCTCATTCCCGAAGGTAACATATGTGACTACATCAAGCCAATCATCGACGACGAAGTAGATTGTTAAGAACCGAGCCACAACGAGATTTGTACGGAAATTGCACAGCTTACAAACAATAAAACTGCAGAAGCCTATGGATTTCCGGGAGATCTTTTTAAGGCCGACGGCGATGAGCTGGCAACGTGCATGCACCAATCTCGTAAACACGATGTGGCTAAAGGAATGCATGCTGGACTGAAATTGGAACCTGAGTATTCTATGTCCTTTTCACCTACTATCGTGGTATCAGCCTTTTACCCATCGCCTACAAGGTATTGTCGAGTGTTTTATATGAAAGACTAATTCCCATCCTTAATAACTTGATTGTACCTTATCCGTGTGGGCTTAGACTTGCTAAATCCACGACTTGCTAAATTCACAACAAATACTGGAGAAGACACAAGTATTGATTACAGAGCTACATTCGACACTCCGATACCACAGATACTATTAGATCCAATGGCTGATTTTGCTATCCCCGCGAAGATGATACGAGAATGGTAATTTATTACCAATCGAGGCTTTAGACTGGGCGATAGTCTGTCAAGAGATCTCTTTAACATCATAATGGGGATGATCTTGCGGAAGTATGTAGTAAACACGAAAGATACCACTTTTTATAAAAGTCACTTGCTGCTCACGTATGCCGATGATATATGTATATATCATTGGCCGAGGACAACGGGATGTTACTGCAGTCTTTTCGAGCATTGAGAAGCAGTAGGTTAAGGTGGTTCTAGCGATAAATGACAACAAGTGGTAGATGATTTTTTCTACCATGGCTCATTCGTAAACAAAAATATTAATGTCAGCCTGGAAATCAAAAGACGAGTATTGATCCCAAACCGCTGCTACTATGCGCTAAGCAAGCGATTTAATGCTCTCGTCGAACAAAGATCCAACTCTACTAGGCGTTGAGCCTACCTATCTTCCTCTACAGTGCATAATTCTGCGTAATGACAGCAAAGGATCAATCTGTGCGGGAAGTCTTGGAGAGACAACAATTTGGACCCATCATCGTTAATGGCGAGCGTAGTTGTCGAATGAATTATGAGCTTGATAATGACATCCACGTTGTCAAGTGGCTACAAATAGAACGAATGCGCTGGCTTGGGCACGCTGTAAAAATGGATGAAAATATTCCAGTATTTGACGATAAATTCAAAGGACGGTGAAGGAGGGGCAGACCAAAAATTCGTTGGATGAACCAGTTGAAAGACGTATTTATCTAAATATGGAACACTTTTCTACTTGCGGTACTGATGGAAGAATTTCTGTTGGTGCTGCTAAATAAGAAGAAGACGATTCCAACATTGGCACCGGTATCTGGTAAAATACGCGAGTAATATTGGTTTCCTCCTCTTTAATAGTAAATGATTTATTGCCAAAGACTTTTGGCTTTACATAAGTCCAATGAATATAACGGAGGTATGATATCACACTACTATAACTAGGGCGCCACCTATAGTACATTAATTGTACTATACACATCTTGTACGATATAAAGACCAAATATTGGCTTCCTAGTCTTTAATAATGGATGATTTATTGCCGATGACATTTGGCGTTACATAAGTCCAATTAAATAACGTAGGTATAATACCACACAACATTATCTAGGGCGTCACCTATAATACATTAATTGTACTATACACAACATGTCCGATATAAAGCCCATTGCTTACCAAAGCTTCATAAATATCGGATGCTGCTAAATAAGAAAAAGACGATTCCAACATTGCCACCGGTATCTGGTAAAATACGCGAGTAATATTGGCTTCCTCGTCTTTAATAGTGGATGATTTATTGCCTAAGACTTTTGGCTTCACATAAGGCTAATGAATATAACGGAGGTACGATACCACACAACATTAACTAGGGCGCAGTCTATAGTACATTAATTGTACTACACACAATGTCCGATATAAAGCCCATTGCTTACCAAAGTTTCATCAATATCGGATGAAAGGCAAACCAGTTTATATAGAACACACATACAACAAAAACTAATGCTTTAATTTTTTATTTACAAAGGAAATTTAGAATTTTTTCCCAAAAAATCATGCAATCATCTGCAGAATACGCGAGTTATATTGGTTTCCCTCTCTTTAATAGTGGATGAATTATAGCCAATGACTGTTGGCATCACATAAGTCCAATGAATATAACGGAGGTATGATATCACACTACTTTAACTAGGGCGCCACCTATAGTACATTAATTGTACTATATACACCTTGTCCGGTATAAAGACTATTGCTTACCAAAGTTTCATCAATATCACATGCTGCTAAATAAGAAGAAGACAATTCCAACATTGCCACCGGTATCTGGCAAAATATGCGAGTAATATTGGGTTCCTAGTCTTTAATAGTGGATGATTAATTGCCAATTACTTTTGGCGTCACATAAGTCCAATGAAAATAACGTAGGTATGATACCACACGTCTTTAACTAGGGCGCCACCTATAGTACATTAAGTGTACTATACACACCATTTCTGATGTAAAGGCAATAACTTGACGAAATTTTGTCCGAATCGAATAAACGGCCTAACATATGATATAAAACACACAGACACCAACATAAAGGCTTTTAATTTTTTATTCATAAAGGAAATTAAGGAATTTTTTTTCCCAAAAATCATCGACAATTTTAAAAGAATATACTTTCGCCTTATGATCCATTATCTCTTTCCCCTCCCTCTTAATTCTAACTGATTATGCCGGTCTCCTCGGCATTATCACTTATTCTATTGTCTGCTACTGAAAACGTAAAAAACTCATTGCATAAAACAAATGGTAACAGCGCGCTATCTTTAACATTTTTTATTTATTTGTTGCATTTTGTTGTGCTTCTTTTTATCAGCCCTTTTGTTGTCGGCTTGTTTTGCTTCTTCGTGTGCTCTAAAAATGTCTGCTAAGATGCCACATTTTACTTAGCGGTTCCTTCCGGTTTTTTGTTGTTGGTGTCCTTGCTCCTTGTTTGAGGTTGTTGAGGTTTTATTGGCTTGTTTTGTGTTGAACATTTCGACATGACACTTTGGTTTGATCAATTAATTTCAGACAATACACGAGAAATTCATTTAGGTCAAAATTGACGAAAAACTATAGGGACGAGTTTTTTGTTTTTGTGTTGGGTTGGGTTGCAAATCATTTCAAAAGAGATTTAAATTAATTAATCAATGGCAAAGAAAATGGAGGACTATTTTGAAGGGAAGCTGGTATAAAGTAATGATTTTTTTTTTATTAAATCAGAAGACAATGAGAAAATCATATCATGAATACAGAAAACGTTACGAGCAATTTTGAGAAAAGGAAGACGATAAGGCGAATACATACATATAAATTTTTCTTAACATATTGGAACATATATTACCATAGGTAATCATTGAAGAAATATTTTTGTAATTTGTATGATTTTGATTGAAAGTATGGTACGGAAAACTTTGGTACCTTTTGTCTCCCAAAAATTTGCCACACTTAGAAGTAATTAAATCAAATGAAACTTTTGGTATTTTCGATGTAATGTCGGCTATTTGTTTAATTGAAACCGATGTTGATAATTTTTCATCTTGTTGGATAGTGTGTTTAGTATTGACAGTCTATTTACAATAATCCCTTCAGCCATTTGGTCAGTGTAGTTAAACGTTTTATTGCAATAACCAGGGCGCCACCTATAGTACATTAAGTGTACTATACTAACCATTACCAATATAGAGGCAACTACAATATACGTATAGAAAACTCTTTGTATGTTTCTTCCAAATATTTCCCAGATTATTTTGGATATGACTATTTGACCTTAACAATTTTCTTTAACCACATTGTCGGCCTCAACCCATCATGTTTCATTCAGTCTCATGTCACACAGCTGTAAATCAAACCTTATTACCTTAACTATCGAAGTCATGCGGGATAGACACATAAACTCTGCGACGCTATTGCGACAATGGCTACAAATTGTGTTAACTGCAAAGTAACAATTAAATTGCAGTTTATAGATAACAAATGTAGATAATATCCAACCAGAATTACCAATAAATGGTCCCATAAAATTATATATTCAAAACAAAATTTAAAATTCTCTGAAATGAAAACCAAACCGATGACAAACAGACGCTGAGAGGGTTTGTGCGCGTGTGCAAATGGGAAGAGTGTAACAAACCTCGACGGCTACAGTCGTAAAACTGGCAGCTATCGAAACGTGAATGCACAGGCAACCAAATGTGAAAATACAACAGCATGGTATGTAGGTAATAAATGACCGCACACTTAGAGGCACACTCACACAAAGGTTAGAAACTCGTAAAGCTAGTGGTAAAGAGATTTTTATCAAACAAAAAAAATGGGTCATTATGAAGTTAAATTGATTGGACGGTGAGGAGTACTCGGTACAGGGAGAAGAAAGAAGGAAATTTTAGATGTAAGCTCGAATAAGAAATAACTTAATCCGCACTAAATATTATAGGGTTTACAATAGAGATAT
Organism: Muscina levida; assembly: GCA_964034835.1. Lineage (NCBI taxonomy): Eukaryota > Metazoa > Arthropoda > Insecta > Diptera > Muscidae > Muscina > Muscina levida. Next base: position 137,503,782 of record OZ035883.1, read on the forward strand.
AATAACTACAATGCTTGTACATTAAAGGTGATTCATTTAGAGCTTGCTCTTTTAATTATAAATAAAACACTTAAAACAGAATCTGTTGTCGGAATTTTTATGATGGCTCGAAAGAACTATATCTGGCATTTATGATAACTAAAAGATAACTTCATTCAAATATTGGTCAAGGGTGGTCTATTCAGAGGGTCCAACTTGTGATCACTCTCTCCATAATTTCCACCGCAATCTCGCGAATTACATGAGTACTGTGGGCTTCGAAATCTTAAATCGAAGCCAACATCCCCAAAAAGGGAGAGTTTTTACTGGAGGTGGGAGTGGTGTTTGTTCGATCTTGCCCATCTTAGAAATTAACCTCTGCTTAGAGGATAGAAGCCTGCATACACTAATTCAGCTGTAATCGCGGGACAAACAGAGGGTGTTTGTATGAGAGGCGGGAGTAGTTTTCGTCCGATCTTGATCTTCTTAGTATCTAACCTCTGCATAGAGTATAGAAGCTTGCATACCAAATAGCTCTTAAACTACTGCTGCAATCGCGAGACAGACAGACGGACATCTGCAAAAAACGGGAGTTTGTAAAGGAAGTGGGAGTAGTTTTCGTCCGATTTTGCCCATCTTTGAACTTAACATCTGCTTAGACCACAAAAGCTTCCATAACAAATTTCAGCTCGATAACTCTTAAATTACGGTTGTATTAGAGGAGACAGTCAGAAGGACACCCCCCAAAAGGTGGAGTTTGTATAAGAGGTGGGTGTAGTTTTCATTCGATCTTGTCCATCTTAGAACTTAACATCTGCTTAGACCACAGAAGCTTCCATATCAAATTTCAGCTCGATAACTCTTAAATTACGGTTGCATTAGAGGAGACAGTCAGAAGGACACCCCCAAAATGGGGGAGTTTGTATGGGTGGGATAAATATTTGTCTATTATTGCTCATCTTAGAAAAAAAACCTCCGCTTAGAGGATAGCAGCTTGCATACTAAATTTCAGCTCCTAAACTACGGTTGCATTAGAGGGGACAGATAGGAGGACACCCTCCCAAAAGGGGGAGTTTGTATAAGAGGTGGGTGTAGTTTTCATTCGATGTTGTCCATCTTAGAACTTAACATCTGCTTAGACCACAGAAGCTTCCATAACAAATTTCAGCTCGATAATTCTTACATTACGGTTACAATAACCTGGACAGACAGAAGGACACCCCCAAAAGGGGTATCTCTTAAACTACGGCTGCAAAGCGGGGAGAGACAGACGGACATCCCCAAAAAGAGTTTGTATGGGAAAAGGGAGTACTTTCTCTCCGTTCTTGCTTATTTAAGAACTCAATCTCCGCTTAGAGTATGGAAGATAGCATACCAATTTCCAGCTCGATATCTCTTAAACAATGGCTGCAATAGCGGGGACAGACGCACAGACATCCCTAAAAGTTTGTAAGAGAGTTGGGAGTAATTTTCGTCCGATCTTGCCCATCTAAGTACCTGACGTGTGCATTCCGAATTTCAGCTCGATATCACCTTAGTCCGATACGACAGAAGTTGTTAGATGCTATGGCTGAGTTTGGTATCCCCGCGAAGCTTATACGACTTTGCGGGATGACACGAAGTTTTCAATGAAAATTGGCAAAAATCTGTCAGAGCCATTTTCTATCAAGCGAGACTTTATACAAGGCGATAGTATGTCTTGCGATCTCTATAACATCGTAATGGATATACTCCTGCGGAAGGCAGCAGTAAACAGGAGTGGTACCATCTTCAACAAAAGTCACATGCTGCTCGCATGTGCCGATGATATAGATATCATTGGCCGTGGATTGCGGGATGTTACTGCGGCTTTTTCGAGCATTGAAAAGCAGTCGGCGGAAGTGGGTCTGGTGATGAATGAGGACAAAACCAAATTATTTGTTTCAACGAACAAAGAGTCCACTCGTCTGAGACGATGAGTGAACGTTGACGACTGTAATTTTGAAAATAATAATGTCAGCCTGGAAATCAAAAGACGAGTATAAATCGCAAACCGCTGCTACTATGCGCTAAGCAAGCGATTTAACGACAAAGCGCTCTCTCGAAGAACAAAGATCCATCTCTTCCAGACTCTGATCCTACCTGTCTTGCTCTACAGCGCAGAATCCTGGATAATGACACAAGCGGATCAATCTATTCTGGGAGTCTTCGAGAGAAAAATACTACGCAAAATATTAAAAGCAAGTAATGCCGTCGAATGAATCATAAGCTGTATGAGCTGTACAACGACATCGACGTAGTCAGGTGCTCTCAAATAGATCGAATGTGCTGGCTTGAACACGTTGTACGAATGGACGAAAATGATGCGGCTCGAAAAGTCTTTGGCAATAAACTCGATGGACGGCGCAGGAGGGGGCGACCAAAACTCCTATGGATGGACCAGATAAAAGAGGTGTTATCTATGCTTGGTGTGACGAACTATCTACGGAGCGCAAAAGACCAAAGCTTTTGGAATAATTTTCTACGTGCGGCTACTGATATATAAATTTCTGTTGTTGCTGCCATTAAGGAAAAAGAAGAACTGAGAAGCTCCCCATTTGCCTTTAGTTTCATATGTTAGAGAACTTATGATTAATTTACGAGTTTTAGGGCAAATAATTAACTAACTTTAATTTTCTTTGTTTTTTATTTTTCTATTTCAATTTCCTTAAAGTTTCTTCCACCCTCAAATTACACTTTGATACCCCCACCAATAACCAATTTTCTAATTCGTGTCACAATCCCTCTTAGCCATTACATGACACAGCGCCATAACTCTGATACGGTCATAAATTTATTTCGCGTATGACATTCGGTACATTGTCAAATGCAATCTCGACTTAAATGACATTTTTCACAGTCAGACAAAGCTATGCAGTGGCCCAACTTTTTTTCTTGGCTCATTGTCGTCGATTCAATTTCATCGACAAGAATTCATCGAATCTCTATAGATTTTTTTGTATCATAAGAAATAAAAATAAAGTGAAATTTTCTATTGAAACAGAAAACAAAAAAAAAAAATCTAAAATGAAAAAGAAACTTTGGTTTATGCCGTGTTAATATTGAGTGTGATAACAAGATTAATTACTTGACATTAAAGTTTGATTAGAAAAGACAAAAAAAAACTGACGCTAAAAAAAAAAACCAAATTTCATTGTCACACGCAACGATGATAACTATTGATTTGCAGTAGAAACAAAGGCATTGTAGCAGCGTTAGCTAGCACATTAGACAATGAACGAAATGACACGGGACACGGGATACGGTGTGGCACCTACTCTGGTCCAAAGAACAAAAGAACCATGTGTTATATTGCAAGTCTATTGGTGGGGGGGGGGGACATGCAACTAACACTTTCACTTTGTCTGCAGCTGAAAGCTACTCGTCTCCCCTTATCGTCGTATACTGCACCCGTGTCATTGTATTTTGTGTTGGGGAAGGGGTTGGGCCAAACCCATATTCCCCCTTGGTTATTGTTTTTTTGGGATACGATTCGAAACATTAGAAAAAATGTGTCAATTATTAAGTTGGGGTGTATATTTTTTTTTTCTTAGGCAACCGGTAGTTGACAAATATTAACAGAACATCAACATTTTGTTATTTGGTTGTTAACATTGTGTTCACGAAGGTAGTTGTCCAAAATTAGCAGGTAAATATAATGTTGTTTTTTGTTTTTCTTTATATCTGTGAAGCGCTAAACAGTGGCGTGGCAGGCACTAGGAAGAAAGCAGTTTCAAATATACATAAAATTTTGGAAGATAGAAAAACAATCTCTAATTTTAATTGACTACAAAAGATCCACAAAATTAATAACTTAATTTATACATATACATTAAAAAAATTTTAAGTGAAGATTAAGAATCTCCAGATGGGACTTAAAAAAATAATAATAAACTTTGAAAATACACAAATATGAAAGTGAAGTACACTAATCTGTTCTATAACCAAATGCTGATGATTTAAAACAAGTATTATTAATTTTTGTTCAGTTGTTTCTAAGTTTAACCGTTACAAACGTGTCCCATCTATAAATTTAGGTTGTTTCTTTTTTTAGAAGTTTTGTTGTTCGCTTGCGGTTAAATGGTCACAATTTGATAAAATCTTGCAACTTATAATCGACTAACATTCGTTCGCCATTTAGTTTTAACTGACATAACTCTAGACAATTGCCAAGTTTTGCTTTAAATAAGGAAAAATGTGTACACTAAACTGATTACTTCAGTTGTACGTATATAAAAATGTTTCAGTACAGCGTGAGATGCCATGAGGGTGCACCAAAGGGTCATGGCAGAAAGGATTTTTTTTTCAAATGTTGGATCACAATCCTTGCCCTAGCATTTTCAAACCCACAATAATAAATCTATACCATTATAGCAAAAGCTGAAATGTCAAATTTTCATAATTTTAGAAGTAGCCAATTTAAAGTTTTGAAACCTTTTATAGACATATGGGTACATAAGCCTTTTATATTGAAATTTTATAGGCAATTTGATTGTTCGTATAAAAACTATTAATAAAAACGGACATATCATCTTTTGCCATAAAGGTAGATAAATATTAAACAAGCCTTTAGCCTTTTGACCGGCCCACACTGGGGTATGGGACCCCCAAAATGGAGATTAATTAACAAATGAAAATTGCGATTTCCAATTAAAATTTTGTACTCAATAATTGTAGACAGAGTACTGATTCAATAGATACTAGAATCAATTACATATGTTGTTTATTTAAAGTTCTATGCTCTCTCAAACTTCGGAAATTTTTTCGACTTTTCCACGTGTTAGCGAAAAGTGAAATATCGATATTTTGGAGTGAAAGTTTTTGCCTTTTAGTCATTTAAAAACCCAATTATTGTTATGGATCATTCAACGTCAGCTATTGAAGAACAGGAATAACAATTCGTTGTATATAAAAAGTATGTATAATAATTATTAATTATTTTTGAAAAAATGGTCTAAATTTAAGGTATTTTTGAAATGAATGTAGATTTTTAAAATGGTTCCGGGTAAAACCGTGTTGAAAAATTAACATAATTGTAAAATATAACATCTGTACTTACAAAATCAAGAAAAACATTTTGCGCGTTTTTGCGCCAAAGTGTTTTATTAAATAAATTGTGATGTTAGACACTCCAGCGAAAACGGTGGAAAATTTGTTTGGTTTGATTTGGCCTCATTTTCTTTGTATTTGCTGTATTGCAATTTGTTGCCAAGCATTAATTTTTAATTATACCCTACATAAGGCACTATATGCTTATTTGCCTTCATAATATTCAAATTGAAAATATGGTTAAATGACATTATTTCACAACGACTCAAGATTTTATAGCCGTCACAGAAAATTTTTTCAAAACGTTAAAATATCAACATATTTGGGAAATCTAATTCAGAGATGACTAAGAGCAAGCACTAAAAATAGTTGTTCATGCAAAATTCAGAGAAATACCTTCTAACTAGTACAAGTTTCTTTTATAAAATGTGATTCATTTAGAGGTTTGTTATTTAAATGGTTTTATTTACAAAACACGACTGACTGATTGCAAATTGATATTTGAATGGTGTTAGATATTGTTTGACATTTTGTCATGAAGTAACTAAAATGGAAGCAGAGACTCCAAAAATTATTTTTTTGTAAAATATATTTTTCAAGCCCTTCACCCAGCAAGTGGTGTGCATAATAGACTATCTGAGAGCGCTATTGTCAATATCATTCTCAAATTTTGGCCTCAGTGTACGTTACTGTATAATACGCAACCAAAAATAACACTTCCATCAGACATAGAGGAGATGGTCGCGCCTGTAGCGGGGACCGTTACTAAAGATACCGACCAGTCGATTAGACACCGTGAGCATTCTGTGCACGTTTTGCATTAGATATGCAACAACTTGGAATGACGCTGTAATGATAAATTTCCTATTGGCGGTTATTTCCTTTCCCAACGCCTCCGCCCCACTCCGCCGAGATCGCTCTATGCAGATAATTATTCAAATGTATACAGCTTTTTGGACCACCCTGTATATAAATGCATAAGTGTGTAAACATATGTATAAAAGCATTTATATATATTTTAAACAGTTAAAACATAAGTCAATATCAATTTTCAATGTGATCGGATACAAACCGCAGCTTTTATAAAGGTTTGATTTTACTACAGTATATATACATATAAGTATATATATGGGGACTATATGTATATATGGACCGATTTCTTAAAAACTTTAAACCAATCGAGCTTATAGCAAAAGGAACATCTGTGCCACATTCGGCAAAGATCGGACGCTTCCTTGAATTAATCTCCGTTTTGGGTGTTCAATACCCCACTGTGCGGCCGTGGCATAGTGGTTAGAACACGCGATTACCATGCGGGAGATTACAGGTTCAACTCCTGGCTCCAGTCATCTTAAAAGAAAAATTGTCTTTCATTGTCGGCTCCCCTCGAATGTTGTCGACAGCAACTTCGCAGTATTAGTGTCGAGTCAATCGGCATGTCTAGTAAGAGCTTCTCAAATAGTGACGTTCGCATTCGTCGATAAACAAGTAGGTGCCGTTAGTTGTGAATCTAAAAATAGAAAGCGTGTTAAGTCACAACAACGCGAGAAGCTATCCAATACCTCATTCTTGGGGTGTAAAGGGAAATTGTTTTTTTTTTTTTGTTACTCATTTTTTGTAAATGTTGTTAAAAGTTGACTTTTCTTCTATTCTGCCTGTCTACTAATTTCCCTTTTACACCACTGTCCTCCTAATCAAAGTAAAACAAAAATTCAACTTTTCTTATTGAAAACGTCATAGTGTCACTTCTGCCTCTCTCTTGTTCTCGCTGAAAATAGTAAAGAAATTATGAAAACTTTGTTTAGCATTTTATTAGCTTTTAATAGACAAATAGCGTGTTAAAATTGAAAGTTACACCATTTCGCCAATCCGCCCAATAAATCTACTTAAACAAATGTTACTGAAATGTGGTAAATCAAAAAATAAAATACAATGGAGTTCATTCTTAGCTTTGGCATAATCACTAAAGAAGCCGTAAGTTATTTTACAGGTACCCCCGTCCACCAGACCAAATACTCTGCGGGAAATAGGTGTGTTTTATCACTATTCGATTACAATTTTATCGCAAAAGTAAAGAAGGTAATTAACTAAACTCTGTTTGGGGTTTCCAGTAATAAATGAGAGAGAGTCAATTGGTGACAAATACTCGTATCCTTAAAGAAGTTTAAAAAATTTTACTTATTTGTATAGGAAGTACAATTAGTACAAAAATTTTATGCATATAAAAGGGGAAATATCGGTTATTTATGTAGAAGGTATTAATTTTCCAACAATAGGTCATTTTGTATGGGAGGTACCAGCAGGTGTGAACCGATCTGGTCCATATTCATTCCTGAGTCCAATTTTCATAAGAGAACATCATACGCAAAATTTATGTGAATTCAGTTTACTTACAAAAAAAAATATGTAGGTAAAAATATTTGGGTACCAGAAAGGGTGTAGCAAAGGTTTCGGTTTTCTTAGAGTTTATTTACTTTTGCAAGATAAATAAACTGACCAAAGTCAAATATCCTCCGGTCATCTGTTTGGAAGTTATGAAAGAAATATTAATTATCCAGAAATAGGTAATTTTGCATTGGCAGGTGGGGCTATTTTGCCCATTTACAATCTCATTAGTTTGTTTCGGAAAATATTAGTACTGCTTAATTTTCATACCGATCCGTTAAGGTTTACTCGAGTTATCCTGCTCACCAGCCATCAGACGAACATAGCTCAATCGTCTTTAAAAGTCCTAAAACGGATTTGGTCTTAAGATACTTGGGGTCTAACTCGTCTCCTTTAATGCGTTACCCTTTTTTTGGTATCAAATATGAAATACCTTCATCCCTGTGATGGTATAAAAACGAGATGGGTATGCCGAGAAAAGCCGGTCAGTGATGGGGAAAAAAGAAGGTAATGTTCGGATACAGAGCGTCATTTTACATACGTTTTCTTGGGAAGAGTATCAAATATGTCCAAAATTTTAAAAAATATTTTGGAATTATCCTGTTTATTTGCTTCTTTTAGCAATTTCGAAAATTTCCCATAATTTCAGATTATCAGCGAAAATTATGTGCTTAAATAAAAAAATACGAAATTTTCCCAAATTTTAAATACAAATTATTCATTTGTTTTTCGAAATTTATTTTTTTTTTGTATTTCAAAGAAATTTTCTAAAAACTTTCCAACAAAATATATGTTTGATAGTTGACAAAGAAAAACAATGTTGAAATGCATATCGCGAACTGGATTTTTTCGCTATATCAAGGACCTCAATCCTGATGATGACCACTATTTTTCATAATTCCAGATTGTCATACAGGTAAAGTTCAAATCTTCCAATATTCACCAAATAATTTCGAGCAAGTATGTTGTTTAGCTAACTGGTCAAATTTAAGGATGTTGCTGGATCTTTTGATCCTTCAAGATTTTCCAATGATTTTAAATTGACATCGTGGTAAGCATAATTAAGCATAAACAAGAGAAATTTCTTCGAATTTTTCTTAAGAAAATTAAATTAGTCATTAATAGGGAGGACTGAACTTGTCAACCATTTCAAGGACCTCTACTATTTTTAAAATCCTCAATGATTTTTTTCCATAATTTCAGAGATCATCTTGGCACACATACATAATTGTAAATTTTTGTTAGCCTTTAAAACTTTCTCAACACATTTTGTATATTTGATTTGGCGGACTGAACAATTTCAAGGAATTTGGCGCCTTTCAACGTCCTTGAAATTTTTGGAATAATTTAAGAATGTCATATTATTAATTTAAGCAGTTTTTCAACAAATTATAAATTTAGTCATTTGTAAAGCAATCTGGACTATTTGCTACTCAAAGGACCTTAAGAAACTTAGACAAGGATCTTGAAAATTTTGCCATAATTTAAGAATGTCATATTATAAATTTAAGATTTTTTCCAAAAAATTGCAAATTTAGTCATCTGTAAAGCAATATGAACTTTTTGCAACCCAAAGGACCTTAAGAAATTTTGATTTTTCAAGGTCCTTGAAAAGTTTTTGCCATAATTAAAGAATGTCTTATTATTACTTTAGGATTTTTTTCCAAAAAAATTCAAATTTAGTCATTTGTAAAGCAATCTAGACTTTTTGCTATCCCAAGGACCTTAAGAAATTTAGACAAGGACCTTGAAAATTTTGCAACAATTTAAGAATGTTATATTATTAATTTAAGCAGTTTTCCAACAAATTTTAAATTAAGTCATTTGTAAATCAATCAAAATTTTGATTTTTCAAGGTCCTTGAAAAGTTTTTGCCATAATTAAAGAATGTCTTATTATTAATTTAGGATTTTTTCCAAAAAAATTCAAATTTAGTCATTTGTAAAGCAATCTAGACTTTTTGCTACCCAAAGGACCTTAAGAAATTAAGACACGGACCTTGAAAATTTTGCCATAATTTAAAAATGTCATATTATTAATTTAAGAATTTTTCCAAAAAATTTCTAATTTAGGCATTTGTACAGCAATCTGGCCTGTTTGCTATCCCAAGAACCTAAAGAAATTTTGACTTTTCAAGGTCCTTGAAAAGTTTTTGCCGTAATTTAAGAATGTCGTATTATTAATTTAAAAATTTTTCCAAAAAATTTCCAATTTAGTCATTTGTAAAGCAATCTGGACTTTTTGCCACCCAAAGGACCTTGAGAAATTTGGACTTATCAATGTCCTTGAAAAGTTTTTGCCATAATTTAAGAATACCTAAGTTTAACAAAGATATACAAACTTCCCTCGATATTCCAATAAATTTTTAATTTAGGATTTTGTAAAACAATCTGAACTTTTTGCTATCCCAAGGACGTTAATCCTTTTTAAAACTCTCCATAATTTAAAATGTATATTTTAAGATAAATAAATGAATGTTTTAAGTTTAACTTCAACATTTTACGCGTTTCTCTATAACACTCCCATCCCGGTTGTAATATCCATGCCCCAATTCTACACCGCGTTTTCACACAATAATAATCTTTTGCCCTAAAATGTGTGCAAAGAATTTTAAGAGTTGTTTTGAGGTCAACCATAGAATGCAATTGTTTAAATATAACCGCACAACAATCGATATAATAATGATGATTGGGGGGGCATTGTTAGACAATAACGCCCGCCAATGCTGCTGTTTGATCTCGTCCTTCGACGAGAGATGTATTGATGATGATGATGAGTTATAATGATGAGTTTAAAGCAATCCTGCGAATAAATATCCTGTGTGTATATTTAGTGGGTTCGTTTTGTGTGTGTACATGTGTGGGTTGCATCATATTATACTATTCAATAAAGAGAAATTATTTATCATGTGTGTGTGGCGGTATGTGTGTTTTTGCATAAATATGACTAAAAATGTAAACATAGAATAATTAATGTTTATTTTCACTGTTGATTTTTCACTTTACTTAGTTTAAATGAGCGGTAGAAAAGGCGGAACGGGATGGTGACTAAATTACTCTGATGGGATGGCTGGCAATGATCATGCGGTGCATGATGAGGGGTGTTGTGGCCTGTGGCATGATTGGAATTGAAACTCCTGTATTGTGTTTTAAGGATCACATTAAATATTAGTTTTAAATGTAATAACTCAACCGCCCTCTACCGTATAGATATTGTACTATACTGAAAAATTTCATTTTACATTTGATGATTGATTTATTCTAAGCACTAGTACAATAAATGTACGATAGGGGGCGGTTGAGTAATTACAATTTATAACCCTATGAAATGCAGTATAAGCATGTGTATTGCGTTGTCTGTGAAATACAATGAAAGCCTATGTGCTGCGTTTAATAGGACCCTGTCATACACATAAGTACAATATAAAATTTTTAAAATAAATCTTCTTTATACTGATTTTAAATTAACAAATTCTATTTTAAAGTGTTTACAGTTAAGCTTAAGAGACTCTAAAATTAGATATTTAATTGAACCAGTTTATAATCTTTTCAAACTGTATCATCAGAGAATATAAATAAATTATTTAAAAATAACATAAAACTCTTTCCAAGGTTTATATAAAATACTATAGATAAGAAATTAACTGCTGCCCCTCAACTTCAACTGCCTTTCAACGCCCTATAATTACATTTACATTTACATTTGTTTACATTTCACGCCCACTTCCCCCTCCAGCCCACGCTTTATAATTAAATTGTAAATAGATGCTATTTTGCAAAGCTTATATTTCACTATATATAATATAACATACATATATAAAATTTAACATAATAAAAATGATCAGCTACATTTGAGTTGAGAGATGATAATCATCATCATCACCACCATTCAACAGTCAGGTCCTTATCATATCAGTACAGGACATTACAGACACACATTCACAGTTCACAATCACATTCACATTTATCAACATCATCAACAGGCCACATTTGCAACATCATTATGATCATCATAACTGGCATTAAAATTTTTGTTGCATATTTATTATAAAATAGTAAACACTTAATGAAATTTTATGCGTTCATAGTTTACCTACATACGTACTCATACAAACAAACACACTCGCTTACATGAGCACACAAGCAATTTGTGAAAATATGTGTTTGTTGATGTACATGAGCGCTTGCTAATGTATATTTATGATAATTTGTTGTTACAGTAAAGGGCAAAAGTAGTGTGAGGAACGAAGTCTAAGGAAGTTTACTAAGTTTGAATATTACAATTAATTATAATTTATAAATAAAAAAAACTAAGTATGCAACTCTGTTCTTTAGCTTATTCCTGATGTAATGCAGATAGAAATTTAAAGATCGGCTCAGAGTTTTATGAGTTTATCCGTTACAAACTATTAATTATAATTTATAAATAAAACAATCTAAGTATGCAACTCTATTTCTTGGCTTAATTGTGATGCTTTATAGAAAGAAATTTTAAGATCGGTTCAGTATTTTATGAGTTTACCCGTTACAAACAGTTCCCAGAGAAGAAATTTTACGAATTTAATCGAAAGATTAATTGTTGAAGCAAAAATTGCCATTTATGAGATAATGTTTAAGTGTTTTGAAAAGATAAAGCTTATAAACTGAGATCGTCAACTCGAAACTTGTTGAAAGCTGAACTAGAAAAAGATAACGGCTACAGGAACACCACAGGAGGGAGTCCTATCCCCTATGCTATGGCTCCTTGTGATAAATGAAGTGCTTAACTGAGAATGGTACGAAAATTGCGGCATATGTGGACGACGTGGTCATCATGATAGTTAGGACATTTCTACCAACGATGTGCGACCTTATGCAAATTGCCGCTGGACAGCAGCTACGATGAGCCATGACCTATGGTTTGGGGGTGAACCCTCAGAAAACGTAATTGGTTCTGTTTCACCGTAGATATAAGGCCAAAAACTTTAGACCATTGAAACTGAATGGTTTGGAACTGAAGCTTTCAACGGAGTCCAAGTACCTAGGGGTTGTTCTAAATCAGAAGTTAATTTGGTCAAGGAACATAGAGGATAGATTAAAGAGGGTTGTCAACGCCCTGTATGCGTGTCAGAACTTTAAAGGTAAAATCTGGGGACTCCGCCCGAAGGTGACAATGTGGCTGCAATGGGGAACTCAGAAGGTCCAAATAATGGCAGCAAAGGAGATTACTGGGACTAGAAAGAGCACACCACAAGCGGCTTTGTCGATATTTCTATGCCCTCGATTTTGCATTTGTACGTCGATGCTAATACGGCCGGAGTGGCTATAAGACAGAGAGAAGCTGGCGATTGGCATCAATCCATATATGGTCACGCGAATATTCTCCGGTGTCTGGGTAATGAGGTCTCTTTTCATTAGTCACGTCTTACTGATTTTTTGACGAAACGTGTGGATTTCTGTAAAGTAAACATTAAAATTCCGGAAATATTGAAATGGAAAGATGGTGGGACTCCGTATGCTGACTCCATTTCTGTCTTTACTGACGGATCGAAGATGAAACATGGCACAGGAGTGTATGCAGCTAGGACCTGCAGCTAAACCTTTCTTTCAGAATACATAATGAATGCAGTGCCCAATTCAGACTGAGGTACTGGGCATTCAGAAAGCCGCGGTGGCTTCTATGGGTTTTGGAATCGACAATACCAGACAGATAACCCTCTATGTGGAAAGCCAAGTTGCAATAGAAACGATCAATTATACCTACTATAAATCAAAGTTGGTTAGAAACTGTAAGGATAAGTTGTATAAACTAAAACCTCTGGATGTCAGCCTCTGTTGGCTATCGGGACATTGCCAGATCTCTGTGAACGAATCAGAAGACTTATTGGCCAGAGGAGACTGTACTACGCTGTAATTTGCCTGACTATGACTCTCTGAAAGATGTTTACCTGACCATTTGTTACCTTTTTGGGTTAATGGAGGATTAAATGTAGAAAGCAGCCAGCAGACGTTGGATCTCTAGAAATGACCGTATAACTACGAGATCGCTTTGGCCCGAATGAAGAAAATCGTGATTGTAATACATGGCTGGCCCGCATAGGATTGATTTGACACTAGCCTTTGGAATTCTAACTGACCACTACAATATCAGGTACCTAACAGGGGATAGATCCATACCGGACTACTGCCGCTTGTGTGGGGATAATGAGGAGTCCGAGGCTATGGAACATCTACTTTGTAGCTGTCCCGCTATAGTTCACAGGAGAGTAAACAAATTTGGGAAAAGTTGTGTAGAGAACCTACAGTCTCTCTCTCTACTAAGTCAGAGTAAGTTTCATGCAGTGCCTTGAATGGCGATAGTACTTTTTTGTTATGGGTTTCAACGACTTTTTCTTCTTTCTCTATAGATATCTAGTTTTAATTATTTCCATACTTTCATTTGCATAAAAGTTTTTGTTTATCTTTCAATTTATATACTACTCTTCCTTGCTTTGTTTTCCTTCCCCTTTCTTCCTCTTTATCGGACAATCACAATGGCTTCAGAGATCGTCGTATGTAGTGCGAGCTGGTTTTTATCAGATCAGCCGTGTCCCTAACCTCACCTAATACAAGGTAATTATAATCTAAAACTAAAAAAAATAAGTATGCAATTCTGTCCTTTGTCTTCATTCTGATGCTTTGAATTAAGATTTTTTAAGATCGGCTCAGAGATTTTTGAGTTTGTCCGTTACAAACAACAACAAAAACTTGTTACTGCGAAGTTGCTGTCGACAATAACGAGGGGCCGCCGATCAAAGAAATGAAGATGACTAAGACATGAATCGATCCCTGGTCTCCCGCATGATAGTCATGATAGTCTTACATCATCTATCAATCATCAAACTAAATCAAAAAATGCATAGTTCGATGTAAAAAAAAGCGAAAATTGTCACGGACAGAAATAACTAGACTGCTTTAAAGAAACCAGTAAGAACACGATGAGATGGATCAATGAATGAAATTTGAAAATAATCCTAGAAAATGATTGAAATAATGAATAGACATAACTACATCACAAACAATTTCGAGCTCAATTATGTAAAAAAAAATTAGTTCTTAAAATGTTTATTTTTTAAAGAAAAGTAATTGATCATTCCATATGGTTTTTACAATCATTCCCCTGCCCCTCCTAACATACAATCGCGTGCTGTCTTACCAATTATTTAAAAAGCAGTTGCCTACATTTTGCTGCTACTCTACCTAGCTATATGCCGCCCCCACCCCACAATTGATCAAAGCCATATTGTGAAATTTAACGATGACACACTCTCTCTCTCTTATACTAACACTCAAAATTACTTATATTTCCACATACTCAAAAGACACCTACATACATTGCATATCTATACAGGCACAGAAAAACAGACATACACATACATAAATTTACACATGCATGCAATCCTATTTGAAATTAAGGACTCCCTCTTAAACACACACACACACACACAGACATATGTGAAAATTTCCATTTTATTATATGTATTTGTATTGCCAGCAAAATGAAAATATTTGGCGATTGCTAATGTATGTTGTAGTTGTTGCTATTACTTGCAACATAAGCCTATAAATATCTATGTGTGTGCAATATTTGTGTGTTGCCAAGTGAGTGTGTGTATGCGTCAGTGTGCATGTGTGGCTGAATATGTTACAGTAGTTACCTCTAATCCTTTACCCTTCTAGTTATCGTCCTTTTTGTCGATCCAATCACTCATTCATTTGGTTATTAGAGTAAACTTTATGGAAAACCGCATATTCAATCTATTACCAGCGCCATCACCATTACCACCATCACCACCACTACACTGCATTCTAATGTTGTACAAATAGCTCTTGATGTGCAACAGCAAGTTGCAGTAGTGTTGAATAACAACATCACCAGCACTACAACAGAAAGCAACACAAATGTGCTATACATATAGCAATAGGGTTTGCATGAAATATAAACGCAAAATAGTACAATAAGTGCGCTATAGGTGGCGTGTAAGTCATATTACTAAATTACATTTCAGTGTAGATCTCATGGTATTATTGCTTAGTCGCTTGACCATAGAAAACTAATAATTGACCTATTTTGTATAAAAAAACAACTTATTTTCCCTTTACACCCCATGAATGAGGTATGGGATGTTTCTTGCGTTGTTGCGGACTAATACGCTTTCTATTTTAGATTCACAACAAACGGCACCTACTTGCTTGTTAACGACTGCGAACGTCACTGTTTGAGAAGCTTTTACTAGACTTGCCGTTTGAGTCGACACTTATACTGCAAAGTTGCTGTCGACAACATCGAGAGGGCCGGCAATGAAAGACAAATTTAGATCACTGGAGCCGGGAATCGAACCTGGGTTCGCCCGCATGGTTGTGGCGTGTTCTAACCACTATGCCACGGCCGGTCCACCTATTTTGTATAATAACACCAAAAATGACCGATAGGTGGCGCATGAAAATATTTCGACAAATACAGTATTTTTTGTACAAAATGTATGTTTTCCCCCCACGAAATGTTTGCCTTCTCTTTTTGGGCAGATGTAAAAACTTTGTGTATTAATAAAATTAAAATTTTTGTTATAATATGTAGTACAGTAAGAGCTCTATAGGTGGCGTCTAAGCTATTTGAGTAATTCTAATACATATTTAAACAAAAAACAAACGAAAGTTTTGCCCGCCCACCACTTAGACTACTGAGGTGTTCCTGCAGATCTGAGGAGTCCCTTTGCTTACGTTCTATGTTATTATAACCTCTCCCCACTTAGGTTTGACGGTTCTGTTTACTTGAAGCATCCAAATAAGGTGATCACCGAACTGCCATGTATTGATTTTAGGATTACTGCAGTTAATCCATGACGATGGTATTAACTGTCGACCTCCGAGCTAGAGTGAGATATGTGTGGCAATACAAATAACAAAGCAGCTGGAGCCCATAGTCTTCCGGCTGAATTGTTTAAGGCAGGTGGGGAGGAGCTGATTAGGAGCATGCATCAGCTTATGGATGAAATCTGGCTGTTATGCCCCATATACAAGAAAGGAGATCGTAGTGAATATAAGAACTACCGTGGAATAAGCCTATTACCAATTGCGTACATAAAAAGCAGATCGACACCTACCACCTCTTTGTCGACTACAAAGCTGCCTTCGACTCTCCAGTAAGGAATAGGCTATATGAGACCATGTCTGAGTTTGGTATTCCCTCAAAGCTGATTTGACTTTGCAGATGTACCTTAGACAACACCAAATCCTCTATTAAGATTGGTAAGGATTACTCTGAACCATTCAAAACAGAAAGAGGTCTCAGGCAATTGCGTACAAGGTCCTTTCGAACATATTATGTGAACGTATAAAGTCAATTGCAGAAAAACTAATTGGATCTTATCAGTGCGGCTTTAGACCTAGTAAATCTACGAAGGATCAAATATTCACGCTACGACAAATCCTGAAAAATACTCATGAAAAGAAGTTCGACTCCTACTACCTCTTTGTCGACTACAAAGCTGCCTTCGACTCTCCTATGAGGAATAGGCTATATGAGGCCATGCCTGAGCTTGGTATTACTGCAAACCTAATTCGACTTTGCAGATGTACATTGGAATACTCCGAATCCTCGGTTAAGATTGGTAAGGATTACTCTGAACCATTCAATACAGAAAGAGTTCTCAGGCAGAGTGATAGCTTGTCCTGTACACTTTTTAATATGAATAGTTATGGAGAAGGTGATGAGAAAGACTGATGTCCACATGTCTGCCACCATATTTCACAAGAGCCACATGCCACTAGCCTATGCCTATGATATAGACATCATTGGCCGAAATCTGCGGGATGTTACTGCAGTTTTCTCATCGCTAGAAAAGGAGCCAGCAAAAATGGGTTTAGCGGTCAACGAGGACAAAACAAAAATAAAGATGATTGAAAACACAAAAAGTCCTATCGTACCTGCAACGTTGAAAATTATTGTTTTGAGGTAGTAAATGATCACCTCGGATCATCCGTCAACCAAGATATCAGGCGGAAAATAGTGCTCGCCAATAGATGTTTCTACGGACTACGGCAGCACTTTAGTAACCAGGTGTTAATTTTACCCGTTCTGTTGTATGCTGCCGAATTGTGGGTGCTTACGACAACGGACATACAAAACCTGAGAGTATTCGAGAGAAAAGTACTTCGAAGGCGAGTTTCGCCATCGGATGAACTATCAGCTGTATAAGCTTTACCACGACATCAACTAGGCTAAAAGTGTCAGAATCAAACGACGATGGCTGAGACATGTTGTGTTTGAAGGCGTACCTGAAGGACTACGCAGAGCATGGATACCCAAACTTCGTTGGAAGGACCATGTGGTTGGCGACGTGCCATCATCTGGTAGGACTAACTGGGGAATGCAGGCAGAAGACCGAAACGTGTGTAATTCTTTAATACTTCAGGCCTCTAATTTATGAACCACCTTCGTAAGTTGTAATGGGCCACTTAAGTAAGTTAAAAAATTATTGAAGTTTCTGCCGATGTCTAGGAAACGTACAACTTATTTTCGGAAGAGTTTCCATTTTACTGACTGCAGAGTGAAAAGCTGTCTCGTTGACCTGCCTTTAGAGTAGGCATGCTTAGATTTTGATAGTATATTTCGTGGAAAATTACTTCAAACATGGAACAATATCGAACAATAACCTCTCCAACGTTTTAAGTACAAAGGATGAGAGACTGATCGGTCGAAAGCCTTTCTTTACAATCTCTGCTTTTGTACCAACAAAGCTGCGTTTACATTTCCCCATCAACCCTGACATTGGTGCTACACACATTTTCGACATGCAGCAACCATATGAGCATCAGGACACTTGGCTGTTGCTGCAGCAGCAACATCTAGCAGCATTTTGCTACCGCTGCTGCAATACAACAATCCTGCCGTGCACAGCACTAACTGCGCCTCCCTCTCCCTTCCAGTGTACATGTACATGTACGAACAAACCGTACCGAACCAAACTGACTACACTCATTGGCGCACTTTAGAAACCCATTCAATTAATTAATTTGTGTAAATTGTTTACTTCGCATTAATTGAATTTGCATTTAATTTATGTGAATTTTACGCATCAAATGTTTGTCCGTTCAATGTTGTTGTTATTGTTGTTGCTGCTGCTACTTGTGTTGCTGTTGTCCTAGGAAAAATAATATTAAAATAAACAAACAAACAAATAAATAAATAAACACAACCAATCACACAGACACCAAAGGATACCATATACCGGCCAACGATAGCCTAGTGTGTTATGTTGCCCTGACTTGATATGGCCGTGATAATAAATTTCCAACATATTAACTAAGATAAGGAAATGAGGGGCAAAAAACTGTTTAATTTAAAGCAAAAGTTTTTAAGGTAAAATTTAATGGAATTGAAAGGAAAGAAACTTTGAAGACTTAGAAGTCAACATTATTCGGGTCATGAGCGAGATACGTATTCAAAATTCAGGAATGAGTGAACTATGCCTACGGGAATATGGGTGACGAAGAGGGGACGTGTCCCTAAACTGCTAAAGAAGAGACAATTTGACTGATATATTTTTGCGGCGTTGTTTAATATCATACGTAAACTATTATTATAATTCATAATGTTCTTATAGAGTGGTCTGAGTTATATACCGACGTTGGTCCTAAGACTGGTACTGTAGACCGGACACAGGAGTGGTAAAAGTAATAGCGTAAAGTGTTAACTAACACCTCCAATGATAAAGCAACCTTTAACTGACTCCCTGGTCCCCTTCATATATTTGAGTTAGAACCAGGACCGGTCCTTACCCATCAGTGACCAGTCACAGGACTAGTACTACGTTCTCTGTAACGTGACGAAATCAATATTTCGTCGGTACATTACAATATTTTACCTAGAATAATATGAAAAATTATAACAACTTAAAATAAAAACAAAATAATACATTTAAAAGAAAAAACAAAACTTAAACAGACTCCAGTGGGATTTGAACCTACAACCTTATGATTGCCAGGCATATGCTTTCCCACCGCACCATGCCAGACTATTGCGAAGCGAGCGCTAAAAGAAGTTATATCATACCACCACACATCAGCATCATCGGTCAGCAAAGCAAAGTTACTTTCTATCACATCGCGGTGTTCAGTGCAAACATAAAACAGTCAACTACTTCATAATTCTCATTTGGTTCATGTCACCCATAATATAAGGAGACGACGTTTTTCTACTACGATCGTCGGTGATAAGACTGTTCAATCGAACCTTTGGTCTGTTTAACGGACAATAAGTCTGTACAACGAGTCCTCGTACTTGTAAGGACCTTTTAATAATTGTTCTTACTTTTCCTGTTCCAGGACCTTAGAGAATTTCGCCATATGGTCCTACACACAAGAGCTCTATAAACAACAGCGTATGTCTGCAAATCCCAATGGAATAACAGAGAGCAAAAGTGTTGCTGTTTTACTAATTTCTGTAGAACAAAAGATCGCACTAATTCCCTTTTTATCAACAATCGTGAAAGTTTGCGTTTCGATTCCAACTCGTTTTCCAATAGCTTTTGAACACAAAATTTAACAGATTGGATTCTTGGTTTCCCTTTTTGAATTCCTCGGTGGTCCTACTAAATTTATCGGTGAGTCCTCGACGCACAACCGAATTACCGCCACGTCAAGCCCGTCCTGTATCCTGTCCCTCGTCTAAGGACCGACTCCCCGTACAAAGGACAACATCCCCAGGTACCGCAATACATTACACCAAACACCATCAACAATACGAGGCCACCGACCAAACATAACCTCAGACTTCAATATTCGCCATCAGAAATTCCAAGGACATTAGACCAGTGATTGCACTTTAGTTTAAGGATCCACAGTGTTTCGTTCTATTACAATTTTGTGGATTATATAAATAAATACATAATTTCGTTCTGAGGGCACTTGCGAAGACCTGGGAAGGCGGCAGAAGCTACCTCATTCTAAGGTAAATCCCCTGTCATAACACAGACCGTCCATATACTCTGGGAAGGATCAGCTTTATTAGGGCCAGATTGTTCTAGCAGTCATACAGTCGGTTGTGGAGATCCAACTTTTGTTGGCCGTTTTCCACATCCAATCCTCCACTAAGCTAAAAAGGTAACAAGTAAGCGGGTGAGCATCTCTCAGAGAGTCATGATCATCCTAGGACCCAACCGCGGCTGTCATCCAGAGGGTTAAGTCCATACACTTTTCCTTATAGTTCTTCAGCAACTTTGATTTACACAATGTAGAATTGATCGTTTTTATTGCGGTCATCTATCTGCTAGTATCAATTCCATAACCCCATCTGAATGCCTAGTTTCTCAGAGCTGCAGGTTCTCACTGTTAACACCAGACAGGCTCTCAGGCCGCTATAGCCTAGACTGACAAGTCCGGGAGCGGAAGGCACAGGAAAATATCCAAAGCCGCCTGCGATGTGCTCCTTCCAACCCCAGTAATTCCCATTGCAGTCATCCTTTGGACCTTGCTGAGCATTTTCAAACAATTATCCTTATTTAGGTCTTCTCAGCAAACCAGACATCAATATGTAATGGCCGGACTAAAGCATGATACAGCCACATTGTCACCTTTGGGCTAAGTCTTCAGATTTAACCTACAAAGTTCCAAACCTAATATGGGTCGTTGACACTCTTCTCTAATCTCTCCTCTATATTCTTTGACCAATTCAGCTTCAAATTGAAAGGTAATTGGACTTGGACAGATTAAGTTCCACATCATTCAGTTTCAGCTACCTGACGTCCTTTACCTTATATCTACGGGTAAAGAGAACCAATTCTGTTTTCTGGGTGGCCACCCTCAGAAACAGAATGTTTCCACCTATCATCATGACCACGTCGTACTCATATGTAACAATTTTCGTACTATGTTCATTGAATGATTTATGTACTCATTTTTATTACAAGGAGCCATAGTGCAGGAGATAGGACTCACAATTTTTTACGACAAGTCTTCCCAGTATGCAATTCACCAGGGGGCGTGATGTCACATTATTGAAAGCCCCTCTAATATTCAGGTGGGCAGCTAATGTGAACTCACCTGAATTCAGGCTGTGTTCTGTAAACCCAAACACGTCACGGAGAGAGCTCTCAACTGACCTTCCAGAAATGTACGCATTTTGAGAGAGGCTGTTCTATGGTCGGCAGTTCTTTGAGGAAGCATTTCTCTGGAACACAACATAGCCTAATACAAGCCTTGAAGATGTCCACCAAAATCCGGACTATGTGATTTGTAGGGCTCAAACGGCTGATTTAATTCCTGAACATTTGTACAATCTGTCGACTTGTTGGTAAGCAGCATTAGCATGGAAAGTATAGCTTTATGAAATGTTGTAGATATTAGAGTTTTTACTACAAGCTAATCAACGTATAACCCTTCGTCGAACATTATGTTACACAACTATGACAGTTATTATGGAACTCTAAATAATTACAGCCACCATCATGATGTCGCAACATGACTTTCGCTCAATTTCCAAAAACATGAAAATTCTATGTACCTTGTCGTTTGTCGTTTAAATTGGCGGCGTTGGCAAATTAATTCTCTATTGTTTTTCTCATGACATTCTCACGCATTTTCAAATGGCCAATTCCAAACAGACAACGAACGTCACGCAACAGATCTCTGACAATTATGACAACTACAACAGCAACACCAACGACAACACTTTATATGGTGGTGGCGACCACTGCGGTGTGTGATGCGATGCGGCGGCATGGTTTTTGCTGCATGCAACCACATAAAACATAAACATTTTTCGGGGCCTCACCTACGAAACAACAACTAAAAAACCATAAATATCTGGTAAAATGCCAACAAAATAAATGAGCTTCAATGAAAATCAGCAGCAGCAACACCAACATTTAGTGCCATAAAGACAACATTAACAACGACAACAAGAGACACAAATGTTGAGAGGAGGTCCCTACTCAGCCTGCCCCGCTCACTCACTTAAGGTGGTATTACACGACATGTATTTTACACATGGCTTGTCAATTCAAAAAGCGATATGTAATTCTGCATGTCTGTCAAAATGAGCGTGTACATTTGGTTTATAATTTTTGCGTTCAAACGTGCTTGTGTATGTATACATGTGTTTATCATTAACAGCTGACTTTGCTATATTTTATCATTGCCAAACACAGCTTTATTTGCCAAATTTAACTAAAAATATGTTGGATAACACCCATTAATTGTTCTATATACTATTTGTAATAAAATTCTTATCCTTTTCAACTTTTTGTCAGCAAACGCTTTGCTGTTTTCCAAAAACAGCTGATTGCCGATATGTAGTACATGTCAAAATAGAGCACGCTCTAAATGAAATGTATACATATGTTATCCAACACATTGTTTTACACAAGCAGTGTTTGAAAGGGGTCACACGACATGTATAAATTTTACACTGTAAAAATTGACATGTCATATGTACAATACATGTCGTGTAATACCACCTTTACCAAATGTGCTGCAACACACAAATTGCCATACATATACAATATAAATTGCTCTTTAAATGGCTCATTATGAGCCACTATCTGAACAATTGAATCTTTTGCGGTCACATTAAAAATATGAAACTTTTATAAATGCTTAAATAACGCGCTTTGCGCCACAGCGGGTATAGACAGCAGGGAAACATACATATACACACACACATACACACGTTGCCGATGACAGCATCGGCTATCACAGCCGACAGATACAGACAGACGGACAGACAGACAGCAGATAGTCGTTTTCAACGATGGTTAACATTAGATAATTGTTGGCAGTTAAGAACCGTATGCGACACCACTAGAAATCTATACCTCTCACGGTGTCTGAAAAGTTAACGAAGAACAGCGCAGGAGGGGACTGATTATGGAGTAACAATTGGTCAGATATGTGTTGGCAAAATATTTATTCTTCGATTGCATTGTGATTTGTTGCGATTGTAAATGGTGATTAGGCAATGAACAGTGAAATAGGTGAATGTTGGGAAACTTTAGTGTTAGACGATATTAACCTATAGCCTGAAATTGGTACTAAGTAATTTTATAAAACTGGAAATTAAATTTCCCAAAAAAACGTCGAATTTTCAGAATTTATAAATTGAATATTGTCGTTAGAAATAGAGAATTCTGCTACAGGTCTTTAATATCGGTCTTTATCCCGAAATTTCTTAGAAACTGTGAGTGACTAGGGTGAGTGTAGGAAAACTTTTTGAAAACACAAATGCGCCACCTATAGCCTAAAATTGGTATTTAAAAATTAAATAAAACGTAAATCAAATTTCAGAAATGTTCACCAAATAAAAAGGTGGGTGAATTTATATTAAAAATATGTATATAGTGGTCTCGATAAGAGAGTTTGTAGACGGTAGACTATTCTGTCTAGTAAAACTTAATCTTATTAAAGTCGTTAACATGTAGGTCCCTTTTGTGTGAATGTAAAATAGCTTGTAAATAAGCTTGTTTACTTTAACTAATCTGAGGGCTATCCCATAACTCATTCATAAATTGCAAAGGTAAAATATGTTTTAGTAAGATTTGAGATCTGGCAGATAGAAAAAGATGGTTCATTTAGCTATTTCTTATGTTAATATTAAGCAAAGCACTCAGACTAGAATGGGATGCTATCATTTTTATAACAATCTTTAACATTTATATTGTAAAGATAAATTCTTTAAAATATTGACAGCAACTACGCCTTTTTTGAAAAGTGTCTCTTCACTGCACAAAACTCGATATTACATTGTCCTTTGACAGAATTTTAAGCTTAAATCTAAGCCCGGCGACTTCAATGCTTGAACGAGTTGGAACTTCATAAACAGGCATAACATTTAGTTCTTTGCGATAAATTCGCCAAGATACTGTGCATGACGTCAAATCGATTCTTCGGTCACACTATTCGATACAGCCGCTATATTCTCTATCTATCCGGTAATGAAGCTCAAAATGGCTGACGATATTGGTAATAATGGACGCGGAAGGTCGATTCTGCATACCATAAGTTGTGCGATGTGCACGAACAGTTATTTGTTGATAGAACTCTGATTTTTTTTTGTCATACAGCTAAATATTTGAAGACTTTGTGGCAATATTAGTCTTTCTCTGACAAATCGTCATAGAATATTGAATATGTATCTAAGATGACGGCTTAAGACCAGTTACGTGTTATCATCAGTTAAAAAACTCAACCGAACAAACAGCCTCAAGATGAATCATATGTTGTAATTATAAAATAACCATACTACGGGACGAGACCAAAATTTTCTAGTGTTATTAACATATGTGTGCTCGGAAGAATCGATTTTCTTACCAGAATAGTGTATTTCGAGGAACCGGCCGAGACACGATGGTTAGAACGGCGACTACTATGCGGCAGATCCCAGTCATCTAAAAAAAATAAAAATTTTCTTTCATTGCCGGCCCCCTCGATGTTGTCGTCATCAATTTCGCAGTATGAGTGTCGAGTCAATCGGCATGTCTAGTAAAAGCTTCTCACACAGTGACGTTCGCATTCATCGATAAACAAGTAGGTGCCGTTAGATGTGAATCTAAATATAGAAAGCGTGTTAATTCACAACAACGCAAAAAGCTATCCCCTACCTCATTCATGGGGTGTAAAGGGAAATTAAGTTTTTTTTAAGTTTGTATTATGTATTTGGAAGACGTCGTGGCGGTATTGACCTTTATACCATCACCCTTAAGGATGAAGGTATATATCATTTGATACGACCAAAAAGTGTAACACATATAAGGAGTCACTTTAGACCCTAGGTTTCTTTGAACCAAATTCGATTCATGACTTTTTAAGTCGTTTGAGCCATGTCCGTCTGTCCATCTGTCTGGCTGTCCGGATGGTGCGCACGATAACTTTCGAAAGACACAACCAAATCTTTTAAAATTTTGCACGAGTTAATATTTCCCCAAAACTACTTACGATATTGCAAATGGGCTACTTGGCCCCGCTCCTTCTGGCACCTCCCATACAAATACAACATTCGGTTTACTTTATGAATCGAATAATATTATTAATATACCTAACGCGATCGTGCCTAAATTCTGTACTTAGTAAAGCTATAACAGGATAAAGTTTTGGAAAAACATTGGAAGTCTAGCCACGCCCCTTCTGGTACCTTTCCGCCACTTTTAGAGATTGAGTAATACTATCAATGAATCAAACGTGATCGTACCAAAATTCTTTATGTAATAAAGCAATAACAGAATACAGTTTTTGAGAAAACAATTGGAAGTCTAGCCACGCCCCATCTAGTACATCCTATACCCATCTGGTACCGCCCACTTTAGAAATCGATTAATATTATTTATGGACCTAACGCCATCGTGCCCAAATTCTTTATTTAGTAAAGTTATAACAGGATTAAGTTTCGGAAAAAAAATTGGAAGTCTAGCCACGCCCCTTCTGGAACCCCCCAAACAAATGTATCACTCCGCCCACTTTGGAGATGGAGTAATGATATCAATATACTCGACACGATGGTACCCAAATTCTGTATTTTGTTAAGCTTTAACAAGACAAAGTTTTGGAGAAAAAAAAACTGGAAGTTTAGCCACGCCCCTTCTGTACCACTCCGCCCACTTTAGAAATCTAGTAATAATATCAATATACAAGAAAATTTTATGTTTTACTGAGTGTGAGTGTATATGTAAGTCTGGTTGCCCGACAGAAACTTTTTTATTGGTTTTCGTAACAAATTGTCAAACCGTGCTAAATAGAATAAAGATAATATATTTAAACTGGGCATGCTGGAGCTTTATAAAAACATAAACTCAAAAAACAACCTCTGAATGAATCACACGTTAGATAAGTTATAAGTCATCCTTATTGTCACGGACGCTCCGAAATAAGGGGAAAGAGTTGGCTATGGAATCTTTTCGAAAGAGTTGAATTTGCAACTATCCGTCAGACTACCGGATCACTGTAGGATAGTTCAGGCCGAAATAGCGGCCATTACAATAGGCGTGGAGAAAATTCGGTATATGGGACGGAAATATTTATATACTTATTGATAATAAAGAGGCTGTCAGATCAGTGACGAATGCCGGCCATTTCTGGAGGAGATAGCGAAATATTCGACGGTTACCCTCACATGGATTACAGGACATGGGGGATATATATTGTAATCAAAGAGCCGATACATTGGCAAGGCCCACCACCATACATTGGCAAGGGCCACAGACAGGTTTGCGCTAAACCTGTCTTGAGTCCAACTGAGAAACATCATAGCTGTAATAACCGGTCACTGGCCGGTTGGAAGACACGCTAAGAGGTTGAAACTTCTCTACAATGATGAGGAAGAAGAGGCGACCACGTAGCTTTTGGTGACTTGAGATATGAAAAGTTTAACCATCGGCAAATTGTGGACAATACCTTTCTATCAGTAGGCGATTTGCGGGACATACATGCCTTCATCAGAGCTACGAA
The DNA here is from genome assembly GCA_964034835.1 of Muscina levida. NCBI lineage: Eukaryota > Metazoa > Arthropoda > Insecta > Diptera > Muscidae > Muscina > Muscina levida. Next base: position 137,530,667 of record OZ035883.1, read on the forward strand.
ATGGCTTGAGAGCAAAGTTGATCGAATGGAGTAGGTATAATTGATGCAAAAATTTGAAAATGGTATTACAACGGGACCTACACTAGGACCCAAGTGAGCTATACTGAAAGAGGTTGCCAAATTAGCCAAGATAAGTTAAAAATAATTGATATACCATCCTTGATAAGAGGTTGCCCAGAGGATTGGGAGTTTCATTTGTAACTAAATCGGTATAAAAATCTGGGTCCACTTAATCATCTCTTTATTTCCGTTTACTTTTATTTAAAGTTTAATGGAGGCCAGATTATATTGGTCAGACGGCAGAAAATCCATATCAAATTAAAGGTTTTACATATGAGGAAGGAATCGAAAATTATGGTTTCTTTAACTACAGCTGTCCTAGATGTGTTTCGATTTAAGTCTTTATCAATTGCGAATCCCCTTAACCCAAATGCATATATGCAATTTCAAGCGATCACCTCCTATGTCAGTCTTGGCACTTGCATAGAATGTTCTTTGCTGTACTTCTATATATATTTATCCACCTTCATATTTATCATTTCATGTCTTAGTATAATATGTCACATTTGCTGCTCCTTTTTCAAAAACTGAGTAGACTGCAGTAACATCTTAAAACCAATCGTAGCAGAGCCCACACAATCCAAGTACATGTGTAAAATTTCAAGCCATTTCTATCCAAGTCACCCTCTTTGATTTTATGTCGCAGGACACTGTGTTTGTACTTATCACTGCCCTCTCTTTCTAACAACTGGGCATGACCAGGCCATTACCTCTTAGGTCAGTCTTGTTGCTCCCATTCCAACACATGAGTGAACTGCTGTAACATTTCAAAAACAAACAATATAAAGTCCATACAATTCACCTACATATCTACAATTTCAAGTATTTACCTCCCAAGTTTTGTTGATCTCATTCCCACAGCTGAGCAGACTGTAGTAACATATCGAAAGTCTCTGTTTTTGTGGTTATCATTCTAACACCTGATCAGACTGCAGTAACATATTGAACACAAACTGTTTTGGACTTGACACTGCAGACTAGAGTAGCATACCAATAAAAAACTTGGGGTAGTTCACATAATCCACATACATTTTCATCATATCAAGCCACTGCCTCCTAATTCCTATTTGTTGATCTTATTCCAACACCAGAGCAGACTGTAGTAACATATCGAAAGCAATAATATTTAACTAACCACTGCCTGGTGTTTCCAACCACTGGAAAGACAAGGTAGTGAATAGGGAGCAACCACCTGTCTTACCTCCTAAGTCAGTTATGCTGATCCCATTCCAACGCCTGAGCAGACTGCAGTAATATATCGAAAACTATCGTTTTAGTACTTATCACTACATTATCTATATATGTGCTCTCCGTCTCTTATTTTCTGCATTATTCCAACACCTGAGCAGACTGTAGTAACACATCGAAAGCCACAGTTTTTTTGTACTTATCACTGACCTGTCTTTCCAACCACTGTGCCTGGCCAGCCAGCCCATCATGGTCAATCGCATTCATTTCCATTTCGATGAAAATTCTTAACAACCTTTTATGGGTGTTTTACGTTTCGAATATTCTGTCTTTATTTGTTTTCACCCCTCAAACGTTTATGGTTTCATTTTCGTTGCGGCATTTGAGGTAATTGAACGAGTACAGAACCAAACTTTAAGCAACTTAAATTGTTGGCAATTATAAATAAACGTTTTGCTTAGCTGTGGTCGAAGCTTTAGTGGCAACGAAAATGACAACCAAAACGGGCGAAACTGATCATGAACGTATAATCTAGAATGACTCAAGAATGGAAAGTGTTTAAAACCTAAGGAAAATTGTTTAAATATTACTGGAAATAAATACCACAAAGACAGAACAGCTACAGAAACAACAATACAGCATCAAAAATTATGCAGTTTGACCCTTGAGCATAATATTAGTCAGTATACAGCCAATATAGAGGCAATGGGGAAAAAGAATCGTATAACAAAGTAATGTAATAGACGGGACGGGATGGTTGTGGGTTTGGAGGTCTACCAACTGCAACTGGTTGGGAAGGACAGTAGCGGGGGCTGCAGGAGGAAGAAGTAAAACTAATAATTCAGTAATAGAAAATTGAAATTGAATAATCAAATGTTAAGATTTATTTAAATTTTCAGTTTTCGATGAAAAATTTTAACATATGAAACTGATTTTATATTAGGGGTATATCTTGTGGCCCCTTGAAGTGTGTCTTATATCAAATGGTTGTTTTTTCTATATACTTAAGGCATTAGTTTTTCTCTTCCTTTATGTCGACTCCCCAGCCAGACGCTCCTGCCGATCACCATGTGCCACATGATCACCGTGTGCCGTGTGCAATCTGCACATAGGGTTGGGCCAACACTTATGTTGGTTGCTTTACAGCCCAAATGTTCAAATTTCGTTTCGTTTGATATTTGCCAAGTTGGTTTTCTATTTTTTTTTCTTCATTTTGCCCCCACGACAACCTCCAGAGACCGCATGTGGCTGCCACCCAGCCAAAGAGCATTTGGTTATTTTTACGCGTTTTCCGATTTGATCTTAACCAATAACCACACATACGAGCTATTGTATTAAATGGCCAATAACTCCTACTCCTACCTGCAAATCGTCGTACATAGATGTTGACCAACAATATGCTGCTGCCTGGCTGTTTTGTTAGCTTTGGCTGATCTTTAACAGTTTAAATATATTACAACAACGACGCTTAAAGCTTGAAACGAGTTGGCGTTTCTGTGTGTGTGTGTGAGTGTGTTGCCACAAAATGAGTTGTATCATATCGATAGAGGAAAAATTTACAACATTTATGGCCAATTTTATACAAGGCTTAGCCAGAATTCTATTTGAGGAAATAATTGGTTTATCATACGACGACGTGGTACAGTGGCCGGCAACAAATCGTTTGTGCGCGCCAAGAAAACATTTGTAATTCAACGCTTTGTAAATGTCCCGCAGATAAGATTAGAGTTAGAGGATTTAGTCAACGAATTTGTGGTAAGTAATTTTGGGAGTCAAAAAATTTAAGGTTGGTGCTGCCAAGAACATTGCCCAGTTTTATTTTCCTGCAACATGTTTAAAATGTTGCTATGGCTATGATTTTTGCTCTAGTTTATCCAGCAATTTTGTGAATTTGTAGTGCGGAAATTTTTATCAGATAATTACTAACAAATATTATTAATATCTACATTTTACTGCTAGTGTGTAATTAATTAATAATTCGCGTTGAAAAGAAACCGCAATCAAGTTGCGTTAAAGTAGTAATTAGGAAAAACTGTTGACAGACCGGGTTGGTTGTGGGAAATTAAATGAAGTTATGATGGGGTTTAATAATAGATTATTATTAATTATAAAGTGAATTTATGATAAAAAGTATCGGACATGGACATTTGAAGACAATAAGTGGATAGGTTAAATTAGTAGCATACACCTAAAACGTTAAAAATTCCCCCATAGGATACTTACTAACTTCGTATCGATATTAAATTATTATGCCATGTCACTTGAAAAAATTAATGATGCAGAACTTCTACTTTTTGGGGCTACTTTCAAGTGCAGTTCTCAGAATTGAGTCCCAACAACATGTGTTGTACTGTGTAAGGTATGGGATAGTTTCTCACGTCATTGTGAACTAATACGCTTTCTATGATTAGTTTCACAACAAACGGCACCCACAAGTTTATAAATGAATGCAAATGCCAGCTGTTTGAAAATCTTTTACTGGACATGCGAAGACAAGTAGTAGCTGTCGACAACATCGATATGTCACAATCAATGTCAAGACATGGCAAGAACCATGAGAGAAGAAGTTTTGAACCCCTTTCGACCGAGAGTAAGTTTGCAAAGATCACCACCAAGATGTGAGCCCTCAAAAAAATACATCGCAAACACATAACCTACGTTCTTCGATCTTTGGCAACCTGCCAAACAGGTAACAAGAAGACCATCTGATCAGCTATAGTCACAGAGCAATAATATAAAGAGTATCCAAGATTCCAGGCTGTTAAATGTTGTGTCGAAAAATGCCTGGAAAACGAGGTGCTAGCGAACTTTTGTAAACATACTTTCACAATAGTTGATAAAAATAGTATTTTTGCGATCTTTTGTTCCACTGAATTTAGTAAAATAGTCTCCAACAACCCTTTTTCTCTCTGTTAACACCCTGTAGTTCGCAAGCACCTAAGATGTTATTAACAGAACTCTGGACGGTTGGGGCTGCTATAGTGGACCAAATAGGGGCAACAGCATGCCACTGACCTAAACAAGAATTTATCTCGATACTGAAGAGCTCATAAGAAGAGACTGTTCAAAGATGTCGAAGTGTTCTTCAAAAGATTAGACACGCTATCAGCAGGCAGAGGATCATCAGCATGGATGTGCAAAATGGAGTCCAGAAGAGTTCATCGACATCATAGGAGACTATCGGAAAAATAGTAAGGCAGCTGTAACAGACAGAAAAAAGCACATGCCAATTGTGCCTGCACCTAGGATCGATGTAAACGGAACTCCTGCAGGACCACAAACAAAGCGTAATAAGATGAGCCCAGCTGAGAAGGCCTAACCGGGAGAAAGGACGAAGGAGATCACTGGCAAGGCAGGGTTAAAACAAAAAGAGGACAACATGGAATTAAGGAAAGGATACAGCGAGTTCTGCAAAACGAAAGCTTAAAAAACTTAATTTCCCTTTACTCCCCATAAATGAGGTATGAAATAGCTTCGCGCATTGTTGCGAATTAACAAGCTTTTTATTTTAAGATTCACAGCAAACGGCACCTACTTGTTTATCGACCAATGTGACCGTCACTGTTTGAGAAGCTAGACATGCCGATTATCTCGACAGTTATACAACGAAGTTTTTGTCGACAACATCGAGGGGGCTAGCAATGAAAGAAAAATGTAGATGGCTGGAGCCGGGAATCGAACCACGGATCTCCCGCATGGTAGTCGCGTATTTTAACCACTATGCCACGGCCGGTCCCTGTGCTGGCACCTAGGACCGATGTAAACGCAACTCCTGCGGGACCACAAACAAAGCGTAGTAAAATGAGCCCAGCAGAGAAGGCCTAACCGGGAAAAAGAAAGAAGGAGGTCACTGGCTTACAAAGTAAGCGACGATGTTAGTAAGTGCCATTTCAGCTGCAATTACGTTATAAACAGAGTTTTAAGCAAGCTTGATAACACGCTTGATTACAAAGTATGTGACGATGTCAGTAGGTGTCATTTCAATCAGAGTTATAATGAGTGGACGATATTTTTACATTACACACGCGTGACGCTCTGAGTACTTAGATCGCTCGCGTACAGTGTCATACTGACGTCATGGATTACTAAATAGGTACTTCGTGTCATATCCCAGTAAGGATCCCAGACTTATCCCTGAGAAAACAGGGAAGGGAAACTGCTTTACATGAGATCAATTCGGAAATGAGAAACTGGTGAGTTATAACCTTACACCCAGTAACAACATATACAAGTACCAGGAAAAACTAGACGGTATTGAGGATTATGTGCGGGAGGATCATTAAAATCTCATAGTAGCAGAAGCTTTAAATGCTAGAGCGGCGAATTCAAGATGCTAGAACGGGTCTAATTGTGGTGAATTTAGTAGGTAAAGATGGTACATTTTACAGCATGTGAGTGCAGCAAACCACACATAAGACTGTTATCGGAAAGAGCGCAACTAGTATATGGGGAGCGCTACGGGATGACATAAATAGGAACCATGAGCTTACAGGATATCAGTTGGTTATGGAAAAACTGGGCGACAAATGTCTCACACGATTGATGGACGAAGGGAAAATGATGTACATCGTAATGTTGCTTTTCCCGAACAACGAGATTCCCTTAGATGAACCGGAAATAGAGGCGTATACAGATATTCCATTATTTACAATGAAAGACGTGAAAGAATCTGCGATTAAATTAAATCGCAAAAATACCTCTGGTCCGGATGGTGTACCATCAGAGGTCATAAAGTATATAGTATTAAGACGCCCTGAATTACTCCTGAATAAAAGATGTTTAATATAAAAACTATTTCCAAGGATGTAGAAAGTACTGGTCTTTATTAGCAATGAAAGACTCACTCAGCATACCGGCTGCTTTGCATACTTGATACTGAAGGAGAGCTTTTGAAAAGTCTCCTTAAACCTAGACTAGGAAAAGCTATAAGTTTCAGGAGGGACTCTCCGCCAAAAAACACGGAACTAGACCGTTAGGTGTGTACCGTAGGAGCTCTTAAAGATGTCATCGACGCATTCGAAAACGCACAACATAAGACGACAAAAACGCTTCAAATGACCTCAGATAGCCAAACGTGCTCCGAGCCTTGGAGAAATATCTGCTGCGAATCGTCAGTAATTACTTAAGGACTGAGAGCTGTTATATAACACAACTATAGGACAGCGACGATAAAATGGAAGTCGGGGCGGCACAGAGGTCAATTCTCGGCGGGCTATGCCGACGACGCCAGCTTCTCTAAGGCTGCGGAATCTGAATGAGGTGGAAGAAGAGAGTAAACGCCTTACTTGCAGTTCTGCGAAAGCCGCCTTAAGGATAACTTTGGCAAATCGTACAGTCTAGGCTGTCGCTGCTCTCGGGTATTGCGGGTATTAATTTAAAAATACAGAAGAAAAGGAATATATGGCAGAAAACAGAATTGGCCTGTGATGCTAACTGGATACACATATTTCAGGAAATATCTCTCAAGTGTGGCATACCATACAGCTTGTATGAAAAAAGGACGAAATTGACAATGCCGAACATACATTTGTTGAATGTATGTCTTTTACCAAAGACATTCAAATAATTATCCAAACTACCCCATGTCAATTTTAAGCACAAATATTATTGTCATAACACAGTACAACACATGATTTTGGGACTCAATTCTGCGAACTGCACGTGAAAGTATCATACGCCACGGAGTACAAAAGCTTTATTGTAACTGCTACAAATAAACCCAGTTCAAAATCATTTGATGAATTGAAAAGTGATTTTGTTGCTTATGTAGGGAAACGTTATATGAACAGATTAAAGGAATTGTAATTCTTAATTTTTTTTATATTTGTTTCAGCTAAATCGCACTATTGGTTCTCTAGTTATGTCAAACAAAAGAACCTAAAACGTGACAAATTCCCTATACGATACTTAGAAACTTCATATCGATATTAAATTATTATGGCATGTAACTTGACAAAATGAATGATGCAGAACTACTTCTTTTTGGGGCGTGAAAGTATTCTCAGAATTAAGTCCCAAATCAATGAGCAGAAAAATTTTGTACTGTGTAAGTAACCTCTATTCTACACATTAAAAAGGGGGTATGTACACCAACCACTTTAATGCGGTAGCCCTCATTACAAATTATCACTGTCGATGACCAACATTTTCCTTCCTCATCCGCATCCATTTTTCCATTGTTAGCACTCTTTATAATACAATTAAAGCGCTCATCATCCACTAAGTATGCGCTTATTTCCTTAAACAAAAACATAAACAAGCTCCAGCTATTTAGATTCCACGAACTGAACAAATTGACTATTTAGCAAATGCCCGCTTCGGATCTCTGACGCACACACACAAATCAATCAATTTCAAAATAAATTAATAATTATTAGCTGAAGCATGAAAATTGAACAAGCCGCAAAACTGAATGATACCAACAAATTTTCGCAAATCACACACAGAGGAAAAAAACACATGAAGCAACTCAAATGAAATTCAAACAAATCACATCCTCAGCGCCAGGCAGCCAGCATTAATAATATAAACCACTGCAAAGAGGGCTACTCCGAGGCGGACACACTGCAAAATAATTTTCCATTGGATTTGTAACAAAAACAAAAATCTAACATTTCAAATGTTTAACACATCAACGCCCCCATACAAACAATTGCTGTCGATTCGGAGCGAATGTGTGTGAACAGATTCAAACAGATGTTAAGACACTGAACATGATTTCAAAGATACCCAACTGGATAGTGAGAGATACACTGCAGTCATCCGCTTGTCTGTCTGCCCCAATGACCATCATGAACAAATCTTTGAAAATTTGTTATAAAAACAATTAAATTTCATAGGATTTATAACAAATTTTCTAGTTCTTTGTGCAGCGAGGGGGTTGAGGGCCCCGTTGATGACTCATTGTCTTTTTGTCTCTGCCTGATTAGAATCTCGTCGTAGTACTCCATTCATCGCTTTGTCTGTGGGTTTGACCACAATTGAAATGTACACGTCTCTTAAATGAGAAGGATGAGGGAGGGGGAATACCAATCGACGGACAGTTTACTTGGTACTCGCATTGTTTTTGCATTCAAATGACGGTGAGACGTTTAGAGGTTTATCAAATAAAGTGACAATCATTGCAGCAGGAGCGGGTTTTAAAGCGGTTTTATTGTCAATGTTTTGGTAGGAAGGCGACAAAACAAATAAAATGCATTTAAAAGACAAAGAAGACTGAAACACCAATATGCAGACACAGTGGTGAGGAACCGAGATAAGAAGGGCAGAGGTAATAATAAAATATGAAATTTTTAGAAAATTATAAAAATATCAAAATATAAAAATATAAAAACATAAAAATATAAAAATATAAAAATATAAAAATATAAAAATATAAAAATATAAAAATATAAAAATATAAAAATATAAAAATATAAAAATATAAAAATATAAAAATATAAAAATATAAAAATATAAAAATATAAAAATATAAAAATATAAAAATATAAAAATACTAGCTGGCCCGGCAGACTTCGTCCTGCCTCCAAATTATTTTAAAAGATTTTGAGTGCAGTTGAAATCTAAAAACGATTGATTTATTACTTGGCCTCTGAAATATTTTAATTAAAAGGGCCATATATTCGCGGACATATTCAGTACTTCGTATAAATCTATATAAATCTAAGAAATTACATTTGTCAGAATTGCTAAAATGTTTCAGCAGTGTCGTCCAGGATATGATAAAAACTTACTTATTGATAGGCATATATTTTAAAACCACATTTTTAAGTCGATTGGCTGACATATAACTTTTTGTATTGGTGTACTGGGTGATTGATACTTTAGGTGTTTGGTCTGAGGTGTTTGGTCTGAGCCATGATAGTAAATTGCACCTTTTTATTCCAAGGAGTTCCAGTTTCCAAAAATCCCTTCATTTGGCTCAACAATCCTATTAACCGTTTGGTCTGGGTGAGAGCAACAGTTGTTCCCATTTTCGTGTTTGTCCCCTAAATTCGAAATGCAAAAAACCACTTTGTGAAGCTGTCTAATTCTATAGGAAGTGCACCAACATAAATATTCGCCATTCTACCTAAAGCCGTTTTGTCTGGGTGACCATCTACAACCCATCCCTAACTTTCACTGAAATTTTGGGACAAATGGGGTCAACCGTTTTCACAATTAGTGGTGACATCAGAATGTACATCTTTTTTATATATATAGACTTCTGAATAACTATGATGTTAAAAAAAGTGACTAAATGACATGCCAAAAATTAAGTGTATCATAAGCTAAACACCGGCAACTGGTTTCAAACATACATTCAAAATGTTCTCAAGCCAAAAAAATCTTATATTTTAAGTTTGAGTAAAATCGTACAATCGATATAAATTTTCGAAATAATTCAACCCCAGCCAAATCAACTGCGGGTCCATATATACAAAAAAAAATTCTCATAAAAAAACAAATATACATTCTAAATTACAGTCTAATTGTTTAATTCGTTAAAATTTTCATTATAATTCCACCCTAGCGACACCTACCGAGTCAATTTATACAAAAAAAATTTCTCAGGATTCCACAAACATAAATACTAAATTTCAGTTACATTGGTACACGCATTCAAATTTTCGATATAAATCCACCCTAGCGCCATCTACCGGCTCCATTTGTACACACAATTTTTTCTGATGATCGAACAAACATAGATTCTGAATTTCAGTTAAATTGATCCATTAGTTAAAATTTTGATTGTAAACCGACCCCAGCGCCACCTACCTGGTCCATTTGTACATAAAATGTTTTCTCATGATCAAACGAATATCCATTCTAAATTTCAGTTGAATTGGTACATGCATTAAAATTTTCGATATAAATCCACCCTAGCGCCACCTGGACTTGATTTTTTTCAACACAAACAATATACGGAAAATTTCGAATCGAATAAAAAAAAAATCAGCCAAATCGCTCCAGCCGTTCTCAAGTGATGGTATGACATACGTGGACCATTTCATTTTTATATATATAGATAGATAAAAATATAAAAATATAAAAATATAAAAATATAAAAATATAAAAATATAAAAATATAAAAATATAAAAATATAAAAATATAAAAGTATAAAAGTATTAAAGTGACTTGTGGCCGAGACCACCGTCATGTTCGGCTTAAATGGACCCCAGCTCGCTCGGTTTTTGGGGGGGAAGAGGAGTGGGTAAAAATATAAAAATATAAAAATATAAAAATACAAAAATATAAAAATATAAAAATATAAAAATATAAAATTATAAAAATATAAAAATATAAAAATATAAAAATATAAAAATATAAAAATATAAAAATATGAAAATATGAAAATATGAAAATATGAAAATATAAAAATATAAAAATATAAAAATATAAAAATATAAAAATATAAAAATATAAAAATATAAAAATATAAAAATATAAAAATATAAAAATATAAAAATATAAAAATATAAAAATATAAAAATATAAAAACATAAAAATATAAAAACATAATAGTATAAAAATATAAAAACATAAAAATATAAAAATATAAAAATATAAAACTATAAAAATATAAAAATATAAAAATATAAAAATATAAAAATATAAAACTATAAAAATATAAAAATATAACATATAAAAATATAAAAATACTAGTGGGCCCGGCAATGCTTCGCTATTGCATTTTAACTTGTAATATATTTTACATTTAGGTCTACAAAGTACTTTGAAAACGGTACTTAAGCTCGATAATGATATGTTGAGTTTATTAAGTTATGTAACTTATTTAAAGTAACTCCTTAACATTAAAGTTAGCCAATTAAGTTTGATTGTTGTAAATTCTAAATATCATAGGCTCTATGACGATAGTAAAAAGTTCATCAGCAAAGTCATATCTTTTAAAAATCGGAAACAGACATTCCGTTAAAGATCAAAATTCAATGTAGTAGCGGTAACCGTCTGTATACTAACTATCTCTTTGGGCGTAAAAAACACTTTTGACATGCCTTTTCCGCCTATTGACCGAAAATGAAAATTTCGTTTGAAGCTTCATGACTTTAGCCATAAAAACCTCTTTTGCCATGTCTTCTTCTCACATGGATCAAGAATATTTCCGAATACTATCTATGTATTGAACTCGTATTACCATTCTATGAGATAATTCGGTCACCATCGTTTGGCTTTACAAAGTGATAATCTCACGCACTGTATGGCATTTTACGCCGTCGTGTTGGAACCATTTCTCCTTCAAATAATGTGCAATGACATGATAAATAAAAAAAATCAATTGATCGTTCACTGGTTTTAGTTCTTCTACCAGTTGGATATGCGAATATAGGCCAAGATCTTTCCTCAGCATTTGCAGAAACCGAGTTGCTGAGAATGGCGTCGGTTCGATAAATTCGAGTCCCCTGTCACACTTACGTCTCCAGCGTCGATGGCTTCTATTAGGCTTCACAAAGGGCAAAAAGAACGCGCATTTTGAAAAAAAAATTTGCAAACGTAAATGTTGTTCTTGTGTAGTCTTTACATAGTGATTTTACAAAGAAAGTTTCAATGAAAGTCTATCACACTTCACACACCTCGCCTGAATGACGAATTGGTTGACCTAAAATGGCAACAAAAATGGTAAATGGGGTTTTGTTGGTATCCTAGCTGATACTTTTTTTAAGATAAAAGGATCTTTCTTTTATTTACTCCGTTTTGCGCTTCTTTTAGAAGTGACGTTCGTTGCCCCATGATTATTGAAAGCCTACAGACTTCAGCTTTAAGACACTTCTATCAAAATTTTAGTTTTCTGCACTAAATTAAGCTTTCCCAGCGCGAGTTAGGAATTGATATTACACACAAAGTTTATTGGTGACATTTTCTAACAATTCATCGTAGATTTGGTTACAATTTTTGCGAATAAAAAAACTGGCCCACCTTATTGTTCATATCTCTAGGCGAACTGCAATATACTGTGGAATTTTGACAGTTATAACTGTTTATTTTAAAAGGGGTGTGGTACAGCCCACTTCCACTCTTACTGTAATTTATACTGCAACAACAACAACATATGTAACAAATCTCATCTTCATACCTCTTATAGTTCATGAGATATAGCCCTTTTTATTTTCATGTTGTATGGCCGGTGTCACGCCCCTTTATCCGGTCACAACCAAATATAGCCAGGGACTATCTACAGGTCATCAGTACCACTTGGTAACATTTTCGTATCAATCTATCTATTGGGAAAGCCTGCAGAGCGGTTTCGAAAAGGGGGCGTGGCACCCCTCACTTCCACGCTGCCTGTAATTAATACTGCTCCAACAACATATATACCAAAACTCATCTTCATACCTCTGATAGTTCATGAGATATAGCCCTTTTTATTTTCATGTTGTATGGGCGGTGCCACGCCCCTTTATCCAATCACAACCAAATATAGCCAGGGACTATCTACAGGTCAACAGTACCATTTGGTAAAATTTTCGTATCAATCGGTCTATTAGAAAAGCCGTTAGAGCGATTTTTGAAAAGGGGGCGTGGCACCGCCCACTTCCACCTTGGCTGCAATTAATACTGCTCCAACACCATATATACCAAATCTCATCTTCATACCTCTGATAGTTCATGAGATACAGCCCTTTTGATTTTCAAGTTGTATGGGCGGTGCCACGCCCTTTTGTCCAATTGGACCGAATTGTAAATATAAACCAACAGGGGCGCCACCTAAACGCATACAAAAAAATTTATGCAAATCGGTCCAGCCGTTCGTGAGTTATAAAGTCACAACACACTTGCAACAATTTTTTATATATATAGATAAAAATATAAAAATATAAAAATATAGAAATATCAAAATATGAAACTATTAAATAAAAAAAGATCATAATATATAAAAATTTAAAAAAAAAAATAAAAAACTAGTAATTCGGTTATCTTCGGCTATGCCGAAGCTCAGATACCCTTCACCATTTGTAAAAATGGTGGTAAAACTGGTTATTTGCTCTACAACTATGTTTTATTAAACTTTGTACCACAAAACACGGGAGTTGGTGAGAAGTGGACGTTACTTTTAGCTTCACACATCGATTTTATTAATAATTTTGCATAGATTTGATTCGATTTACCGATAAGTTTATGAGTTAGTGAGTTGGAGCTTATTTTTATGAATTTTTATGCATCTGGACAGAGGACCAAATTTTAGCCCGAAAGCTCATAAACTATAGGGACATACAGAGACGGTCGCCCTCAAAAAGGGGGACTTTGTATGGAAGGTGGGAGAAGTATTCGTTAGATATTGCTCATCTTATAACGTAAGCTCCAATTATAGGACTAAAGCTTGCATATCAAATTTCAGCTCAATATTTGCTAACCTACGGCTATAATCGCGGGGGCAGTTACGCGGACACCCCAAAAAAGGTAGTTTGAGGTGGGAGTAGTTTTTTATCTTAGAATGTAGCCTCCGCTTACATATTGAATCTTGCGTACAAAATGTCAGCTATATACCTCTTAAAATACGGCTGCAATCGCAGGGACAAACCCCAAAAAGCTAGAGTTTGTATGGGAGGTGAGAGTAGTTTTTGACCGATTGGTCTTATTCTAATAATCAACCTCCGCTTAGAGCAGAAAAGCTTGCATACAATATTTCAGCTTGATTGCTCTTAAATTACTACTGTAATCGCGGGGATTGATATACGGACACCCCCAAAAAAAGGGATATTGTATAAGAGGTGAGAGTAGTTTTTTACCGATCGGTCTCATCTTACTACTCAACCTCCGCTTAGTATAGGGAAGCTCACATACAAAATTTCAGCTTGATTGCCCTTAAACTACGGCTGACCCCAAAAAGGGGCAGTTTGTATGGGAGGTGGGAGTAATTTTTGACCGATCGGGCTCGTCTTAGAACTTAACCTCCGCTTTGAGGATAGAAGCTTGCATTCCAAATTTCAGCTCGATATCTCTTTAACTGCGGCTGTAATCGCGGGGACAGACAGACGGACGGACAGCCGGTTAGACGGTCACCTTTAAATCGACTCAGATTTCGATGCTGATCATTTATGTATATATATTGTCATACCTACCACGCCTCCTTATGGGCGTTACAAATGGAAGAACAAAATTAGTATACCCTTCACTCCGTTCATGCGCATGGTGAAGGGTATAAATATACTGCAATTGTCAGAACACTGTGCTCTCCGCCTTTTAGCCGGTTCGGTTCATATGCATACCGCAAGACCGCCTGACTACCGCAATCCATCCATCCAATCGTCTGTCTGTCTGTCTGTCTTAACGAAAGCTTAGTCATTGCCTGGTAGATGTGGACAATTGGAAAACCAACTAAACGCATAATACTTTTTTGGTGTCGAGGCACGTAAATGACGCTGCTGGCTGGCTGACACATTAAACGACTGAAACGTTATTCGGTTTAAGTTTAACATGAACGCCAACCACGAGTAATCGCAGCCAAAACAAAAGACAATAATGATCACTATAAAAAGAATAAGCAAATGCCGATGAAGGAGTACAAGAAATACAATGAAATGCCAAGAACAACAACAACAACCACAACAACAATATCAAATACACAAAAGAAAACCCTCTTCAAGAATCCAACATTAATGACAACAGTCCTACCAAGTAATAACGCAAAGTGACCCCTGAAAGTCATAAAACTGATAAACTTTTTTCGTTCCAAAAAAAAACGAGCGAGAGAAGACATCAATGCTAGCGGTTGGTTGCCAGTAGTCTCTTTAGCGATAAGCTTTTAATGGACAAATGCAAAACATTGAAATATTTAAGATAAGTAGTGTGTATGTAAAGGCAAAGGGACATCTGAAGTTGCACAGGCAGAGAGATGGTCACAGATATGTCGTCGTAGAAGCTGCGTTTGCGCACTTTCTGCTTGATTGCATTCAGCATCTGAGGGATAATTGTATGAACAATAAATGTATTGTATTTGTAGCAAGAGTCAGGAATACACAGCACAACATTTTTCAGCTCATTGATTTGGGACTCAATTCTGAGAGATTCTTCGTTTTGTCAAGTTACATGCCATAATAATTTAATATCGTTTTGAAGTTAGGAAGTATCGTATAGGGGAATCTGTTACGTTTACGGTTCTTTTGTTTGACATAACTCTAGAACCACTAGTTAGATTTAGCTGAAACAGATTGAAAAAATTTTTAAAATTGCAATTCCTTTAATCGGTTCATATAAAGTTTTTCTATAATACATAAGCAACAGTTTCACTTTTCCATTTATCAAATGATTTTGAACTGGGTTTATTTTGTAGCAGTTATAATAAAACTGTTGTACTCCGTGGCGTATGATTTACGTGGAATGTTACTTATGATAATCATACGCCACAATATAACAAAAGAGCCTAAAACGTAACAAATTCCCCTATACGTTACTTACTAACTTCAAATCGATATGAAATTATTATGGCATGTAACTTGACAAAACGAATGATGCAGAACTTCTTCTTTTTGGGGCTACTTTCACGTGCAGTTCTCAGAATTGAGTCCCAACAACATGTGTTGTACTGTGTAAAGACTTCTAGTTCATTAGTATGATGATTTATTGGGAATCGTTGAGGTAAAGTCAATACCGTGTCGATCATGAGAAATCAGAGGAAAGAATTTGAACTTACAGTTCTAGGAAAAATTTGTGGCTAAATATAAATAGTTTTATCGAAATCTGAAATAATTAATAACAAGTGATAAAGGGCCCAAAGGACTAAGAAGGGAATACTATTAAGGCTTTCATATAAATGATATATTTTGAAAAAAAATTCCCAAAAATTGGCTTTAAGTTATTTTATGGTGTAAGCCATTAAAATCTAAAATAATGGAAAATTGGCAAAGGGCGTTAAGAGAGGCCTAGGTGTTGAAATCAGAGTAAACTTTACCTGGCTGTTGAAATTACCAATTCATTGTTTATAATTGCGACTTTAAGGAAAATTTTTATTAAAAATTTAGTCACTCTGCTGCTTTTCACTCTACAGCTCTTGATTCACATTGTACTTGTACTGATTAAGAGAGGCCTAGGTGTTGAAATCAGAGTAAACTTTACCTGGCTGTTAAAATGACAAATTCATTGTTTATAATTGCGACTTTAAGGAAAATTTTTATTAAAAATTTAGTCACTCTGCTGCTTTCCACTTTACAGCTCTTGATTCACATTGTACTTGTACTGATTAAGATCGCTCGAAGAAAGCATCATTATGAGGTATATATTTCACAATCTTCTCGTACAACAATTTGGCGTAGCTGCATTTGCATTGCCTTGTATGTATGTATGTATATATGTGTGTGTGTGAGTTAAGCCATTGGCTAAAAGAAAAATCACTCCTATTCAATTCGGTATTTCTATGTTTTATGCGCAATTTAGTTTATAGCCTTTTCATCTATAAATTCTACTGAACTCAACTCCAGTCAACTCAACTTCAGCTCATCTCACTCTTTGGCACTTTGCTCCATAAAATTGGTACATTGAAATATCTTCAAATAAACCGGGTCTCTTGTTATGTTCCTTTCGAACAATTTGTCTTAAGCGTGTTGTTGCTGTGTGTGTGTTTTTTTTTTGTTCTTGCCAGCTTTTGACTTTGAAGTGGGGTAAAACGCATAAATGAAGTCTGTAAATTTTATAGACTTTGAAGTATGTATTTCATTTGGTATATTGTATGTCTTATGTATGTGGAAATGTGGATCAATCTATAAGTGTAGAGTCTTTGAGCGCATTTGAAACTGACGATGACGTTTAATGCAGTAGCACATTTGGCAAGCCATAAAGTTTTATTTTACCTCACGATTTTTATTGCGTACAATTTTATTGACTTTTTACTGACAAAGAGTTGAAAACAAGGAGGTAACAGGACGTACAAGAAATGTTTCTCAAACAGTCGCTTAGGTATGGACAAAATTTTGATTTTTAAGAAAGTAAAGTTACAGGTTTTAATATTGACATTTTATGTTAATGCTCACCACAATAACCGGTTTCAGTTTACGTATTAAATTTGTTCATACACTCAAATTTACAATTTTTAATTTTTTACGAAATCCATAACAACTTTTAACATCAATATTATATTTATTTGTTTATTTAGACTCTATATTAGTTTTTACAAAAAATATCCCAAACTTTATATAGTAAATTTATTTGTTCATTCATATCTCTGGTATCATAGGTTTTTTACTACAACCCCTATGTCCGCCTTAGTCCTCCTCTCTAGTCACGACAATACTTTGTTGCATTTTGAAATATTACATTGACCAATTGAACTGTTAAACCAAATATTACCGAACAGCAACAAAATCTATAATAGAATATTTATTGTCTCCTAGAAAATTGAAAAGGAAACCTACTCGTATAAAATACAATTGAACTCGAAAATAAATTACTTTCAAATAAAAGAAAACTTAAATTTTCATCTATTTCTGGTGTGTTGGTTTGGTTTTTTTTCTTGTTCGTTCATACAAAAGATACAATATATCATATGTGAGTGTGTGTGTGTGTGCATAAGTGGTATGGGGTTTCTATATAAATACGAGCATATATATCCTTTTTTTCGATTTAATAACATAAGGTTTCTTTTGTGCTGTGGTATGGTACTACAGTTGTGTTGAGTGCTGGAGCAGTGGTAGACATTTTGTTAGAGAATGTACTATTCAAAGAAATGTTCGCATAATATGAAAGTTTTTCTATACATTGCAAGCGATAACCATCACTTTCATTATACCATAAGGTTCTTTTATTGTACAAAAAGTACTTTTATTGTACCAAGAGCAATCTTGTTGTAACAAAAATAACTTTCAATGTACTAAGGAGTATTTTTTTAGGATCAAAAAGTATTTTATTGTACCCATAAGTCCTTTGGATGTAACAGAAAGTGCTTGTAATGTACTAAAGAGTACTATTTATTTTCCTAAAATAACTTTTTGATACCCAAAAGGTACTTTTATTGTAACATAAAGAACTTTTTTTGTACCATAAAGTACTTTTATTGAACCAAGAGGTAAAAAATTACTTTTGTAAAAAAATAACTTGTAAAAAAACTTTTAGTTTATCAAAGAGTACTTTTATTGTACCACAACGTACTTTTATTTTACCAATAAGTACTTTTGTTGTACCCCGAAAGTACTTATGCTGTATAAAATAGTACATTTGTTGTTTTATGGTAACTGTTGCTATACTATACTGGGACCGATTCGATTCCCGCCTCCAGTCATCTACATTTTTCTTTCATTGGCGGCCCCCTCGATGTTGTCGACAGCAACATTGCAGTATAAGTGTCGAGTCGATTGCTATACTAATGGGCGTAGGGAGTGTGATGCAATGTAAATCTTCTGATCGGTTTAACTTGGCACAGAGCTCTGTATTCGTGTTACTACTGCGGACGGAGTACCTCGACGTGGTGACGCCTGAAAAGGTGCCTTTGACACCCGTCAGAGCACGACTAACTGTGAGTGGCGAAACCTAAAACCCGGAGTGCTCAGAGTGAGCGAAACTCTGGTCAGCGTCTGACCCAGAATGGGCAACTGTATTTAAAACCTGGCAGAAGGAGAAAACTGCGACGTGGTGCGGCTGTAATAAAATCCAGGCAGAAGGAGAAAACTACGACGAGGTGCGCTGGGCTTGCAACCTGCCATCGACGTTTTGAAATATTGCAATGAAAAGACTTAAAAAAAAGAATAAAACGAACCACCCAAAATGTTGACGACCACCGCAAACAAATTAAGGACCATGATTAGAGGATATGCACCCAGAATGTTAGAACACTGTATATACCAGGTACCACCATCCAACTGGTAGTCCTCAAAGAATACAAAGCTGGCATAACCGCTTTACAGGAAAACCGGTGGACGGGACACGGGTGCTCGCTGAAGACATGCGACATCTACTACTATAGGCCATGCGGACAAGCACGAGTTTGGATATGGATTTGTCTCACGGTTCAATCCGGTGTGTGAATGAATAGCCACCATAAGAGTCAAGGCAAAGTAACACTCATATGTGCCAATACTCCGACAGAAGAGAGAAGCGCTAAGGACACAGACGAGTTCTACGAGAGCCTAAACTATATATGATCGTAGCCCCTGCCATGACATCAAAATTGTAATAGGCGATTTTTATGCTACAATAGGGAGGGGGCCGCATTTGAACCTTAATACTTAAACTTAATTTCCCTTTGCTCCCCATGAATGAGGTATGGGATAGCTTCTCGCGTTGTTGTGAATTAACACGCTTCCTATTTTTAGATTCACAACTAATGGCACCTACTTGTTTATCGACGAATGCAAACGTCACTGTTTGAGAAGCTCTTACTAGACACGTCGATTGAATCGACGCTTAATACTGCGAAGTTGCTGTCAACAACATTCGAGGGGAGCCGACAATTAAAGCAAATTTTATTTATTTTTTTTTAAGATGACTGGAGCTAGGTTTGAACCCTGCAATCTCCCGCATGGTAGTCGCGTGTTCTAACCACTATGCCACGGCCGGTCCCGGTCACCGCATTTGAACCTACAATCGGAAAATTCAGTCTGCACACCAAAACGTAGAACAATGGCATCTGACAGATTGATTTCTCTGCGGCAAGAAATATGGTAGTTAGTATCACTAGATTTGACCATAGAAATATTCATAAGGCAACATGATTATCTCTAGATCAATTGACGAGGCATCAGATAGATCATGTGGTAGTCAATAGAAGGCACGCATCGAGTGTTCTAGACGTACGAGTGATACGGGGTGCGAACATTGACTCCGATCACTTCCTTACCGCAGTTAAGGTACGCACAGGGCTAAGCATGGTGAAAAACGTACTTAACCAGGCACAACGAAAGCTGTACAACGGTAAACTGCGGACCACAGAGGTAGCGGACTCCTATTCCAACCAGCTAACTTAACTGCTGTACGGAATGCTCCAACCCCTGATGATATAACCACAGAGGTGGCGGACGCCTACTCCAACCAGGTAGCTCAACCGCTGTATGGAATGCTCCAACCCCTGATAATATAACCTCGCAGTGGCAAAATATTACCGACTCCTTACAATGGCCTGCGAGAGGCGTACTTGAGTACTCATAGCCCAGTCTCAAGAAGATGCCTGGTACGATGATCAATGTCGCAATGTCACAAGAGAGACGGATGTTGGATACAGGGCAAAACTGCAGCCAAATGGCAACGCGAGCCGTTCGTGAACGGCACAGACAGAAGAGACGAGCGGCAACTCGTATTTTTAGACGGAAAGAGAAGGAGCTGAAAAAGAGACAGCATGAGTTAACAGATTTGCTCCGAAGTAGATGGGAAGCCCGAAATTTCTACCAGAAAGTTAAGGCGAGAATGTGTGAAACAGGGTTGCCTTCCTGTAAGGACAGCGATGGCCAGCTAGTGGCGGACCCAGATAACGTTCTAAGTGTATGGAGAGAACATTTCAGCAATCGTCTGAATACGGGCACCACTCCAGAAGACCCCGCTCCAATCCATGACGATGGTATTAACTGTCCACCTTCGAGCCAGAGCGAGTTATGTGTGGCAATATCCTGCCTTAAAAACAACAAAGCTGCTAAAGCCGATGGTCTCCCTGCTGAATTGTTTAAGGCAGGTGGGGAGGAGCTGATAAGGAGCATGCATCAGCTCATGGAGAACATCTGGCTAGAGGAGAGCATGTCCGGGGATTGGAGTATGAGTCTGTTATGTCCCATACGTACAAGAAAGGAGATCGTAGTGAGTGCAAGAACTATCGTGGAATAATCCTATTACCAATTGCGCACAAAGTCATTTCGAGCATATTGTGTGAACGTCTAAGGCAATTGTAGAAAAAACTTATTGAAAAATATCAGTGTGGTTTTGGACCTGGTAAATCTACGACGGATCAAATATTCACCTTAAGACAAATCCTGGAAAAAATCATAAACAGCAAAAAAAAACAAAGCTGCCTTCGACTCTCCTATAAGGAATAGACTATATGCGGCCATGCCTGAGTTTGGTATTCCTGCAAAACTAATTCGACTGTGCAGATATACCTTGGGAAAGACCAAACCTCGGTTAAAATTGGTAAGGAACACTCTGAACCATTCAACACAGAAAGAGGTTTTAGGCAGGGTGATAGCCTGTCCTGTACACTATTTAATATAGTTATGGAGAAGGTTGAGATAAGAAAAGCTGGTGTCAACATATCTAGCACCATTTTCAACAAGAGCCACATGCCACTAGCCTATGCCGATTATATGGACATCATTGGTCGAAATATGCGGGATGTTACTACAGTTTTCTCATCGCTAAAAAAAGGAGTCAGCAAAAATGGGGGACCAACTGAAAATAATGATTACGACGAACAAAGAGTCCTCCCGATGGGACGCATCCGCAACTTTGAAAATTACTGTTTTGAGGTAGTAGATGAGTTACATACAAAACCTAGGAGTATTCGAGAGAAAAGTACTACGAAAAATATATGGATCTATCTGTGTGGACAGCGATTTACGCCATCGGATAAAACATGAGTTATATGAGCTTTACCACGACCTCGACGTACCTAAAAGAGTCTACGATGGCTGGGATATGTTGCCAGGATGGATAAAAATGCTCTAGCGAGAAAGGTGTTTGAAGGCGAACCTGAAGGACGGCGCAGAGTGGGGAGACCCAAACTTCGTTGGAAGCACCAAGTGGTAGGCGATGTGGCAACATCTGCTAGGACCACCTGGAGAACACACGCAGAAGACCAAAACGTGTGTAATTCTTTAAAACTTCAGGCCTCACATTTATGAACCACGTTCATTAGTTGTTGTGTTATTGCCTATCACTGATATTGATGTATAACCGCGCACTAAGTTAACATTAGTTATTTGCCCATACATTACACATTTTCCCCTCTAGTTGTCGTGTAAAGGTAGGTAGGTATTGCTAAATCTTATTCCCGTAATGTATTTTCTAACTTCGTTTTTCTTCTCCTCCCCTACTACAGCATCTTAGACTGCTTACAATAATAGTCTTTTGCAACTACGACGACGACGACGACCGACGACATCATCTATGTCGTCTAGGATTTTTCACAATACACATATTCCCAAAAGATATGGGTATTATTTTTCGTTTACGTTTCCTTCGGTGTATATTATAAAAATATTACAGGATTGGAGTGGCGCAACATATCATTGGCTATTGTTGTTTGCCAGAACGAACAAAAAAAAAAATAGACAAAGTATCAGTAAAGCTGCAAAGGATGGATGCATTCACAAGGAACGCTCTTGCACCACTGACACCGCCGCCACCACCACCATCAGCAAAAAGTGACAAGTAGTCAAGAATATAACAAAAGTCAAGCGACCTTTCTTGGCTACCAGGACACCATAGCATGCGACGCGAAGGCCAAGACAGGAGGGACAATCACTGGATATGGTAAGGTTAGAAGGTTACAACAAATACTCAAGAGTTACCTGTCACAAAGCTGGACATGTTAACTCTTTTCTAATGATGTTTGAACTCATGAGAGAGCGCTAGAGGACGAAACAAAGACTGCAACATGTGTGAAATTCAATTGCTGGTAGAGGGGGGTATCTTTTTGTGTAAAAGATGTGTCTTTAAGGTGGTTCAGGGCAAAGTTAACGGAAAGGAGTAGATTTTTTGGACAAAGTTTGTTTGTCTTAATGCTCAATATTTTGTATCATTGTACAGGATATTCTGGTTTCAATCAGAAATAAGATCTAGAAGATCTATATATTATTTTTCCAATAAGAAGTGTTATTTTGGTAGTCAAAGAAAAATGCAATTTTTTGAGATAAATGATCGGATGTTTATTTCATAATAAAGAGGAAGGTATGCCGTTAATAATGAAAAACAACATCAGTCAAATGGTCACCACGAGCACGCTTACAGGACCATATCCTTTGCATGAAATTTTCCATAACCAAATCGGAAAGTGGCTGCCCTATGTCCTCGATAGCCTCACGAATTTTATCTTTGAGGTCTTGAATCGATGCTGGGGTGTTGGCGTAGACCTTATCGAAGGAAGAAGTCGCAAGGTGTTTAATCACAAGATCTCGCTGGCCAATTGTGATCACCTCTTCGAGAGATAACACGATCCGGAAACTTTTCCCGTAAAAGATCAATGGTTTTGTTGCTTGTATGGCACGTAGCGCCGTCTTGTTGAAAGTAAACGTTGTCCAGATCAATACCATCCAACTCCGACCATTAAAAATCATTAATCATCTCTCGATAGCTCAATCCATTCACCGTAACTGTTGATCTAACCTAATTTTCGAAAAGGTATGGTCCAATGACCCCGCCGGACCATAAACCGCACCAAACAGTCACACGTTGAGGATGGAGAGGCTTCTCAACAATAACTCATGGGTTTTCCGAGCCCCAGATGCAACAATTTTGCTTTTTGACGTAGCAGTCGATGTGGAAATGGGCCTCATCAGGCAAGATGATTTTTCGATGGAATTCCGGATAATTTTCATGCATTTCAAGGACCCAGTCAGCACAGACACGTCGTTGTTGATGATCGACCGGCTTGAGTTCTTGCGTTAACTGAACTTTATAAGCCTTAAGACCCAAGTCTTTATGCAAAATACGGAGTAATGACGTTTGTGGAATGCCCAATTCCAAAGAACGACGAGAAATGGACAAACCTGAGTTTTCTTCAACACTTTGGGCTACAGCAGCAATATTCTCAGTTGTTCTTGAGCGAAGTGCACTGGTTTTTATTCTTCACATCACTAACTTGTCTCAGCAGCTCGAATTTTTCCACCAATTTCTGTATTGCGGTCCGACAAGGTGCTTCACGGCACCTACTTGTTTATCGACGCATGCGAACGTCACTGTTTGAGAAGCTTCTACTAGACTACCGATTGTCTCGACCCTTATACTGCGAAGTTGCTGTCGACAACATTGGCAATGAAAGAACAATGTAGATGACTGAAGCCGGGAATCGAACCTCGGATCTCCCGCAAGGTAGTAGCGTGTTCTAACCACTATGCCACTACCGGTCCCAAATTATAGCTTTTCTCTATAATAATGCCTAAAATGAAAGACAGCACCTGTTAAAGGCTTCCATGGATAAGATTTTCATACCAGTTAAAATCTAACTTATCTAGTAGACTAACTTCACCTCAATAAACTTTAAAACCGTAACAACATACGTTATCTTTCTTCACATTCACCTAAGAAAAGAAAATCGATTTAAAGTATAAAATGATTTATTTTTTTTCTCCTCAATGTCGGTAAATGGATGAGTGGGTACGTGCTGCGTACAGGGGCGGGGGTTACCGATATCTTCACTTGACTGTATATCTGCTGACTATCTCATATATGTAATTTCCATTGCTCGCGTAATTGAAATTTTCAAATTCCTCATTTTTTTTTTCTCGTTGTGCTCAGAGTACTTTTGCCCCAAACAACTTTGACTTTCAATATAACTGAATGATGATGATTATGGTTGGTAGTGGTGGCAACATGGGCGGCAGCAGCGGTTGTTGGTTGCTTTTTGGTTGTATTGGTTCATCGATGAGTTTTCTCTGCCTTGCAATTGGAATTTATATCATCTTCTTATAGAAAACGAATGGTAAACCACAACAACAACAACCACAAAATTGGATCGAAGATGAAGCAGCAGAAGCCAACATCTTTTGTAATAGTGCAAAAGAAGTCCTTGCTACGCCAACAACCACCACCGCAACAAGAAGCAACAACAACAACAACAAACATCAGCGTTAGGTTGATTGCTTTGGTATCTGCACACAGCTAAAAAAAAGGATGCAAGTTACTTGTGCTGAGTCTATGACTTTTAGTAAAGCTATTTCTCGCCCGCCCCCCACACCGACTTTAAAAAACTCTTGAATTTCTTATATTTTTCTGCACTGCTGCTGCAGTTGTTGCTGACGTTGTATTGTGGTAACCTTTTGAACTAATATTTTCTAGAAATTGAAATTATCGGCACAGTGCCGAGATGCCGAGCAGCAGCCAAGAAGAATACAAAAATTGATGTTATTCATATTCTTAAGCAAGACGAAGGATAAAGAAGTCGACAACAACTGGAAAAAAAAACTAAATAAATTTTATAGGTTTATACAGAAGCCATAATAATTCATTGGAAAATTGAAGCATTATGTACGTACGTACGTATGTTCGTATCTTTGGACATTATCAAAAGAATTCGTATAGTTTCAGCTGCTTTATTGTTAATGTTCTTGCATCTTCAGTATTGCAATTTAATGGGAAATTGCAAAAGGCCAGATTGGACAATGGAAATTGCCAAAAAAAACGGAGGAAAATTGGCTGCAGAAAATAAATGATTATGCTGCTATGTAAGATAATCTGCTACTGCAATAGCAAAAGTTATGTTTGCCTATCCTAGATGAAACGGCGCAATAACGGAGATTAATTTACTAGCCTTTGGCAAAATAAAAAGTGGAGCAAAAGTTATGACGTCAATGAATAGTGTAACTATTTAAAGGATTTTTGCTAGCTACGCAATGAATAAGATTTTTTTATAATTTCAGGGAAACTTAATCGAGAAAATTATATATTTTCCTCTATATAAACCAATATATTTAATTAGTGGTTTCAAAACCGCCGGTCTGGCAAGGCTGTCAACTGTTAAATATCTGTCTTTAATAAGCGAAACGTTTGTCATTTACGAACATGGTTCGCTAAACAATCGAAGAATGCGCAAAAATAGTACAAAACCTACAAAACTAATGCTTCATTAATAAACTGAGTTATCCTCTTAGTGGCTTAAAAACTGCAGGTCTGGCAAGGCTGTCAGCTCTTGAATATCTGTCATTTAAATGTGACACTTATTTAGTGGAAGGTTTGTCATTTACAACTATACATCGCTGAACAACCGAGAAATGCACAAAAGTAGTTAAAACTTACTACAAAACTAATGCTTCATTAATAAACTGGGTTATCCACTCAGTGGTTTCAAAACCGCAGGTCTGGCAAGGCTGTCAGCTGTTAAATATCTGTCATCTGAATGCGATATTTATTTAGTGGAAGGTTTGTTATTTACGAATAAGGATCGTTTAGTAACCGAAGAAGGCGCAAAAATAGTTAAAACTTACTACTAAAGTGATGGTTCATTGATAAACTGGGTTATCCACTTAGTGGTTTCAAATCCGCCGGTCTGGCAAGACTGCCAGCTGTTAAATATTTGTCACCTGAGGTGCGATTTAATTAGCGAAAGGTATGTCAAATACAACTATGGATCGTTTAGTAATCGAAGAAGGCGCAAAAATAGTTAAAACTTACTACTAATGTGGTGGTTCTTGATTATACTAGATTATTCACTTGGTGGTTTCAAAACCGCCGGTCTGGCAAGGCTGGCAGCTGTTCAATATGTGTCATCTGAGGTGTCATTCAATTAGCAAAAGGTTTGCCATTTATAAAGATGGTTCGCTGAATAACCGAGGAATGCGCAAAAATAGTTAAAACTTACTATAAAACTAATGCTTCATTAATAAACTGGGTTATCCACTTAGTGGTTTCAAAACAGCCGGTCTGGCAAGACTGTCAGCTGGTAAATATCTGTCATCTGAATGTGAAATTTATTTAGTGAAAGGTTTGTCACTTACAACTATGGATTGCTTAGTAACCGAAGAACGGGCACAAAAAGTTAAAACTTACTACTAAAGTGGTGGTTCATTATTATACTAGATTATTCACTTAGTGGTTTCAAAACCGCCAGTCTCGCAAGGCTGTCTGTCAACTGTTATAAATCTATCACCTGAGGTGCGATTTAATTAGCGAAAGGTTTGTCATTTACAACTATGGATCGTTTAGTAATCGAAAAAGGCGCAAAAATAGTTAAAACTTACTACTAAAGTGGTGGTTCTTTATTATACTAGATTATTCTATTAGTGGTTTCAAAACAGCCGGTCTGGCAAGACTGTCAGCTGTTAAATATCTGTCATATGAATGTGAAATTTATTTAGTGGAAGGTTTGTCATTTACGAATATGGATCGTTTAGTAACCGAAAAAGGCGCAAAAATGGTTAAAACTTACTACAAAACTAATGCTTCATTATTAAGCTGGGTTATTCACTTAGCGGTTTCAAAACTGCCGGTCTGGCAAGGCTGTTAGCTGTTGAATATCTGTCATATGAATGTGAAACTTATTTAGTGGAAGGTTTGCAACTATGGATCGCTTAGTAACCGAAGAACGGGCACAAATAGTTAAAACTTACTACTAAAGTTGTGGTTCATTATACAAGATTATTCACTTAGTGGTTTCCAAACCGCCGGTCTGGCAAGGCTGTCAGCTGTTAAATATCTGTCACCTGAATGTGTCATTTATTTAGGTTACAACCGAAGAACGCTCAAAAATAGTTAAAACTTACTATTAAAGTGGTGGTTCATTATAATACTAGATTATTCACTTAGTGGTTTCAAAATCGTCCGTCTGGTAAGGCTGTCAACTGTCAAATATCTGTCATATGAGCTTTTAGCAATTTAGCGAAAGGTTTGTCATTTATGAATGTGGAACGCTTAACAAATTGAGATGGCGTATAATAGTTACAACTAACTACAAAGGTGGTGGTTCACACGTATTCTTAGATAATTACATGAGAGGACCGTGGCCGTCAATTCAGAGCGCTATGACCCTATGATAAACGACTTTTTTTTGGTCTGCAATTGAAAATTATGAACTGGGAGATATGTGGTTTCAATATGACGGTGCCATGAGGCACAGAATAGGACCAGTTGTTGCTTTATTACAGGAAAACGTATTTCTTCGAAAATGACACTGGAGGGACCGTTATCGACTATACAAAGCGCCATGGCCGTATGATAAACGACTTTTTTTTGGTCTGCAATTGAAAATTATGAACTGGGCGATATGTGGTTTCAATATGACGGTGCCATAAGCCACACAATACGACCAATTGCTGCTTTATTACAGGAAAGCGTATTTCTTTGAAAATGACACTGGAAGGACCGTTATCGACTATACAAAGCGCTATGGCCATATGATAGCCGAATCTTTTTTTGACCTGCAATTGAAGATTATAAACTGGACGATATGTGATCTCAAACGAAAGGTGCCACGAGCCACACAATAGGAACATTTGTTGCTTTATTACAGGGAAAATGTATTTCTTTAAAAATTACACTGGAAGAGCCGTTCTCGTCAATTCAGAGCGCTATGACCCTATGATAAATGACTTTTTTTGTCCTGCAATTCAAGATTATGGACTGGACGATATGTGATCTCAACCGAAAGGTGCCACGAGTCACACAATATTACCAATAGTTGCTTTATTACAGGGAAAACGTATTTCTTTAAAAATTACACTGGAAGAGCCGTTCCGGTTAATTCAGAGCGCTATGACCCTATGGTAAACGACTTTTTTTGGTCTGCAATTGAAGATTATAAACTGGACCATATGTGGTTTCAATACAACGGTGCCACGATGCACACAATATTACCAATTATTGCTTTATTACATGAAAACGTATTTCTTCGAAAATTGTTGTTCTATTAATAGAAAAACCATGCTAGAAAATATAATTTTAGACAAATTATATTTAAGTAGCTAGTTCGGCAGACTTCGTTCTGCCTCCTAATTATTATAAAAGATGTTGAGTGCAGCTGAAATCTAATAACGATTGGTTTATAACTTTGACCTCTGAAATATTTCAATTCAAAGGGCGAGGTTTTCCCAGACCAATTTTGTACTTTACATACATATATACAAGATTATAATATATCGTCCATGATTTGACGAAAACTTACTTATTAATGGGCATATTTTCTAAAACCACATTTTTAAGCCTTTCTGCGTTTGTGTACTGGCTAATTGTACCTTTAGGTGTTTGGTCTGAACCATGATAGTACTTTGCCCTTTTTTATCACAAGGAGTACGAATTTCCAAAAATTCTTGCATCTGGTTGAACAACCCTATTAACCGGTTGGCCTGGGTGGGTGATAGCAACAGGTTTCCCAATTTTTAGGTTTGTCTCCTTAAAGTTTGATATGCTAAACACCACTGTGTGGAGCTCTCTAATTCTATACGAAGGGTGCCAATATAAATGTTCTCCATTCTACCTGGGTGACCATCTACAGCCTATCCCCAACCGTTTTCGCCGATTAGTGGTGACATCAAAATGTTTATCTATTTTGATATATATAGACTTCTTAATAATTTTGATGTTAAACAAATGTTTAAATGTAATGTTAGCAATGGTGACTAAATCACATTCGAAAAATTAAGTGTATCATAAGCTAAACGCCAGGAACTGGATCCAAACATACATCTAAAATTTTCTCATGTTCTCGGACAATTGATATAAATTATGGAAATAATTCAACTCCAGCCAACCCAAAAACAAATATAGATTCTGAATGTCCGTGAAATTTTTTGATTTGTTAAAATTTTTAATATTATTCCATGAGACTATTTGTGCAAAAACTTTGTTCTCATGATCACACAAATCTACATACTAAATATCAGTTAAATTGGTTCATTCGTTAAAATTTTGATTAGAAATCGACCCAAACGCCACCTACCGGTTCAATTTGTGCATACAATTTTTTCTGATGATCAAACAAACAGATATTCTGAATTTCAGTTAAATTGGTCCATCCATTAAAATTTTCGATATAAATATACCCCAGCGCCAACTACCGGGTCCATCTATGCATAAAATTGTTTCTCATGATCAAACAAATATGCATTCTAAATTTCATTTGAATTGGTCCATGCATTCAAATTTTCGATATAAATCCACCCTAGCGCCACCTGGAGTGGATTGTCTTTTCTTTACAAACCATCTGCTGAAAATATGGAATCGAATGAAGAATAAATCAGCCAAATCGGTCCAGCCGTTCTCAAGATTTTATACAAAATGTTTCCTGTTACCAAAGATAATTCTACAATTAATGACCAAGCCCTTAGTTAACAATATTCTCTTTAAAAAATGTCCTTTTAAAGTGCATTGAAAAAATTTTAGCCTGGGGCTTTAAGGAACATTCATACTAGTAAAATATGGCTGATCTTGTGTTTGAAGTAGTACAATTTATGGTAGATAGGAGGCGCCCTAGTACATTGTACGTATAAGTAACATTCAGCATTCTTACATAATGTATACGCACCATATTCCATATGTCCTTAAACCAAGTGTAAGTCCACTAGTCAAATCATGCCCCTCAGCTATTTGTGTAATAATACAAATTTAAAAGTTTCATGTAATGTACATCATATTTATTTTGTGATTGTTATACCAAAACTAAATTGTTCCAGGTTGACGCTTTCCCTTGTTAAGTATATCCTAATCCTTATATAGCCCTATTTCCTTTGTTACCAGAGAAAATCCCACACTAAACATCAAAACTCTTAAATAAGACTATACGTTCACAATTACCCTTTTAATCTAAATGTGTAATATATATCCCCAACTTTCATTTTATTACAATTACATTTTGCAGGGATCAATTCCAACAGGTTTGATTGTACTCTATTGTATGAAGGGGTGGTGGGGGGTACTATGTATAAGTAAATCGCAAAACTTTCTCTTTGCCTCAACGCCAACGCCTCCTTCCTGCAAATGGATCTATCTATGTTTTGACATAAAAATTATGAATAACCATAAACCTCAATGGCCCTTTTTTCGGGGGAAGGTCCTTCTCCACACCCAAAAAAAAAAAAAACGGCCAACAGAATAGCAAAAATCATACACATTTATACAAAAGAGTAAATCCCAATAATGATATTGTAAGCTTTTTGCTCGAATTTTTAATAAACGTAAAATCTCCACTCGGTGGTAATAATGAAACTGTCAGCTGAAGTCTCGCATTTTCTCATCAAATTGTAAATCTTCAAACCATAATGGCGCGGCGACGACCCACTTATGTGCCCAGTGCTTCGACACACACACACACTCAAAGCCACATGCATACATGCAAAGACAACTAAGTAACTATCTATCTATGTACTACAATCATAATAATAAGGAGCAAGAATTGCAGAAACGTGCGCGAGCAGCAGAGATGAAGAAGGTGTGATAGTCGTATCGTATAGTCATATAAGTATAAAACTTATTAGAAAAACTATCCTAGAAAATCCTTTATATTATATCTAAGCATGTCATATACAAAGACACACGATGTACGACGACGATGTAAGTGCGAGTGTGTGTGGGGTTAGTAATTTTTGCTAGGGACAGCACAGAGACGTGAATGCCGTAGTATGAAACTATAATAAAAAGGACCTACACAGAAACCGGGAGAAAATATATTTGTAAGAAGCAGCTCACAGCGTCACATAGGTAAAAAGCTGTGTGTGTGTGTAACATTTGCACACACTTGTAATTGTCGTAGGCATAAGGACACCAGCTATGTCACACACGCACGCACCCAATAAGCTCATTCAACATATCCTTATATCTTTGCCTTGTTATTGTGTGCACAAGGCATTGTTGTCAGTGGATAGTCGTGAAAAGTCATACAAGAAAAGCATAACATAACTTGTGATTTCTTATTATAACACAGAGACACACACACATATACACCCACACATTACTACCCAGGCTAATGTCAAAGGATAAAGATGGAAAAAGATGTCAACTTTTGCTTTTCCCAAAAAGGATAAGAAAGGCAAAAGAACACTACTACACACAAAATATGAGGCAACACACAAAGGCCCAATGTCGTCAAAGGACCATAAAGGGTAGGATAGTGTGACAGCAAACAAGAATTGCACTGTTATTTAGCTTAGGCCATATATTTTGACAGCATTCTCTCGGGGGATATGAATCGACCTTTATGGTGCGATAGTTTCTAATGCAGCTCTCTCTCTCTCTCTCTCCCTTTCTGTTTGTAAAGTGTACTCAAATGTCGCATAGATTGAAGGTACAACTAAGGTAAAGGTAGATAGGATTAAAGCTGCTGAGATCTGGGGGCGGGGGGAAATTGATTTCAATTGATTGTTGGAGCTGAAAAAGGCACCGGGATGGAAGTATGGGAGCAGAAATTATGATATAGGGATTCGAAAGCTAATCATGCTACAACACCAGATCGGTGAGAGTTGTATCCGGCAAACTTGCCGCGACCTTATATAGAAATTGCCCTAGTCAAGGAAAAGGTACTTGGGAATTAATTTCAATTGATTGTTGGGGCTGATATAGGCCGCGGGATGGAAGTATGGGAGCAGATATTATGATATAGAGACTCGAAAGCTAATCATGCTACAACACCAGATCGGTGAGAGTTGTATCCGGCAAACTTGCCGCGACCTTATATAAAAATTGCCATAGTCAAGGACAAGGTCCTTGGGCAAATGTTAAAATTTTTGTGGTACAATTTTCGGCAAACTTTAATGTTTGAGTACATTATGCTTAATGCTTTTCAGAAATTATGCAAACATGTTCAAGGACATTGAATGATGATACAGACATTGCAAGTGGTCCGGATATGACTATAAAGTCTTCTTTGTCTCTAAAACTTCGAATTAATTTTTTAATTTTTGGGTTCAGTGTACTCGTATATTTTTAAGAAAATTTATAGAGGAATTGAGAAGATGACGAGGTCCTTGAGGTAGGGAATTATTGTCTCCGCCTTAGAAATGACTAATATATTTTTTTTTGCTAAATTTTTGTGGAAAAGTTTGCATTTTTGTACTTAAGTATTTTATTCATAATAATATATTGTAATTGTGAAAAAAATTTCAAAGACATTTAAAGGGCACAAGGTCCTGGAAATGGTGAAAAGCTTTTGCAAAATGACAATTATTGTTTTGAATTTTTTTAAATAGTTTGCACTGTTATTTTTGTCTGTTTTATCCACAGTAATAATTGCAAATTATGGAAATTTTTTTAAGGATATTGAAAAAGGACACGATCCTTGAAATAGCCAAAATACAGCCACCGCGAGATAATTTACTAATTTGTATTTTTTTTTATTGTAGACTATTTTATCCACAGAAATAATTACCAATTATGGAAATGCTTTTTAAGGATATTGAAAAAGGACATGGCCCCTGAAAAAGCCAAAATACTCTTACCGCCAGACGATTTACTAATTTGTTATTTTAAGTGTAAGTGCAGAACAAATTCTTTATTTTTTGTTGATAAACGTTTCAGATAATAAAATTCTGATATAACGAAAATTTATTTAAAGAAATTAAAACAGTCCAAGAAATGTGCATAAATTTGCCTCCGTTAGTTTGGTGAAAGTCCACAATTTTATTTTGAATATGTTTTCCGTAATGCTAATCAAAAATTATGGAAGTATTTTTCAGGAGGTTGACGGGAACCAGGGTCCTTTAAAGTGGACAATGTCTTTCCAATGGCCATAAAGTTGAAATCGCCATACCGATGCCTCATTTGCATTGAGGTATGTTAAACGTTATGCTTACCTGAAATTATGGAATTTTTTTTCTAAGGAACTTGATGGGGACCAAGGTCCTTGAAAGAGGACAATGTCCTTCCGATGGCCATAATGCGGCATTCGCCATAGAAATGGCTGAATTGACACTTTTGTGTTTCAGCACATTACCCGTTATCATTATCAGAAATTATGCAATTTTTTTCAGGAAATTTATAGAATCCTTGAATCCTTGAGACAATGTCCTTGAAAGAGCCATAAAGTGGCCATCGGCATACAAGTGACTGATCGGACTCTGAAGTGTTTAAGAATGTTAACTGAAATGCTGATGAGAAATTATGGAAAATATTTTCAGGCGATTAAAAGTGGTCAAGGTCCTTGAAAGAGGAAAGAATTACCTCCGCCATACAAATGATTAATTTCAAACTTTCGTAACATCTTTGGGGAACCCCTACAGTTTTGTGTTTAAGAATGTTATTTTAAAATTATGCAAAAATTGTCAAGGACATTTAAAGGAAAAAAGGCCTGGAAATAACAAAAAAGTTCCGACAGTCCTAAAATGGGCACATGCGAATTTAGTTTAAAAATTCAAAAAGGTTTGCACTTTTATTGATGAATATTCTATCTCGAATAAAATTTACAAATTATGGAAATATTTCTAAGGATATTAAAAAAGGAAATGGTTCTTGAAATAGCTAAAAAAAATCCAATTCCATGCGATTTACTACAGAGATTTTTTTTCTGTAAATTAAAAAAAATGTCTATCTTTTACAGTTGTGAATACCACACGCGTTGGCCGTCTAAAATATGGAAAAATTTTTCAAGAAATTGAACGGGAACAAGGTCCTCTATAAGGCCATTAGGTCAACTCCGCCATATAAATGTCCGATTTGAAAAATGTTTTCCATAAGTTTGGGGAAATTTGACACTTTGCGTTTAAGTATTAAATCCGCACTGATCATCATAAATTATGGAATTTTTTTTAGAAAGTTGATAGGGCTAGAACATGGCTTGAAAGTGGCCATCGCCATTATAAATGCTGATTAGAACATTTTTTTTCGTACCTTTGGGGAAAGTTAGCACTTTTGCGTTGGAGTATATTACTCGAAATACATCTGAGAAATTTTTGAAATTTTTTCAGGAAATAGATATGGCCCAAGGTCCTTGAGATAGGGAATACCCCCATCCGCCATAAAAATCACTTATTTGAAATTGTAAGCAAACTGTTGGGAAACGTTCACACTTATGTGTTGAAGTATGTTTTAGCCAATAATCTATATATATAAAAATGAAATGGTCCACGTATGTCATAACATAACTTGAGAACGGCTATAGCGATTTGGCTGATTTTTTTTTATTCGATTCGAAATTTTCCGTAAATTGTTTGTATTGAAAAAAATCAAATCCAGGTGGCGCTAGGGTGGATTTATATCGAAAATTTGAATGCATGTACCAATTTAACTGAAATTTAGAATAGATATTCGTTTGATCATGAGAAATCATTTTATGTACAAATGGACCCGGTAGGTGGCGCTGGGGTCGGTTTACAATCAAAATTTTAACGAAAGGGCCAATTTAACTGAAATTCAGAATCTATGTTTGTTTGATCATCAGAAAAAATTGTATGTACAAATGGACCCGGTAGATGGCGCTAGGGTGGATTTATATCGAAAATTTGAATGCATGTACTAATTTAACTGAAATTTAGTATTTATGTTTGTGGAACCTTGAGAAAAAATTGTTTGTATAAATTGACCCGGTAGGTGTCGCTAGGGTGGAATTATAATGAAAATTTTAACGAATTAAACAATTTGACTGAAATTTAGAATGTATATTTTTTTTATTATGAGAATTTTTTTTTGTATAAATGGACCCGCATGACCCGCATTTGATTTGGCTGGAGTTGAATTATTTCGAAAATTTATATCGATTGTCCGATTTTACTTTAACTTAAAATATATGATTTTTTTGGCATGAGAAAATTTTGAATATCGATTGTCCGATTTTACTTAAACTTAAAATATATGATTTTTTGGCATGAGAAAATTTTGAAAGTATGTTTGGAACCAGTTGCCGGTGTTTAGCTTATGATACACTTAATTTTTGGAAAGTCATTTAGTCACTTTTTTTAACATCATAGTTATTCAGAATTCTATATATATAAAAAAGATGTACATTTTGATGTCACCACTAATTGTGAAAACGGTTGACCCCATTTGTCCCAAAATTTCAGTGAAAGTTGGGGATTGTCTGTAGATGGTCACCCAGACCGCAAAAAGGCTTAAAGAACAATGACTAACTTTTATAATGGCGCACTTCCTACAGAATTAGAGAGCTTCACAAAGTGGTTTTTCCCATTTCGAAATTTTAGGGGACAATAGCGAAAATAGGAATAACTGTTGATATCACCCAGACCATACGGTTAATGGGGTTGCTGAGCCTACTGAAGGCATTTTTGGAAATTCGTACTCCTTTGGATAAAAAGGTACAATCACCCAGTACACCAACGCAGAAAGTTATATGTCAGTCAATCGGCTTAAAACTGTGGTTTTAGAATATATGCCTATCAATAAGTAAGTTTTCATCACATCATGGACGACACTGCTGATCCATTTTAGCAATTCTTACAATAATATATAATAATCTTTTAGATATATGAAGTACAAAATTTGTCCGGAAAAACCTCGCCTTTTATATTGAAATATTTCAGAGGTCAAAGTAATAAACCAATCGTTATTAGATTTCAACTACACTCAACATATTTTACAAAAATTTGGAGGCAGGACGAAGTCTGCCGGGCCAGCTAGTATTATATAATTATGGAAAAAATTTCAAAGACATTCAAAGCGGGTCCTGAAAATAGTAACAAGTATCTGCTCGTCTTAAAAAGGATAAATTTAAGTACATTTTGTAAATATTAACAATAGTTTACATAAGTGTGCGACTTCCAATGCTAAATATAACACATTCTACAAAAACACCCCCTTTTTGGGGTGTACGTCTGTCCCCACGATTACAGCCGTACTTTAAGAGCTATTGAGCTGAATTTTGGTATACAAGCTTATACGCTCTAAGCGGAGGTTAAGCTCTATGATGAACAATATCGTACAACAACTAATCTCATCTCCTATACAAACTCCCCCCTTTGTTGGGGGGTTTGTACCAATTAAAGTCATGAAATTTAGTATGCCAACTCCTATCCTCTAAGCGGATGTTAAGTTCTAAGTTGAACGAGATCAGATAAAATCAACTCCCACATTGTTTCCCTTTACCAAAAATAATCCCACTATTAATGATCCAGCTCTTAGATAAAAATATCCTCCCAAAAGTGTCATTTTAATAGGCAGTAAAAAAATATTAGCCCAAAGCTTTAAGTAACTGAAAAAAACGTTTATCATTTAGGTGATCTTGTGTTTGAAGTAGTACAATTTATGGTAGATAGGAGGCGCTCTAGTGATTTTCTTTAATGCATTGTACGTATGAGTTACATGCAGAATTCTAATATAATGTATACGTCCCATTAACCAAATGTGAAATATATATCCCCAACATTCATTTTATTACAATTAAATTTCCTACATCCACTAATCTGTAAATCCAATTTGTAATCAAACCCTTTGCCAAGCATTAACACGATTATTAACTACTGTTTACTTGAATTAATGTCAAGATCTTGGCTTTTATTCATAACTAAAGGTAAATTTTTGTACTCACTTTTTTACTGGTTCCCATAACATAACAGATGTAAAATTTAAAATACTAAAGTCATACATACCTAAAAAGAGAAGAGAGGGAGAACAAATACATGAAAAAGTTGAAATGTTAACATTTGTATTAATAAAGATTCAATCAACTAGAAAAATGGTAACAATGGCAGCTAAATTGTTCTATTGATATGCTCATTTTCTGTAAATGTTTAAGAGTTAGCAAAAGCAAAAGGCACGCACACATACACTGCCACTCTGACACACATACACAGACACACCCACGCAAATATCCTTGCGAACTCTTACACATGCAACGAACTTCTTAAACTCTATCCCATTCGCTCCCCCCTCCATCCCTCTGCATATCTTTATTACCATGTAACACTCAGACAAATCAATTCGATTGATTTGGCAAAACTCACTCGATTCAAACGTTCAAGTGAAATAGGACGAAAGGCAACAACGCAAACAGTGGTGAGATGTATAAAACAAGCAAATGAAGTGAATGATAAATATCCGTAGAAAAAGTGATGTGAAGTGTCAGTATAAAACGCCATTATATCATCCATTTAACTTACAACACTTTGCACTTTGGTTTGTGTCCATACGAAAGCCAGCAGAGTGAAGGCAACTAAAAAAAAAAAGAGAGAAAAATAAAAACAACGCGCTCTAGAAACCATCGTAGGAAAAACGTAAATGTGTAATGTACAAACCCTAAAAGGACCAAAGACCAAAAAATGTAAAAAAAAAACAGAGAAGAGTATTCAACTTAAGTATCGAAATCCTTAAAAACGTTCGAACATCAACTGCTCCCTATGTGGGGCGGGAGCCAGCATGGAAAATGCCAAGGAACTGAACCAACGCAAAACTATGGGACTTGGAGGAGATGTAACAGGAGTCAGGACGAATTGCAAGAAAATCGAGTGAAAATGAAACTGATTGAAGACTACAACTAAGCAGCGGCGGCACTTTGGTCTAGGTCCCCGACTACGAGGTCATTGGCAATAATAAAGGTAAGACTTCTTATGATATTAGAACTATACAGTTAATCCGAAAAAGGGGAATTTACTCTGGAATTAGAGATACGCTAATTTTGTAATATTGACTTGCGTTATTTTGAAATATTGTACTTGTGTCATTTTGAAATATTCTACTTGTGTCATTTTGTAATACTGTACTTGTGTAATTTTGTACTTGTGTAATTTGCAATTTTGTAATTTTGTAATTTTGTAATTTTGTAATTTTGTAATATTGTAATTTTGTAATTTTGTAATTTTGTAATTTTGTAATATTGTAATTTTGTAATTTTGTAATTTTGTAATTTTGTAATTTTGTAATTTTGTAATTTTGTAATTTTGTAATTTTGTAATTTTGTAATTTTGTAATTTTGTAATTTTGTAATTTTGTAATTTTGTAATTTTGTAATTTTGTAATTTTGTAATTTTGTAATTTTGTAATTTTGTAATTTTGTAATTTTGTAATTTTGTAATTTTGTAATTTTGTAATTTTGTAATTTTGTAATTTTGTAATTTTGTAATTTTGTAATTTTGTAATTTTGTAATTTTGTAATTTTGTAATTTTGTAATTTTGTAATTTTGTAATTTTGTAATTTTGTAATTTTGTAATTTTGTAATTTTGTAATTTTGTAATTTTGTAATTTTGTAATTTTGTAATTTTGTAATTTTGTAATTTTGTAATTTTGTAATTTTTGTAAATTTTGTAATTTTGGTATTTTATAATTTTGTACTTGTGTAATTTTGTAATTTTGTAATTTTGTAATTTTGTAATTTTGTAATTTTGTAATTTTGTAATTTTGTAATTTTGTAATTTTGTAATTTTGTAATTTTGTAATTTTGTAATTTTGTAATTTTGTAATTTTGTAATTTTGTAATTTTGTTATTTTGTAATTTTGTAATTTTGTAATTTTGTAATTTTGTAATTTTGTAATTTTGTAATTTTGTAATTTTGTAATTTTGTAATTTTGTAATTTTGATTTTTGTAATTTTGTAATTTTGTAATTGTAATTTAATTTCCCATCATTCCCTTCCCTGCCCTCCTAATACAACCATCGCCACCGTTGCCAGTTTGGCGGAAATAATGGTCTTTTGAAATTGATGCGTCTAAAATAAATAAATGCACACACTTGACTTGAAATAACCGGATATGGGTAAAGTTTAATGTACAAGAAGAAAAATAAAACGAACGGAGAATTTCACAAGTGATACCGTCGTAACTATCAACTATCTAATATTGAACGGTTGAGGTTGATTTCATTTAATGTATGCAATGATTTCAAAATCAACGGAAAAATATCACTAGGTGATATCAAATTGATAGCAAGAAATGGGCGAAATTTACTTGATGTCTCTCTTGAGAGAAAACTAAGTCAACATATAAAGCAAATAGGAAACATTGTGTAGAAGGCAAAAAGGAGGTCCCTAATGATATATGAGGTTAGAAATTAGGTAAAATCTTGGGGTTTACTCAATGTAAATTACTTTATTTTATAAATTTTGTTATATATTTACTTGTGACTTAACTTTAGCTTAGATTTTTTTGTTGACTACAAAATTTCCAGCAATGGTTCAATTAATATACTATAGGTGGCGCGTGCTCCTATTTTATCATAATGTGGTTTAAATATGTTGTATTCAAAATGATCATAGCACAATATATTATTTGAATAATTTTTTAGTTTAATTAGATTTTTAATAATGTGCGTTTACTTAGTCTAAGCTATCTTCATATTTTATTGTTATAACTACAAGAAAAGTGTTTGGTTTATGACATCTTTACAACTTGCTATTGAAAAATATTTCGTTTATTTATTTGGATAGTCTTTCAAGCAGAGCAACTAGAAAAAGTTTTGTTTTTGTCCATGCCATTGTATTGTGTAAAACTACAGAGGCCATTAAAGAGGCCGAATGGAAACCTAAAGAATATAGCAACAATAGCACTAACAACAATCACAATGACAACGACGAAGAAGACAACAAAAAATGTTTGCTTAAAACTTTTCATTATAAAAATTAATGTCAAGTATACGCCACAGTATTTCAATTCATTATTATAAACTACAAAGTGGTGGTGGTGTTAGTGAACTCATTTTACGAAGTTACTCACTCAGTCTGGCTCTTCACTTATGAGTCAGAGATGGCACATTGTTTGAGTTAAAAGAAGGATAAAGGACACGATACGAAAACACGCTAAACTAACTGTTTTTACCATAGGAAGTTGCAATGTTACGTTACATATGTTGGCCATTATTTTTTCTTCCTTACTCAAATCTGTGGTTACAAGTCATAACAGTCTTAGTATGTTTTCAATTTATTCAGTAGAGCAGATTTAGGTTTAAAATTGTCGATGATAAATCGGATGATATCAGAGGTCAACATCTATAAGAAAGTCTTTGAAAACGTATTAGTTCACTTACACAGTACAACATTTTTCAGCTCATTGATTTGGGACTCAATTTTGAGAACTGCACGTGAAAGTAGCCGCAAAAAGAAGAAGTTCTGCCTCATTCGTTTTGTCAAGTTACATGCCATAATACTTTTAATATCGATTATAAGTTAATAACACATTTTTTCCATACAACATCAATAATTTTTGATGCATAAAAATTAAAATTTTAGGTACAAAAAAGTACCTATTTGTTAAACAAAAGTTCTTTGGGAACAGAAAAACTACTTTTGGGTACAAAAAACTACTTTTTAGAAAAAATCAAGTACCATTTAGTACAATAAAAGTACATTTTGCTACACTAAAAGTACTTACTGGTACATATTTTTTTTCATAGAATATCAATAATTTTTGGTACAATAAAATTTAAATTTTAGGTACAAAAAAGTACTTATTTGTTAAACAAAAGTACTTTCGGTACAGTAAAAGTACTTTTGGGTGCAAAAAAAGTACTTTTTAGTAAAAATCAAGTACCTTTTAGTCTTAACTTAAAAAAAAACTTAATTTCCCTTTGCACCCCATGAATGAGGTATGGGATAGCTTCTCGCGTTGTTGTGAATTAACACGCCTTTTTATTTTTAGATTCACAACTCGACGAATGCGAACGTCACTGTTTGAGAAACTCTTACTAGACACGACGATTGAATCGACGCTTAATACTGCGAAGTTGCTGTCAAACAACATTCGAGGGGAGCCGACAATGAAAGAAAATTTTATTTATTTTTTTCTTTTAAGATGACTGGAGCCAGGTTTGAACCTGCGGTCTCCCGCATGGTAGTCGCGTGTTCTAACCACTATGCCACGGCCGGTCCCAAGTCCGGTCCCTTTTAGTACAATAATAAAATACGGTTTGCTTTACTAAAAGTACTTTCTGCTGCAATAAAAAGTATTTTTATTGTAAAAGAAGTACTTTTTGATAAAAAAAATGTGCTTTAAGGTACAATGACAATACTTCTTGTTAAGAGAAAAGTACATTCCAGTACAATAAAGGAACTTTTTTTGTAAAACGAAAGTACTTGTCGGTGCAATAAAAGTACTTCCGGGAACAAAAAAGTACTTTTTGGTACAATTCAAGTAC
The DNA here is from genome assembly GCA_964034835.1 of Muscina levida. Lineage (NCBI taxonomy): Eukaryota > Metazoa > Arthropoda > Insecta > Diptera > Muscidae > Muscina > Muscina levida. The sequence goes on from OZ035883.1 coordinate 137,572,468, forward strand.
TTTTTCAAACAGTATTTTTTGTTATAAAAGAAAACCTTTGTGTTACAAAAACATTTTTTTTGGTGCAATAAAAGTGTTTTTATACCATAACCCTACGGGTAGAAGGGTATATATCATTTGATACGACCCAAAAGTGTAACATATAGAAGGAGTCACTTTAGACCCTAGGTTTATTTAAACCAAATTCTTTTCAAGACTTTTTAAGTCGTTTGAGCCATGTCCTTCTATCTGTCTGGCTGGTAAACACGATAACTTTCGAAAGACGCAACCATTTGTTATGACATTTTACACGAGTTAATATTTCCCCAAAGCTACTAACGGTATTGCAAATGGGCCCCGCCCCTTCTGGTACCTGCCGTACAAATTCATCATTCCGCCCACATTAGAAATCGAGTAAACTCTGTATTTAAATAATCTATAACAGGATAAAGTTTTGAAAACAAATTTGGAAGTCTCGCCACGCCCCTTCTGGTACCTCCCATACAAATGTACCTTTCCGCCCACTTTAGAGATGGAATAATAATATCAATAAATCCAACGCGATCGTACCCAAATTCTATATTTAATAAAGCAATAGCAGGATAGAGTTTTGACGAAAAAACTGGAAGTCTAGCCACGTCTCATCCGGTACATCTAATACCCATCTGGTACCGCCCACTTTAGAAATCGGTGAATATTATTAATAGACCTAACGCGATCGTGCCCAAATTCCGTAGTTAGTAAAGCTCAAGCAGGACAAAGTTTAGGAGAAAAAAATCTGGAAGTCTAGACACGCCCCTTCTGATAGCTCCCACACAAATGTACCACTCCGCCCACTTTGGGGATGGAGTAATAATATCAATACACCCAAAGCGATCGTACCCAAATTCTGTATTTAGTAAAGCTATAACATGATAAAGTTTTGGAGAATAAAATTTGAAGTCTACCGACTCCCCTTATGGTACTTACCATACAAATGTACCATTCTGCCCACTTTAGAAATCGAGTAATAAAACCAATATAATAGAAAATTTGATGTTTTACTGAGGGTTTGGAAAAATCCTTATACAACATTTTCCCTTACAATTATCTGATCTATATATAAGATCATCTTAAGAACGTAGTGCCAAAGATACTCAAACTACATCCTTAGAATACAAAAACTGCCAGTGGGATAACACATCCTGAAATCATCAATGATTTTATGATTAATTTGTCGAACGTATCACCACCGCTATTTTATTACAATCGTGGCCTATCAGGTTGAAGTGCTTCTCTATCGCTTACGTAGTAAACAAGAAACGAATGATAGATCATGATCAATACATTATGCGCGCCTCTAAGAATTGAAAAAGAAATCATATTGGTATGGTACCATTTACCGAACTAACTTACATCGTCATGAGGATCGAATGGCTTGGTTTCGAGTTTCACCTACATTCGATCCCCATTACTTTGTAAGCGACGACCCAAGGTAGCAGCTTCTGCATGTAAGAGTTGATTGTTTTTGTCACATAGTATCATTATGAGCGCATCGTTGATATTTAAACTACTTAAAATTTGTTACCACTGGGTTAAGTTTAAAAGGGACAGTTCTTAACTAATCAGTTCTGTTCTTCCAAAATGCCGAAACTATAATTTTTTCCGTTAAGACTTTGCGTTCACAAGAAGAGGGCATTTAGGGCATTTACAAGAGAGGGTATAGTATGGAATTAGGAATAGCACTTTTTTGACGGCAGCACAATATTAACAATACACCACAATCAATTCTATTATATCTAAGACTTAAAAAAGGGACGTTTTTCATATGTCATTAAATTTTTTTTTTCATTTTAGTACCACAGTACAATATTTAGTGCCAAATGTAACGACACAACTTTTATTTAAGTCCTGCACCCATCATCCAAACAATCACCAAACAACCACACTCATTTACTAACCAAACGACCGACAATAAAAGTCAACAGTTTATAAATAAAATACAAAACATTCTTCAATGGAACACTCGACCGACGTTACATCCTATATACGTATGTATATATAAAAATATTTATAATCACACACACACACTTGTACTCCCATACAGCCTGGCAAAAACGTCTATGTTTGGTACTACTTTCTCTCTTCCTTGCAGATATTCGCACACAAAATTCTTTTGTAAACATTTTACGATTTCCAACAAACAAAAGCAAAGGGAGTACCCCGACAAAGGAAAATATAGCAAAAAAAAAGTTTTCTTAATTTTCTTTTAAAAATCAAGAAAATTACTAACGAAAGCGAAATTCTGTTTTTGTGTGCTATGGCAAACCGGCTGGATCTTAAAACAAACACACATAAATGCATACACTTACTAGAAGATATGCAGAAAGAGACGGCAAGTATACTTACTACAACTAGTGATATTGTGTAGACAAAAGCATTGGGATGTGTGTTCAAATAACTAGTACAGCTGTGGGCAAAATAGTAGTCAGCGCTAGGCGAAAAATTTAAAATGGGTAATTTTTGGAAAATAAAATTAGTTCAAAAGATATTAAAAGCTTGCAAGGAAAAGGAAAAACGCTATAAACAGATTGTAAAAGTAATCCACAGCTTTTTTAACAAGTTTTTTAACATGTTGTGCTATAATAGCGACGAAAGGCAAAATGTGCTCGTGGGTTTTATAATACATATTAAATACTTAGAAAAACTGGTGTTAGTCTAAACAAAACTGGTTAGTACACTTTTTATACGATAGATGGCGCATTAGTTAATTCCGTGAATAACTGTATCAGAAGCAAACAATTCTCTAAAGTAACCAAACATTTTTTTTCTAAAACTATATACAAATGTTGGTTATACAATAAAATGTATATACCAACTTTGAACACATTTGCTGGAATAGAAAACATTTTATGCAAAAAAATAGATTTTATGCAGAAATCCATCTATGGTGGTATGAGCTTTTGGCGTTTTGCGTGCCCTATATTGATGAAATTTGTCTACATTGTCTGCTTCCAATATCATCAATAATTTGTCCATAATTTTACAGTATCATTAAAGGTAACATACTTAAATATAGGGGGAAGAAGTATCCTCAAACTTATACCAAAAAATTTTCAAGTCAGTCACTCTTGTGGCAGAAAGGACATTTTGGGTATTCTAAGAGCCTGGTTTAATGTCCTTGGAAATTTTTCCAAAAATTCACATTACCTTTAGAAGTAAAATACTTAAATATGAAATTATTAACTAGTTCGAAAAATGTAGCAAACAAATTTTAAATTATATATTATTAAGGCGGATAGGTATTTTTCTTCTTTTCCCCTTTCAAAGTCCTTTAATTTTTTTTTATAATTTTAGATTTCTATTGTTCTAACATATTTAAGTACAAAATCTCATACAAAAAGTGTTGAAATAGGCATTTATATGGCGTAGGGTTTCAAAAGGACCTTGCCCTCTTTACCTGTCCTTGATACCTTTTCCACAATTTCACATCATCACTAACAGTAAAATACTTAAATATTAAAGTGTAAGGGATCATCAATCATGCAGGAAAAAGACTTATGAAGAAGGAACATTTGTTACTACTTCAAGGACCTAGATTCCCTTAGATGTTTTTGAAATATTTTTCATAATTTCAAATTATTACGGCAAGAAACTAACTTGAATATAAAAAATCTTAAGTCAGTTATTTATGTAGAGAAAGGGAGGATTTTTTGCTACTTCAAGGACCTTGACCCCTTTTGAATATTGTTGCAAATATAAAATTTTTATGGGAAGAAATGTACTTGAATATAAAAAAGTGAACTACATTCAAAGTTTTGTAAAAAATTTAGCTATTTGTGTAGAGAGAAAGGTTGAAATTTTTGGTACTTCAAGGACCTTGACCCTTTTGAATATTGTTGCAAATTTTAAATTTTTGTGGCAAAAAACTTACAGGAATACAAATAAGCGAACTATTCCCAAAATCATGCAACCTAATCTTAAGTCAGTTTTTTGTTTAGAGAAAGGGTAAAATTTTTGGTACTTCAAGGACCTTGACCATTTGGAATATCCTTGCAAATTTTAAATTATTATGGCAAGAAACTTACAAGAATACAAATATACGAACTATCCCGAAAATTATACAACCAAATCTTAAGTGGGTTATTTGTGTAGAGGGTTAAAGTTTGCTATTTCAAATACATTGACCCTTTTGCATGTCCTTGCAAAAGTTTCCATTATTTCATATTATTTTTGAGTGCAACACACTCAAACAATATCAAAAATTATGAAAAAAACTAAGTCTGTGATTTGTTCAACGGTTGAATTTTTGGCTACTTCAACGACTTTGTACCATTTCAATGTCCTTTGCTAATTTTTCCATAATTTCACAACATTTTTAGGAGTAAAATACTTAAACAATACAGAGAAAACTATTTGCTAACTTTAAAAAAAAAATGAATTTAAAATCTGTATTGCCAATGTGGCTTAAATGTTGATCCTTGTAATGACCTTACAAATTGTAAACAATTTCTGTTTATTTTTGGGTTTATTTTTAATATAGCTAACTATAAACGTCATAACTGTCCCCAACGTTTTTGTAGTGATAATTTCGGCAGGAATGTCCTTTTGGAATTTTAAGGACATTACTCCTGTCCAAAGTCCTTAAAAAGTTACGAAATTCATACTGAAGTGACGTTAAAGTTATAAACTAAAAACATAATTTCCCTTGACACCCCAAGAATGAGGTATAAGATGCTTCTCGCGTTGTTGTGAATTAACACGCTTTCTATTTTAGATTCACAACAAACGGCACCTATTTATTTATCGACTAATACGAATGTTACTTTTTGAGAAGCTTTTACTAGACATGTCGATTGACTAGTCACTTATACTGCGAAGTTGCTGTCGACAACATTGAGGGGCGCCGGAAATGAAAGAACAATCTTTTTTTAGATGACTTTAGTCAGGAGTTGAACCTGGGATCTCCCGCATGGTAGTCGCATGTTCTAACCATCATGCCACGGCCGCTCCAAAGTTTAAGTTATATTTTGATAGAATTATGTATGCCGTCTATGTGATGCTGTATGTAAAGGTTACAATTGTCTAGAACTATTTAAGTTCGAGCAAAGCCCTTAATTAAAACAGAAATAATAGAAACTTCTAAGGATTCGACAGAAATTTTTATTTTTTATAATATTTCTCAAAATATTTCCTTTAAATACTCTCTGCTACTTTCACTTTAATTTGCCCCAACTGTTTGGCCGTACAACAGCTTTTATCCCCACTTTTTCCCAAATATATCTCTCTCTCTCTCTCCCATCCCCCACACCGCTCGACAATTTATAAGACCAGACAATTGGGTATAGTTGAAACTGCAATGAAGTGGAAAAAAAGTTGACGTTGCATGTGAGCCAAAGAACAAACACAATGTGCCGGGTATACACAATCAAACATATTGGAAAAGGAGCACTAGGAACACCAATACATACAATCAAGGAACAGGACAAGGCTCCCAAAATGAAAAAGGGTGGGTGGCAGTGACGGCACAACGACAACGGGAGGAAAAGAAAGACATCAGCAGCAAAACAAACACAGAAATGCAAACATTGTGTGCTACACATGTGCTGCGAACGAAGAATGAATGAATGAATGAATTGTTCCAATGCCGGTAGTGAGTGAGTGTGTGAGGGAAGGCCGTAGGCCAGAACTAAAGCCGCCTAGACCAGACTTTGGTCTAGGCCCGCCGTTATTGTTGCTACACTGTGGCGCTGGCTAGGGGAAGCCGGGCAAACATACAACTAACGGAAACGGCAGCTGTTACGGCTTGGTGTCGGAGTTGTTGCCGCTTGCAACAAACACTCAGAAATGTTCAACAGACGGCTGCAACAAGAAGGAAAACAAAACAAAAATCACTGGCAAGGCTACGACGGCAAGTTGACAAACAAATGAAAATGATCATAATGAAGATGCTGGAAAAGGCACAGCAACATAAAAACAAACCATGATTACGATGATGATGATGACAATGCTGCTGGGGGGGTGTGACTCTCTGGGAGCGTTTATGTTGAAGCTCAAACACATTGAACGGAAACAACGCCACACTACAGCCAACACTGACAAGTCGACACTCACACACACACTCGCATATTGTTGGGTTCCTCTCGAGGACGCCTACAGCATCCGGTCTCGGGAGATAAACAATTGCTGTATATTTTCCACCTACAGCTATGACCCGTTTTTTTTCTGCTCCCGTTAGAATTGTTCCAGGACTTTTAAACTGGCCTATGGGGGGTGTGCGTCAGTGTGTGTGTTTTTTCTGTGTACAGTTGAAGGCAGAGCTTATGCAAACATAACAACACACACATGAGACTTTTACTTCAATGTCTATGTCAGCTTGCGTCGGCATCTACACTTATAATCAGCAGACGCAAGTGGGTGGTGCTCCGGCTCTGACGTTAGGAGGAAATTCCCGTTTCAAGTAGGTAACCCCTATACGGGTGGAGGAGGAGTTGGCGTAGTAATGAACCCCATAAAAAAGTACAAAATAACACAATTGGAGAAAATGCGCTAACGTCGCATAATTCAATCGAAAAATGCCGCATTGCCAGAAATTGCACATTCATGGCGAATGTTGTATGTTGTGCCAAAAAGTTTGTAGACAATGCCAGCAAGGCAGTCAGCAGGCTGCCTATCACACCAAGCAGCTTGCTTGTATCGCGGGTAAGATGGTCGAGCAGAGGTGCCTTGGGTTGATTTCACTTACCAATCCTGCTAACGTTACGTTATGTGCTCACATTTATGTTGCGACGATTTTGTGTTTCTTTGCATTTTATTTTTATTTTATTTTAACTAAATAAAATGGACATAATGAAATCGTGCGGAAACGTTATTGTTTGAACGAGCAGACGGAAATATATAAATTAAGGAATTTTTTATATAAAGACAATTAGAAATATTCATAGAGAAGACTTGCAAAGGCATTGAAGGGTAATAGGGGGGAAAGGGCTTAGAACACCTGGTTATATAAATGAAGGTATTTCTTTTAAGGATTGTTTAGTTTAATAGCTTAACTTAAGCTTTCTCTGCAAGAATTACACAAATTAATCACAGAACTTAGGCGGAAGCAGCTAAAAGAGACAGGTGGAAAAGGAGAAGAAGCAAATATATGTAATATTTGTTAGCTAGAAACAAGGCAGACATAATAATGCTTTTCCTCTTAATTTTTAATTTTAACTTTGCAGCGTCAGGCAACTTTCCGGCAGAAGAAGATCAGTGCACCGATGCTAAACCTATGGCATCTACCATATTCAGCTTAGAGGGAGTGTTCCAGGACGACGACCCAAAAGACTTACTAAAGAGTGATGACGACGAAGCGAACAATACCGTCACTAAGCTGTCTTTGGGTCTACATACTACAAGTACGTCTCTCCGAGCTCCAGAAGGACGTACTTCTAGTAGCCTTAGCTAAACCATATCAGAATCTGTGACCTGAACTATAAGAATTACCGGCTCTATCAACGTAAGGTAAATGCCTAAATACAAGCGTGCATCTTAGTAAGAAAACAGATTGACGCATTCCATTGAGACAGTTTCAGTAAGAAAGATCTCCCAATGATAGGTTTGGAAATGAAGCATTCTACCATGTAGATAGCCTTGGCATATCTATCTTCCAATAGGGGAACTCAAAAAAGCAGTCCTAATGGCACAAGGCAATAACACCAACCTCACTGTCGGAATGGACGCCAATACAAATCACATGCTGTGCGGAAGTAGGTTTATCACCATACGAGGTGAGTTACTCTATGATTCCACTGTGCGCCAAATTGTGGGGGTCACCGATCGGCGGAGATTCTGACAACCGGGAAATGTTATATCGGTCGAAAAAGTTTATACTTGCTCCGGCGTTTCGCTGGGTCACGTCTAGGGATCGAGATATAACGGTATATCATATAAAGGGCCAAAGTACAGAATATGGGGTGGGAGCCCAAAATCTCAATCTCTTCGTCTTGTTCGCCAAACATCAAAATGGTAGGTAAAATATGGCTCCGAGGACCATGCGGCCCTGGAGAGTCAAACAAAGGGGACCCTCGGGTTAACCTAAAACCAAACACGTTGGATTTGCAACACTATTGTGTAGCCAATACACTCATACCTCTTTATACAGTCCCTCATTTTACTGCATTTCGCTATAACGGCCTTTTTCAATTCTGGAACACCTACGCTTTACGGCGCACATTACCTCGCTATACGGCTAAAAGCAAATAGGGGATTCACCGTTTTTCTACGAAAAGTGGGAGACTAACAAAAGCATTCACTCACAAGCGCAGCGAGTGTTGATGCAGCAGTCTCTTGTTTGTGCTGATCGTGAGTAGAAGTGAGTAGAATGAACAATTTATTACCTCGCTTTACGGCGTTTCGCTTTACGGCCAACATTTTAGCAACGTATCTAGGCCGTATATCGAGGTATGGATGTACTACAATATGGTTTCATAGTTTGGTGGTATGCACTCGATAAAAGATGCAAGTTCTGACAAATGGAACGCGTTCAACGTTCCTCTTGTCCTCCAATTACCGGATGCATGTGATCGACCACCTGTAAAGATCGCTACATCATATTTAATCTACTATCACCTGAGTTAAACTGCAAATGTTCCGCGCTGAAATCTCTTAAGGATCCACTTACTATAGGTGGCGCCACAACGATGAAAATTAATTTATAGTACAATTACTGTACTATAGGTGGCGTTCAGGTGTTGAATCGAGGTCAAGTTTTCTCTACTCCTAGTGGTACATCTGGTAACAAGTCTTTGTTTACATCACAAGTAGTAAATAGTAAAGTTTGATTCATACAATTTTTTCATTTAGATTATAAGGAAACATTTACACGCTCTATTTAACACGATTGTGTTAAACCAACGAATACGTTAATTGTACAATTCTCTTACTGTAGGGGGCGCCTACAATGTTTTGGTGAGGTCGAGATCAAGCACTCTTGGCTACCGTTAAACCAACGAATACATCAATAGTACAATTAAAGTTTTATAAGTGGCACCAACAAAACGTTTTGGTATATATTGTGGATATATCTCTGCTGATAAAATAAGCTAATTCTGACAAAGGGAACGCTCAACGCCCCTCTTGCCTTCCAATTACCGGGTGCATGTGATCGACTACCAGTAAAGCTCGCAACAAGATACTTAATCTACTACCACTTGATATGAGCCGCAAATGTTCCGCCCTCAAATCTCTTAAGGATCCTAAACCAACTCAATATCTAAATTGAAACTGACTTAGTGCACCGTAATCAAACTTCATCTAAGAAATCAGAACGCCCTCCAGAAAGATGTGGACAGAGAACGAAAATGCCATTAAATATATTTACTAATGGGTCTATACTGGATGATAGGGTCGGCTTGGATATCCATTCCACGGTTCTAAGCCTGGGCATAAATTCTAGTATTCCAGCTTTTTTCAATCGAAAAGCACTATCGAAAATCTTACGTTGAGAACAGCAAACGACAGATGGAAGAAACATGTAGGAAAACTATTAAGATATTACCTGAATACAACCTAAAACGTCCATCAAACCTAATAAATCTCTAAAGAGACCAGATAAGGAATATTATTTCCTTCCTAACGAGACACGGACCTTTAGATACACACGCCGACAGACTATGATACGCAAAGAAAAGCGAGTGTATCTACTGCAGGAATGTGGCCTTTGATAGCTCAGTGGAAGAGACATAGAATAGCGATCCGAAGGTGCCAGGTTCGATTCCTGGCCAAAGCACTGGTCAAATCAACATCGATGTAAAAAACCTTATCGATGCCTGAATACAACCCAAAACGTACATCGAACCTAATAATAAATCTCGAAAGAGACCAGATAAGGAATATTATTTCCTTACTAACGAGACACGGACCCTTAGCTACACACGCCGACAGATTAAGATACGCAAAGAAAAGCGAGTGTATCTACTGCAGGAATGTGGCCTTTGATGAACAGTGGAAGAGACATAGATTAACAATCCGAAGGTGTCGGGTTCAATTCCTGGCCGGGACAATGGTCAAACCAACATCGATGTAAAAAACCTTTTCAAATACTTGTCAAGTTCTCCAGCTAGCAACAACTCATTCTAAATGCTCCCCTTTGCACATCGGCAGAAGGCAAAAGTGCAGAATATGGGGCGGGAGCACAAAAAAAAAATGCCACACCCCTAAAATACGCCCCAAAACACGAAAATCGAGGTCAAGTTGGCGCTAAGGCCCGGGGGGCCCGGGGCCCAAAAAAAGAGGGCCCTTGGGTTCTATGATGACCCCCCAAATATCAAATGAAAGATATTTTCGAGACGAATCCAACGATGTTATTTTTAAGTTCCTATGGGTCTCCTAGACCGAGTTACAGCCATTTAAATTTCCGAGATATACTAACAACAAAATTGAAAAATTGAAAAAATGTGAAAAAATCATGGAAAAAGTCAGAAAAATTTAAGGAAATAAATTTAAAAATTCTAAAAAAAATAGAAAATCCAAAAGCCGCGCGATTTTTTAAAAAAAAATAATTTTTTTCTGAAAAACCCAGTAAAAAATTTAAAAAAATGGGGAAAAATCATGGAAAATTTCAATAATTTAAGGAAATGAATTTAAAAATTCCACAAAAAAATGAAATGTCATCAAAAATGTGTGAAAGTTTTACATTTTTTTTTAAGGTTTTTAAAAAAAATTTCAAGAAATATTTAAAAAAAATTCAAGAAAAAGTCCAAAGAGAAATATGTGAAAGAAGAAAATTGATTAAAAAAAGTATAAAAGTGGAAAAAATAAAGAAAAATTTGAAAAATATTTAAAAAAAGCTATGTATTGTAATTATTTTTTTTTGTTTTCGATATATCCCTTTAAAATATTATTTGTTTTTAAATTAGAGTTGTAACGGTTGAGATGGTTGGAGTTGCGCCGCCGGCAAAAATTTTTTTTGGTATATTCCGGGAAAAATATAATTTTTTTTTTTTTTTTGTAAATTGGAGTTAAAATTGATATGTTGGGCATAGAAGCGCCGCAGGCATAAAATCGCGCGATTTTTTTAAAAAAAATATATCCCTGAAAAAATATTTTATTATCCCGGAAATTCAAATGGCTCTTACTCGGTCGAGCAGACCCGTAAAAACCTAAAAATAACATCGTTGGATTCGTCTCGAAAATATCTTTCATTTGAGTACCCGCACCTGGGGGTCATCATAGAACCGAAAGGGGCCCCTTTTTTTACCCTCCCGGGCTCCATGGGCCTGAGAGCCAGCTTTGACCTACCATTCCGATGTTTGGGGACCAAGACGAAGACAATGGGATATTTTTTTTTAATCGGGCTCCCGCCCCATATTCTGCACTTCAGCCTCGGCAAAATTACCAATTCAACTGGACGAATTGAATCAAAACACCAACCTCCCCATCAATTATATGGGGAATCTACAACACCTTGGAAAGAAACTAGTCGGGCAACTAAGCATGACATACGCGGAACGCATTGGTTAAAGGGAAGTCACATCCGTCCAATGGGTCCCTAAGGACCTAAGTGAAACTCTCCTACACAGAAGAAATCCTCTATTTCTATATGATTCGTCGTTTCGCTCAAAGCTATACGCTTTACCGCTACATTGAGTTTGTCTTCTTCTTTACAGGCGTTAGTGTATTTCACTATTTTTTTCTTGTATACATTTTATTATAATGATATTCTTTAGTCGGCGTTTATTGTTGTTATTGTTATTATTGCAATTTTTATATTTTTTCCTGCTTCAACACCAACGCTAAAGTGGTTTTGTCTTTCCAGCGGCGTTCTTCTAGCTGTTAGTTTTCTCTTTCCATCATCAGGATAAAAAGAGTTGTCTGCTTTATTCTTTCTATGCCAGAGCCTTAACCAAAAACAACAAAAACTTCATATTTGACTGCCACCGCCACTCATTCCAAAACTCATCATTTTCTTTAATAGCATTTTTGTCATTTCAGATTTTCAACGGCCGGGGCGAAAGTAAGGGCATGGCAGTCGACGGATAGCGTAAGAGAGCCCGGTTTCTTTTATGATTTTATTTTATTTTGTACCATTTTATATTTTTCAATTTGCATTTTATATGGTATTTTTTGCCTCTTCCTACTTGTTCCTTGTACATTTTCTACAATCCTTTTTTTGTAGTTGTGATTGCTTTGTGTTTTTTTTGTTTGCATTCAGTTTATTTAATTATTTTTTTTTTGCTTTATATTTTATTGTATTGTCAAGCGTGTTTTTTTTTGTTGCGTCAAAGTTTGTCGAAAAAGGATTTGCGCTGGTTTTTTTTTTCGGTGTGTGAGTTTTAGATGTTATGGGCCAACAACTTTGAACAAATTAAGGATATGGCATGTAATAGAATTAAGGATTAAAATGATCATTAACAATAGCATTATGGCATAAATTATGACCATTGTGCAAATGAGATAATGTTGTGAAAGTAAGTTATTAAGTAATTAAGAGTCTTGGAGGTATGCTGAAGTTTCACAATAGATTTTCTTAAATATGTACTATATATTGTCGAAATCCTTGTCAAGCTTTAGTTGTGGGAAGCCTGACGCCCTTGGCTATTTTTTGTGTTCTAACGGTATTTATTAAAGGATTATGGTATTCTTTTGATACCAGTTCCAAGTATCATCTTGTTTCACATATATTTTTAGACTATCGTCAAAATATTTTAATAATTTGAAATATTCCTATGTAAAATATTCTTTAGTTTCTACAGCATAAATATAAAGATTGTCTGTATTATTAAATAGGTACAAAGTTAAAGGACATCTTAAAAAAATGTTGACAGGTTTTAGGTAGGGGATTTTAGTATTATCCCCTACCTCATACTCTCTAGTCACGCTCAAGAGTTCCTCCTCTAACTTTGTAACATTTTCATTTCCCTTTCTATTTCATGTGCCGTAACGTGAAAATCTACAGTTTCCCTACAACTTTGGTGTATAAACTCGAATAGCATAGAACAGTTCTTTTAAAGTTCCTACAAGAAATTGCAAGAAAAAAAACCAAGTTTTGTTGTCTTGTGCAAATTATTGTTGTTCGTCGTCGTCGTCATTTCTCTGTGACTAGAAAATTGGGTTAAAGTTGTTGCTATGCTTCGCTTAATAAACTCAATTAAATATTTGCTGTGTGTGTGTGTGTGCTTGTGTGTTTTTTTTTTGTTTCTCTCAGTGCATAGTCGAAATGAAACTAAACTAAATGCAATTTGTTAATTGTTAACCAAAGGCACACTTGAGGCCAAAACTCGGCACTCGGCAAACAAAAACTAACCGAACAATTCTAAGCGTTATTCCTTTGCGCTGTACCTATTGTTGTTGTTGTTGCTGAGCTCTGTAGAGAATTTTGCAGCAGTTTAGTTGCCATGTTTGCAACTAATGAATACTTTAACGTGGCTCTTTGTTTCGTATGGCAATGGAATAAAAGTTAAATTAGGTTGATGCCAGCCAGAACTAACAATGAGGGGAGGAATTTGGGAAATAGCGCTTTGACACATTTCCAGAGAATATTCGAATATAATCAAGTCAACAAAGGAATGGTGATTGAGGATAATTTGTGGCACATATGAGACATTGTATGTTAGAGAAAGGGGAAACTATGTAGTCTTCTCTACAGGAGCAAGATAAATCGATGAAATCGAATTTATAGTACAATAACTATACTATAGGTGGCGTTTAAGTGTTGTGTTGAGGTTGAGCTTTCACCTGGTGGTGCATATGGTAATGGGACCTTGCTTGCATGGCAATTAGTTAATATTAAAGTGGGATTCATTATTTTTTTTTCAATTAGATACAGAGCTCGCAATAATTGGTCTCTCTCGTTCTTGTTGTCAGGAAAAAACCACTCATCCACTGACACGAAGCGAAACTGTCGCGAAAAACCCTTAAACTTCGTTCTTCTTTGGCTTGCTCTTCGCTCAACGGACGAGCATTTCTGTTCACTAGATCGGCTCATGGGTTTACTCGAGACACTTTACTTCGTAAAAACTCGTCAAACGGTCTTTTGAGCATGTATGTGTGCTGCGCGTGTGGATAGGCAAACGTACGCACACACATATGCACACTAATGATCCCCCTTCCCCCTTTCTTCTTCTCTCCTATTTAAAGCATATGACGAAATTTTTAAGGCAACAACACAATGGAAAGCAACAATAAAAATAAAGACCTTTTGTGCGGACACTTTGCTTGCTTTGCTCACTTACTGATTCTCAGTAGGTGAGCGACGGAAGGTTCTGTTCGTATCGAGCGGTCAGTAAGAGACCGATTCATATGTTACGTTCAACCCGAAATCTGAGAGCAAGAACACGAACAAAACGAAAAAATGGTTGCTGTTCAGACACTGAGCGATTCCGTCTCATTTGTTTCGGTCTTTTAAGTGAGCAGACCGCGTAGTAAAATTTGGTTGAGCATATTTTGCGAGCTCTGATTAGATACAAGGGGACTTTTATACGCCCTACACAGAATAATATTATAAACAGAAGCCCGAATTTGGCTGACAAAAACTGCCTGCAGGGGGACTCGCGTCTGCTAATGGTACTAAACGCGCACTTACAACTCTCAAAGCGCACCGACACGACTCAATATGTTTTCTCTCTCTATCCATTATATAGACTTTGGTCTCATATACATTGTAAATATATGGTGGTATGATAGTAACTATGTATAATGCACATGTGCATGTTGATAGAATTACAAAATACAATGCGAATTACTGGTTATATACTAGGGTGATCAGTTCGGTTTTCAAAAACCGGCTACTCGGTTTTTTTCACTCATAAAAACCGTCGGTTTTTTTAAATCCCTATTTTTCGAATATCGAATAATCCGGTTATTTTTTGTCGAATCTCGGTTTTTTTGCCGTTCGATATTTTTTATTTAAATTTATTCATAATTGTGTTAAATGTGTTCTCGTACTTCTTTTTTTCCAGTGTTTCGGAAGAACAACCTAATTGTTAGTTTTATAAATCTTCAATGTTTAATAAGTCGGCTGAAAAGCGAAAGAAATTACAAATGTTTGTAAAAGACCAATTTAATAAGGAGCTTCAACTTATCCATGATGTTAAACACCACTGGAATTCTATAACCAATATGGTTTCTCAATTTTTAAAATTGCACAAATCTGTGAATCATACTTTATTGGAGTTAAGACTGACACCATTGAGTGAAAATGATATCGCAACTTTGTCAGTGCTTAGTGACACCCTTAAACCTTTGGAAATGTCTATATAAAAACTTTCTGCAAACTCTTCGACTTTAGCTGATGCTGAAGGTATTTTTAAATTTTTACTTTAACACTTTTCAACAATTCAAAACCAATTATAAATAAATTTATATGCAATTTTCAAAAGACGTATATCAGAACGACGTGTTCAAACCCTGAATACTCTCATTTTGTATTTAAGTACGAGTAAACTCCCAATTAGTGACGCATTTGTAAAATATTCAATATCAAACGCCTTGTGAAAGGGCATTTTCAATGTCAAGTTTTATAAAAACCAAAGAAAAAAATAGGTATACACCCAAGCACTTAAATTGTATCTTATTTCTTAAATGTTACTTTAGGTAAAACTAAAGATTAAATTAAATATATTTATATATAATCAATTATTTACGAATGAATTGTTTTGTTTCGTTTGTCTTTGTTAAAATAACAAACTTATCTCACTTATGTTTTGCATTGTAATTATAATTAAACTAAAAGTTTACTTTTTATAGGTATAATTGATTTGTTTTCTGTTATTTTTTAATAAAATTTTTTTTCAAAAATTGTGTTTTAATTTGTTATTTGGCATAATTTTGAAAACCGGATTATCCGTTTTTTTGTGAATTTCAAAAAAAGCAACCGGTTTTTTTTAAATGCCATTTTTCGAATAATTCGAAAACCGGTTTTCGCAAAAACCCGAATAATTGATCACCCTATTATATACCAAAAACTCAAATTGTACTTTCCCTCATTTTCTCAGTGACAGACAGCGCCACTACAAATAATTGTTTAGTACAAAAAGAGTGCTGGAGTATCTGCTTCTCTTATTGTCTTTGCGCCCTATTCAACACGATTGTGTTAAAGTAAGGATTAATAGTACAATTAACTTACTATAGGTGGCGCCCACAACGTTTTGATGAGATTGAGATCAAGCCCTCTTGACTACCGTGTGAATATATCTTTTAGATATAAGGTAAAATTTAAACGCTCTATGCAACACGATTGCGTTGAATCAACGAATAAATTAATAGTACAATTAACTTACTAACTACGTACTTTCCAGAGAATACTCAAATATAATCAAGTCAACAAAGGAATATTGATTGAGTTAATCTTGTGACACATATGAGACATTGTATGTTAGAGGAAGAAGTATATATACCATAGTATAACTATATGGTATACCCACAAGGAGTAAGATGGATCGATGAAAATGAATTTATAGTACAATAAATGTACTTTAGGTGGCGTACAGGTGTTGAGTCAAGGTCGAGTTTTCTGTACTCCTAGTAGTACATCTGTTAACAAGTCTTTGCTTACATTACAAGTAGTTAATAGTAAAGTTTGATTCATTAAACGTTTTCTATTTTCCATTAAAATGGGACATTTATACGCTCTATTTAACATGATTGCGTTAAACCAACGAATACTTTAATTGTACAATTCTCCTACTATAGGTGCCGCCCACAACGTGTTGAAAAGGTCGAGATCAAGCACTCTTGGCTACCGTTAAGCCAACGAATACATCAATAGTACAATTAAAATTCTATAGGTGGCGCCAACAACATTTTGGTATATATTGTCTAGATATCTTTGATAATTCCCCTTTTACGAGGAGAAAGAGTAAAAGATCCATTCTAATATAACAAGTATTTTGAAGTTAATGTGATTCAGTTTGAAAATAAGTTCCTCAAGTAGCCTCTATGGACATGCAGGCAGCCTTCAAGAATATCGCACTCTTCTGTATAATGGCAGAGCTCAACAGCTTAGAGAACAACTCACACATTGGCAAACTGATATTGGTAACGTGCTACTAAAGAGAACTATTAGCTCAAAGTTTGAAAATCATACCCTCGCTAAAAGGCTAATAGGTAACAAGAGGTATCCCACAAGGGGGAGTATTATCACTGCTACTGTGGAACCTAACTATCAACAGAGTGCTCGAACAAAACATTGAACACTTTGAAAATGAGTTCCTCTAGTAGCCTCTATGGACATGGAGGCAGCCTTATACAGTATCGTACCCCTCTGCTTAATGACAGAGCTCAACAGTCTAGAGACCAACTCACACGCTCGCAACGTAGTACTAAAGAGAACTATTAGCTCCATGTTTGAAAATCACACCCTCACTACAAAGGCACTACCTTGTGGATATATCTCTGCTGATTACCCTATTACGAGGGGAAGGAGTAAAAGATTCATTCTAACATGTCAAGTAGTTTGAAGTTAATGTGATTCAGTTTGAAAATAAGTTCCTCTAGTAGCCTCTATGGACACGGAGGCAGCCTTCAACAATATCGAACCCCTCTGTATAATGGCAGAGCTCAACAGCCTAGAGACCAACTCACACATTGGCAAACTGATATTGGTAATGTGTTACTAAAGACAACTATCTTCTCCAAGTTTGGATATCACACCCTCACTACAAACGCACTACCTTATGGATATATTTCAGCTGATTACCTTATTAGGAGGGAATAGAGTAAAAGATCTATTATAGTATTTTGAAGTTAATGTGATTCAGTTTGAAAATAAGTTCCTCTAGTAGCTTCTATGGACATGCAGGCAGCCTTCAAGAATATCGCACCCCTCTGTGGGCAGAGCTCAACGCCTAGAGACCAACTCATACATTGGCAAACTGATATTGGTAACGTGCTACTAAAGACAACAATCTGCTCCAAGTTTGGATATCATACCTTCGCTAGAAAGATTACAAGAGGTATCCCACAAGGGGGAGTATTACCACGGCTACAACCCAACAATCAATAGATTGCTCGAACAGCTAAACTGGGAACTAAACTAGCGAAGGCGAACGAAAAAGCACTAAACATCTCGGGTGGAAGATTCAAGACTTTATCAATATTTTAACAGACTGGTACGCCAGCAGGGGACTTAATGCAAACCTTGATAGAACAGACTTGTGCTATTTTGTTTAGTAGTAAACAGAAATCGCCCACTACATATATCCAATATCTATCTGGGCAACAAACAACTTAATTTATCCGAAACGGCGAACTAACTAGGACTATCGGACAGTCAAGGATTTTAAACCAACTCAATATCTTACTTGAAACTGATGACATGCTTAGTAATGTGCTACTAAGGACAACTATCAGCTCCAAATTTGGAAATTACACCCTCATTAGAAAGGTAACAAGATGTATCCCACAAGAGGGAGTATTATCACTGCTACTGTGGAACCTAACTATCAACAGAGTGCTCGTACAGCTAAAGTCGGAAGGGTGCACGTTGGCAGCCTACGTGGACGACAAAACACTCTGCGTCTCGGTGGGAAGAGACTAGCATACCTTGAACGGAAGATGCAAAGCTATATTAATATCTTAGCAGACTGGTGCCCTAGCAGGGGACCTAATGATATAGAACCTTGATGGGACAGAATTTGTACTGTTCAGTCGGAAACAGAAATTGCCCACGACGTAAATCCAATATCCATTTGGTCAACAAAAAACTTAATTTATCTGAAACGGCGAACTATGGGACAGTCATGGATCCTAAACTCATTCAATATCTAACTTGAAACTGACTACATGCTTAGTGCACGGAAATCAAACATCCTCTACGAAAGCGACACACCCTTCAGAAAGGAGTAGATAAATATGTAGTTGGGAGTTAGTGTGATTTATTTAGAGGTTTTATCTTTTATGTGATTTTTTACACATTACATTACATTACATCAGGACATGTGTGCACTCTACACTATATGATTGTGATGTATTATATCTATACGAATCAATAGTGCCATTAACAAACTATAGATGGCGCAAACTTCGTGCGCATTTCTGTTAATAAAGTTATTGCTAGAACAAACAAGTGGGTATTTGCTTACATGAAATGTAGCTTGTAGTAAAGTGTGATTCATTTAGAGGTTTCTTTCATTTGTGTGTCCTTTTCACATTTCATGTGACTGCTATCAGACTGCCATCATATTATTATTCAGTAGAGACAGTCCCCCTTATTATGTATGTCGTAGTCGACTTTCGACAACATTCGATAGTTTTTATTAATTGAATAAAATTGGTAATAATTTTTTATCATCTAATGAAGAAGTACATGATAGGAGCAAGGACAAGTCGTATTTTAGTCTCACAAACGACATCAGCAATGTCATATTTGAAAAACGACAAAGATTCGACGTGACTACGACATACATAATAATGGGTATTAAAAGGGGTATTATACGCTATTAAAACTTATTGTATTGATTCATTACAGTATCGAAACAATAAGATGGATTATTACAGTATCAAGGCGATACGTATCTATAGTACAATCAACGTACTATAGGTGGCGTTCACTCCTCTAATACTTCACATGAGTTTTGTACCACTTCAACTCAACCTCCATAGAGGCTTCTATTTACATTACAACCCTTTTATAAGACATCCTCAAAAAAACTGCCAACCTACGAATTTAACTCAATCACCAATTACTCTAGACGGTCGGCTTGACAACATTAACTAATTGTAATGTCCTTTGTGTTCATTCAAAGATGACAAGACGACACGTTTCCCAATTTGTCTTGGGTTTAATTAAAGCATATTTCGTCTAAGAAACTTTAGCTTCATCTTCTCAACTTTATATGTAAAAAAGTGACATTAAACAAAAGGATATAAAATCAACAACTTTTTAATTTAAATCGAATAAATTACAATAAAAGTGCTCTCCTCCCCCGTAAAAAAAAATGGATGAAATGTTAAGCTTTTATGAAAGCAATACTTGATTAACAACATCCCCAATTCTTGTTTTTTTTTGCTCTAGTTCTCGATATTCATTCATAATTTAAATTGAAATGAAAATGAAATTTATTTAAATTGCATTAACAAAGCAACACAGAATGCGCTCAATCGATTTGAGCCGAAAATTATAGATCCATAAATAAATATTTTATAATAAAACAGTGAGAGAATGAACGAATAAACGAACGAACGAACGAAAAAAAAACCCAATTGAATTTATGATAAATCGATGGAATTCACCCAGCCCGTTAAGCTAACCCCAACCAACCAACAGACCCAATCAACGAAACCAAATTAAGTCAGGACAACAAAAAAAAATGGGTTAAATGCAACAAATGAACTTTTGTTTTCTCTATGTGTTTGTGGACCCACCATTCCCACTCACTCGCATTCAAAGGGTCAATCAAACATTCAGGATTGAAAATGTAACAAAACAAAGTTGGTTGAAATAAACAACAACAAAAGCAAAAAAAAAACCAGAAAAAATACTTTAAAAGCGGATTTTTAAAAGGATTTTCGTTGGTGTGGCAAGGATATTAGGGTTCAAGGGGTTGCTGGTGGGTGGTACAAATGGATGGATGATAATGGTAAGACTGAAAACAAAATGTATCGAATGCAAAGGAAGGCAACAATCTGAAACTAAGCCTTAAAATCAAATATTTAAAGTGAATGAAATAAATGAATAAAGTCTGAAACAAAGAAATGAAATCATCACGCAACACAAAGAGTTGGTAGAAGCAGAGGCTATGTTAGATATAGGCAACACCGAATAAGAAAGCACTCTTAAAGAGAGATTGAGCTAAATTTTATTGGTACGAATTAAAAGTATCTTAATACAGAAAAATTTTGAATAGAATTAAAGAATATATGTGTAATGAAAAAGCCACAAGCGGTTTGAGGGCCCAAATGGAAATTGTTGATATTATAGACAAATGAATAGTATTGTTTATACATCAGTACACATTATTTATGCTGGGGTATCATATATATACCTATAGATTTTTTTAAAATTGTTTAAAAGCTTAAATATAGTCCCGGTGAATATTTATGTTTAACCTAAAATGGAGTTTGAAATAGATCCCAAAAAAAATACATTTCTTACTGCAGTTGTACATTTTCGATAGTCGACAGTAAACGACTAAAAACAAAAGAAAACCGCGAACAAGTTCCTGTTGAGTAGCCTACACTCACAGCTAACGTTGGTCAACGGACGTCATGAAATGCTGCGGCATTTCTAACGGTTCAGAAAAGTAATAAATAACGTTCAGAAGCCAAAAGTATAGAAGTACCCATCTGAGGCAGCTCTAAACATCTTTGATGAAGGTGACTCTACAAGGAGACGGTGAAAGGTGTTAAACGAATCCTTGATATGATCTTATAACAGAAGCAAAGAAACTCTGCTATCCCAGTCAATCCGAGTTACGAAAACGCAGAGGTGCTTCAAGACTTACTCAACCACGCAGTTATTAGACTTTGTCTTTATCTCGAGGATATTTCTCAAAACCGTGATGCAGATCAACAAAATTATAGCTCATATAGCTCTAATGATGTCTCCAACATATTCCAAAGTTTATTGGTGACCTTGAGAATAGAGTGACATGTTGGCAATACAAAAAAAAGATTATGGAAAAATTATGGAAAAAATAATTTGTCATGTTTTATATGGTTTAGTGCTTTTCAATTTAGTTTTTGTAATTTTAATCGACTTTTTTAATTTTAGCTTAATAACCCTAGTTTTAAATAATTTGTTTTTAAATAATGTGTTAACATGTCTTTATTAATTCGCAATAAGAAAATATGTAAAAATAATTTTGTTCGGTTTCTGAGACCAACATATCGTTAGTAAGTTAGCCAATTTTGTTTTTATACTCTCACCCTTATGGATGAGGGTATATATCATTTGAGAAAAAGTGTAACACATTAAGATAGAGGGGTTACACATCAAGTATCCTAAGACCAATTATGTTTCAGGACTTTTTACGACGATCAAGCCATGCCCGTCTATCTGGCCGGATGGAGGACTAATTGGCAGGATAAGTAAGTAAACCATACCCGATCCTTATGAAAAATTAACAGTATTAATATTTTCTAAAATGGTTAGACCCAGCCCTTCTGCTACCTCCAATTCAAAAATAACGTATAGCTTCGAAAATATTTGAATCCGGATAGCTTTATTATTTTATAATAGCTGACAAATCCACCGAAAACCCAAAACCTTTACCTTTATATATTTTTATTGAATAATAGTTAGAATACGCGACTACCATGCGGGGGATCGCGGGTTCGATTCCCCTCTCCAGTCATCTACACTTTTTTTTCATTGCCGGCCTCTTTGATGTTGTCGACAGCAGCTTCGCAGTATAAGTGTCGAGTCAATCAGCATGTCTATTAGAAGCTTCTCAAACAGTGACATTCGCATTCGTCGATAAACAAGTAGGTGCCGTTTGTTGTGAATCTAAAATAGGAAGCGTGTTAATTCGCAACAACGCGAGAAGCTGTCCCATACCTCATTCATGGGGTGTAAAGGGAAATTTAGTTGGTATATTTTTATATTTTTGTATTTTTCTATTTTTTTATTTTTATATTTTTTTATTATTTACAGTTTTGTTTTTATATTATATTTTTATATTTTTATATTTTTATATTTTTATATTTTTGTATTTTTATATTTTTATATTTTTATATTTTTATATTTTTATATTTTTATATTTTTATATTTTTATATTTTTATATTTTTATATTTTTATATTTTAATATTTTAATATTTTAATATTTTAATATTTTTATATTTTTATATTTTTATATTTTTATATTTTTATATTTTTATATTTTTATATTTTTATATTTTTATATTTTTATATTTTTATATTTTTATATTTTTATATTTTTATATTTTTATATTTTTATATTTATATATTTTTATATTTTTATATTTTTATATTTTTGTATTTTTATATTTTTAAGACTTACGTTTATGAAAATTTGACTCAAAAATAAATATGGACTGTATCGGCCGAGTCCACAAGCAGGCAAATAAAACATAAGTAATTTTAATAATTCCAGAGTTAAATAATATTATACATAGGTTGAGAATATCTTAGTCAGTACATCTGATTGCAATTTTTGAACTTGTTTTTTATTTAATAAATTATGGCAAAATACATAAGAACTTAGTATATGGAATGTATATTTGAAGTCCTTTTATTGAATTATTTATCATATACTTTTATTCCTTCAGAAAAATGTTAGCCCATAAAATATGCCAGGAGTCCGTACGTTACTACAAATTACAACATTAGATCCTTCTTAAAATATCTTTTATAAAAGTACCCACACTTGAGGAGTAACTTTAGAATTTAGATTGGTTTTATTTTAGTTGTTATGTATGTATGCCGAATTATTTAAATGTTGCCCCATTTAAGGGAACTTGTATGTATGTTAATGAAAAAATAATGAATGAATAAATATTAGCTTACCTTTTATGGTGTTGCTGATATCGTTGAAAGATGCATTTTGTCCCAGTCTCACTAACATTTGTTACTAAATATAACTTCTTTGTCTTCCTAAACAAAACACTACGCAAATATAACGAACGAACATTTTACAAATTTACACTGAAACCGAAATCGCGAATAAGTACACTTGTTCTTAAAGCACATAAAAATCTACACGGATTAAAATAAAACATTCTTTGTAATTATAACATTACGATCATTCCGCTGTTAAACACATCTTAACACTCAACAAATTGGTTAAGTTAACTTTAACATTTTTACTATGTTGCCCCTGAACCATTTTCAGCAAACACTACACACGACGTTTAACACTTACGCGACATTAGAAACTACCATGCACTTTCAACAGATTCGCAAACTTGACCTAGACAATTAATTACTACACTGTTTCTCTGGACGGTAAATTTGTTCTTGCATTGATAACAGTTTCAGTTACGATGCTCACATCAAATGCAAATGAGATTCTTATCAACGAATTCTCATCAACTAATACAGATTAATATTAAACTTCACCCAAGAGAGCGAGAGACATTAGTCTACTTTAAGAATGTTAAAAACGAATATACATAATTGTTTTCGTTAGTCTCTCACTCTCACTCTCATTCGCTTTTTGAATGTTAACAGTTATTTGACCACAGTCTCATCAGAGTATAGCGAAACTTGTTTATATTTATTATGATTTTAGGCATTTGTTTACTAAAACTTCTTTGTCACAATTGTGAACATTCTCAATAGCAGTTTATTACATAGGTATTAAATTTGATTTTAGCAAATCACTTTTGTAGCCAGTCGCATAATAGAATGTATATATAGAAATCGATAAGATTGCAATTTATTAGTTATCTATTTAAGTATTAAAATCACTTTCATCATAATTAATAACCGACCCGATTAAATGATACTATAAAACTAAAGACGGTTCAACAAAAACAACTGCATTCACAAATATGCCAGCATACATCTCTTCTTATATTTGTGTGTATCCCACTAACTCATTTGTCTCCAAAATGGGAGTAAAAGAATCTCTCATTGTTGTTCTTACAATGCCAAATAATTAGCAGTGTTTTCGGCGCTCTGGGAGAACTACAAATCAGGGTAAGAAAGAGTACGCATTTTAAGCAGTTATATTGGCACATGTGTACATATATATGAATGAATATTTGTTTATTGCAATTTGTTTTTCTTTGACATGCACACACATTAATAAGAAACTGTGGCATGCATATGCAGACACTAATGATATTCACAATACATACTATTTGTCACTTCACTAATTAACTGGGTACCTCTGTCCTGTTATTGAGACAGTCAGGAAAGATTTAATAATAAACTAGTAATGACGGGCAAGTAGAGTTGCCATCTACCCTTATTCTATGCATGCATTATAAGCATCTTTTGTTATACGATATAAATGCATATAAAAATATAAAAATATAGAAATATAAAAATATAAAAATATAAAAAAATAAAAACATAAAAATATAGAAATATACAATTATAAAATATAAAAATATAAAAATATAAAAATATAAAAATATAAAAATATAAAAATATAAAAATATAAAAATATAAAAATATAAAAATATAAAAATATAAAAATATAATAATGTAAAAATATAAAAATGTAAATATATAAAAATATAAAAATAAAAATTGCAATTCCTTAAGTTTGAGAATTAATTTGAAGAGTATTTTATTATCTTGTATGGTCTAACGGCGATGTTCAGGGAATTAGAATAAAACAATCGATTTTGCAGTTCCTCAGTTTACTCGTTACAAACATTCTTAATGTACCTAATTTCACAATAATACTATGTTATAGATTTTATTGAAAGACTGATGTTAAAACCTGTACAGAAATTTCAGTCAAGACTGATAAATACCCTCACTCAACGAATGATATTATATAACTATCGATTTATAGGAATTAGCCTATTTTGATATGAAATTGCTTATGTATATAATACTTGCCCGCTTGTGGAGCGTTAACGGTACAATAAAGGAAAAGGTTATAGTGTACAAAGTGTCAATGCATTCGCCAATAACCGTAAGTCAATACTAGTGATTATTACATAATTTTGTTTAGGGGTACCGTCCCTTTATTTGCAACAAAATCTGAAAAGAAATCATCATATCAAATAGGTGGGGTAAACCTCCCGGTTTTTTAGGTTTCACCTATAAATACAATGTTTTGTTTTTTATTATTACTTTTCCAGAACACGTCTAATTTGTAGCGGAGGTGCCAGTAGGGGTAGCACAACGCGTCTAATTTTTATTCGTTAGTTAATGTTCTGTTAACGTTGAGGGGTAAATATTAATTTTTCAAAAATTCATTATTTTGTATGGGAGGTACCAGAAGGGGTACCGTGTCAAATTTTCATAAACGTATATTTTACGCAAAATATGACTTAATTCAGTTTATTTACAAAAAAACTATGTATATGAAACTATGAGGGCCAGCACTGTCATTTTTATGGGAGGTAACAGAAGGGGTGTGGCAAAGGTTTTGGTTTTTTGATGGTTTGGATGGTTTGTCTGTTATTACAAGTTAATTAAATTAACTAAATTATAATGTCCTCCATCTATCCGTTTGAAATATAATATTATTTTTTTTAAAAATTGTATAATTTTATATGAAAGGTACCAGAAGGCGTCTGTATAGAGTGTGACCAAGGTTTTGATTGTCTGAAGGCTTGTCTGCTATTACGAAATAATTAAGCTGCCCTTATTTTAATATCTTCTAGTTTTCCGTGTGGAAATTATGGAAGAAATAATAATTTTCCAAAAATAGGTAATTTTGAATGAGAGGTCGCGGAAGGGTTTGGTTCATGAACCAAATTTGACTTTTTCTTTGACAAAATGTCTTGAACTAAATTTGGCTAAAATTAGTGTACTTACAAAAAAGATATGCATGTGAAACTATGAGGGTCAGTAGAGACAACAGAAGGGGTGTGGCAAATGTTTTGGTTTTCTGACCAACTTTAAATATCCTCCAGCTGTCCGTTTGCAAGTTATTGGATAAATATTATTTTTCCAAAAACACATAATTTTATATGAAAGGTACCAGAAGGAGTGGCGTTATTATGCGCCAATTTCAACGATTTATAAACGTGGTTCTAACGTAAGTCTGTGCATGCTGGTATTTGGCAAAAAGGTTCATTCAATTCTTTTTAGTAGTTTCTAAGTTTAAGCGTTACAAACATTCTCCAAATAGTCAATTATATTAAAGTATAGAAGGATTTATTATTATTCTCTTCCTCAGCCTGCTTGCCATGGTTGAGTAACAGATTTATTCAATTCTTTATTGTAGGTTGTAAGTTTAACCGTTACAAACAGTCACCTTATATTCAATTATATTCATGTACTAAAACATTTATTATTATTCTCTTCCTTAGCTACTTGTGATGTATGAAAGAAAGAGCTATACAATTCTTATTAGTAGATTCTTAGTTTGACTGTAACAAAGATTCACCATATATTAAATTATATTAAGGCATTGAAACATTTGTTATAATTCTCTTTCTAAGCCTACTTGTGATGTTTGAGAAAAATATCTATTCAATTTATTTAAGTAGTTTCAAAGTTAAAGCGTTACAAACATTCTTCATATAGTCAATTATATTTAATTATGGCAACATTTATTATTATTCTATTCCTTAGCCTACTTGTGCTGGTTGAGAAATAGATTCATTCAATTCTTTTTAAAAGTTTCGAAGTTTATCCTTTACAAACTTCCAAATATTCTCAAATATTTTAAATTATAGAAACATTTATTTTTATTCTCTTCCTCAGCCTACTTGTGCTGGTTGAGAAATAGATTCATTCAATACTTTTTAAAAGTTTCGAAGTTTATCCGTTACAAACTTTTAAATATTCTCAATTATATTTAATTATGGCTACATTTATTATTATTCTCTTTCTAAGCCTACTTGTTATGTTTGAGAAACAGATTTTTTCAATTCTTGTTAAAAGTTTTGAAGTTTATCCGTTGCAAACTTTCAAATATTATCAATTATATGAAATTATAGAAACATATATTATTATTCTCTTTCTCAGCCTACTTGCGATGTTTGAGAAACAAGTTTATTAAATTTTTTTTAGTAGTTTCTAAGTTTACCCGTTACAAACATTCTTCATATACTCAATTATTTTAAAGTACAGAAACGTTTATTATTATTCTCTTCCTAAGCCTACTTGTGATGTTTGAGAAATAGATCTATTCAATTCTTTTTAGTAGTTTCTAAGTTAACCCGTTACAAACATTTACCATATGGCAATTATATTATAGTATAGAAGCATATACTATTAGCAAATATATAAACTAGCTGATATTTCTCAATAACTTTAATTTTATTAAAAAATATTTCCACTATTAAGTTGAAGTTACAAATCTTTCCACAAACCTAACATACCGCTCTTGTTTCCATACATAACCGTCATAACACTTGAAACAACACAAAAAGGTTTATCCCGCATAATGAAGCAGTTGTATGGATTTTGTTTTTGTTTTTTGATAAATAATAAAACAAAGTAAAAAGAAACACAATCCTTCTCCCTAACAAACATTAAGTGGTTGGGGCGGCACAAGCAACAAACTAAAAACAAAAGGAAAAAAAAACTTTTCATGCCCCTTTTCTATATCTCCTGAAAGTAAATACAACATTGACCTCACTATCGCCACAGCAACAACAACAACACCCACCGCCAAACCCCATCAAACAGAAATGGGGAAAAGAAGAACTAAGACTTTAAATCTGCCCTGCCACCGCTAAAAACTCTCCTCTTCATCGGGCTTAACCAGTTGGCAACTTTAACAAAAGGCAATAACAAAAACAAACAACAAAAATATCGGCCATAATCAGCTAACAACAGAAAAAGGTCAACAGCTGCATAGTATTTGAAGAGGAATTGACAAAGAAAAACACTAAACTTTAAAACCTTTAAATCCTTAATAAGTGAGCAACAGTCAGGAGATCACAGGCACAATCCTTGACAACTGGAGCAAATAAAACAAAACGCAACTATAATAAAGTCCTGGTAATGTTTAAGGGTGGGGGGGCAATATTGGTGAATTGGCAGAATATTTGGGTACATTAAATTCTAGAGGATATCTACTAAAGAACTCAAGTGACACTCATAAGCTAAATAAGGACAGAATTCTTGCATTAATATTTTTAATGATAGATTTTAAAAAACTTTAAGGACAAATTCATAATACCTATAAAATAAACCGCTTTCATTGTTGTTTACCTTTCCATAGCACTACTCTTTTATTAAAAGTTGCAGCCTTTGTCTAAAGCCTTTTAAAGAGCTTACCTCATTTACCCTGACTTTAGCTTTAAATCCTTTTGTAGCTTTCCTCTATCACACTCTGCCTCTCCTCTATCAGCAACTTAACTACCGTTTTATGTCTCCATAAAAATTCGAGTTTTCGCCACTACTCTAACCCAAAAGGCTGAACGAAAGTGTTGACTGAAATCGGTGGAATTCATCACGGTACATTTGAGAAAAAGTAACAACTTTCTTTTTATTGCCCACTCATTTGAATAACGACCGCCACACCAACCCTTTACCCCGTGCCAGTCAGCCACCCCCACCCACCACACAAACAGCCATTTGCTGCTTTATAATTTTAACTGCAACAAAAATAAGTGGCAAGGAACACGACGCTCGCGCTGCTTTTTTCGTTGTCGTTTTGTTTTTTTTTGTTTGCAACATGTTTGTGTACAGATTTGTCACAAAGGAGTTAAGAATTAAAATGTTTCATGTTTGTTTGAGATTGTAAATTGTCCTTGGAGTAGTGTGGCAACATATCCTTTGGGTGCATTGTGTGTGATGTGGAGCACCATCGCTATGATCATGACTCCGTCGCTGCGTTATAAGCTGAGGTAGTAGTAGTGGTTGATGATGACGTCCAGGTTGTTGTTGTTGGTATTTTATGTTCGTATTTTGTGTTTCAGTAAATTCAGTCACTGTGATTACTTGTTTGAAATTGTTTTTCTTTTATATTGAGTAATCAAAAATGGGTAAGGCACAGTGGTTTGGGAGGAGGCGAATCTATACTAGACATTATCATATATGGTTATACTTTTTATTGTACTAAAAATTGCAATTTTGTTGTACTAAAAAGTACTTTTGTTTGCATTAAAAAGTAATTTGATTTTGGCAAAAAGTACTTTTAGTGTACTAAAATTTATTTTGCTCTGCCAAAAATAACTTTTATTGTACCAGAAAGTATTTTTATTGTACTAAAATTTACTTTCATTTTGCTAAAAAGTACTTTTATTTAAGCAAAAAGTACTTATATTGTACTAAGAAGTACTTTTATAGTACCAAAAAGTACTTTTATTGCACGGAAAGTACTTTGAGTTTACAGAATTTTTTTAAATTTTTGCCAGAAAAAAACTTTTTTTCTATCAAAAAATACTTTTATTGTACTAAAACGCAATTTTATTGTACTAAAAAGTACATTTATTGTACCAGAAAATGCTTTGATGTTGGCAAAGAGACCTTTTAATGCACCTAAAAGTACTTTTATTGTACCAAAAAGTTTTTTTTATTGCATTAAATACTTTGGTACTTTCAGTACTTTGTGATGAAATAGAAGAACTTTTTTGTGCAATAAGTGCTTTTTAGTACAATAAAAGCACCTTTTAAGACAATAAAAGTACTTCATGTAGCAACAAAAGTACTTTTCGCAACAATTAAAGTAAAATTAGTACAATGAAAGTTTTTTCAGGCAAAATTTAAAAAAAAAATTTGTAAACTCTAATTACTTTTCCGTGCAACAAAAGTACATTTTGGTACTATAAAAAAAAACTCTTTTAGTACAATAAAGATACTTTTTGCTCAAATAAAAGTTCTTTTTAGCGAAATTAAAGTAAATTTTAGTACAATAAAAGTCCTTTTTGGCAGAGTCAAAATACATTTTAGTACACCAAAAGTACTTTTTGCCAAAATCAAAGTACTTCTTGGTGCAAAAAAAAGTACTTTTTAGTACAACAAAATTGCTTTTGAGTACAGTTAAAGTATTTTTTGATACCATAAAAGTTCTTTTTGGAAAAATAAAGTTCTTTTTGGTAAAAACATAGTACTTTTTGTTACAATTAATATACTTTTAAGTACAATTAGAGTACTTTTTAGTGCAATAAAAGTACTTTCTGGTACAATAAAAGTTCCTTTTAAATCCAAATACTTATTGAGTAATGCCATAAAAATACATTTTAGTACTCTAATAGTAATTTTGGTACAATAATAGTACTTTTTTGGTGCAATAGCAGTTCTTTTTAGAACAATAATGGTTCTTTTTCATAAAAGTACTTTTTGGAAAAATCAAAGTAAATTGTTATACAATAAAAGTATCTTCTGGAACAATAAAGGTACTTTTTGGCAAAATCAAAGTACTTTTGGTGCAATTACAGTACTTTTAGGTACAATAAAAGTTCTTTTTGGGAAAATTCAAGTATTTTTTAGTAAACTAACAAAAATTAATAAAAAATTATTAACTCGGTTATAATAAAAGTACTTTTTTGTAAATTTATAGTACTTTGTGTGCAATAAAAGTACACTTTAATACAATAATAGTACTTTTTGGTACAATATACAAAACAATTAAAATATTTTTAAGTACAAAAATTGTACTTTTTGGCAAAACTCGAAATGCATTTTAGTACAATAAAAGTATTGTTTGACACATTAAAAGTTCGATTTGGTAAAATTAAAGTACTTTTATGCAAAATTAAAGTACAAATTCATCTATCGTGCAATAAACTTACTTTTTAGTACAATATAAGTACTTTTTAGTACAACAAAAGTACTTTCTAGTACAAGAAAAAAATACTTTCTGGTAAAATGAAAATACTTTTTGGCAAAATCATTGTACTTTTTGGTACACTAAAAATATTAAAAGTTTCTTTTGGACGAATTCAAAAACTTTTTGTGGAAAAAGTTCATTTTTAGTACAATTATAGAACATTTTGTTAAAATAAAGTTACCCGTTGGTGCAAAAAAGTTCTTTCTGACACAATAAAAGTTCTTTTGGCCATATCAAAGTACTTATTGTAAAAGTACTTTTTTGTTACAATAAAAGTACTTTTTGTTACAATAAAAATACTTTTTGTTGCTATAAACGTACTTTTTGCCACAATAAAAGTACTTTTTAGTACCATAAAAGTACAAAATTTTTCAATAAAAATATTTTTCGGTACAATTAAAGTTATTTTTAGCAAATTTTAAATACTTTTTAGAAAAACTAAAGTAATCTTATGTGCCATAATAGTAATTCATGTCGAAATCGAAGTAAATTTTAGTACAATGAAAGTAATTTTTGATACAATAAGTTCCAAAGAGTACTTTGATTCTACAACAAAGTATTGTACAAAAGGGTACATTTATAGCATCAAAAGTTATTTTTTAGTACCAAATGTTAATATTGTTGAACTAAAATGTACTTTTATTGCATTAGAAAGTACTTTAATTTTATTAAAAACATCTTTTATTGTTCTTTGCAGCAAATCTCCCTAAACAAAAGTGTTTACAGCCAAGATTTTTATAGACCTTTTTCTACATACTAGATACAGTCGAACTTCTCTATAGCGAATTTCTTTCTATAAGGTTTTTTTTTCAAAACAGCATTTTCTTGAAGTTTTTCAAGTTTTTTTTGGACCTTTTTTATAGACCTTTTTCTACATACTAGATACAGTCGAACTTCTCTATAACGAACTTCTCTATAGCGAATTTCTCTCTGTAAGGGTTTTTTTTTAAAACAGCATTTTCTTGAAGTTTTTCACTCGTTCTTACCTCTCTATAACGAATTTTCTCTATAACGTGGAAATCGGCGATCCCCAGTGACTACGTTATAGAGAAGTTCGACTGTATGTAGGATTTTTTGTGTTCTTGGTTAATGTGGCTATAGATTTTTGTGCGATTTAAAAGTTTTTTGTGTTTTCACAAATTTTTATACTGTATCATAGGTCGACACTATTTGCTATATAGAAAACAAGACTCATAGACAATTGTCCTTTACAAGGTTTCCTTATGAAGGCTTTGCTTTACAGAAAAAGTGTATTTCCCATAAAATGTCTCTCTTTATGAAAAAGTCTTTACATACTTACTTTTATAAGCGAATTTTCGCCTCAGTTCGTTTACCTTGTTAAAAATTTCACCAATTTCAATTTTAAATTATTAATCCCTATCCCTCTCCACCACTGTTCCTTAGTTGTTTCGGAGAGTCGTCTGATTTTATAACCTTAACGCTTGTTAACTCACTTGATGAAGGACCAACTTTTTTGTCCCACAAGATTGGGTGTGTGTGTGTTCTTTGTCGTTACGCCAGTTGTGTTTTACTTGCTGTGTGTTTTTTTTTATTTCCCTCGATTTTTCTAAAAACGTTTATAATGCGTGAAATTATGCATGTGGGAAACATGATGTACAACACAGCAACAGTAGTGGCAGCAATACAAACTCATTGTTGGCAGCAGCAGCAGTAGTAGCAGCAATGGCAACAGCAACTTCATCAGTGCCAGCAACATTTGTAATACTCGTATCATCAGCAACATGTCCCTTTCCCCCTCCGCCCTCGCGCTCTGCCATAGCCTTTGCGTCATGGAAATCATATGAGACAAATCATTGTGAAAACTTTGTCGTTTGTTCTGCTCTCCTGAGTTTTTTGCGTTTTGGAACTGGTACTGGGCTGCCACACGCAACAAACGCTATGCAACAATAATTTTATAATTGCATGAATATTATATGGAGAGAAATGTTCAAATGAGGAGGAGGATGATGTTGTTGTTGTTATCCTTACCGAGTCATTATTGTCATTGTTGTTAATGTTTCGTGAGTTTTAAATGTCGATATTGTTTTATGCGCCTTGTCGGATTTGCGAAATTTGTAATTTGGGAATTCTCACATGAGCGGTGGGGCGGGAGAAAAAAAAATCTAGATTTTGCTAGGAAAACTTGTAAAGAGACATTAGAAGGACAATGGCTTTAAAGTACTTAGTCCTTGGAATTGGCAACAACATGTCTTTCGCTGACATCATGGGAGTATGTGAAGTAATTTACTGAAATTTGAAATTTGTCTTAATGATGTTGTTGTTAGAAAACCCAAATGATTTGGCAATGACTTTGCGCTTGTAGTAAGTAAATTTAATGAGAGAAGTAAATATTTGTCACCTGAGGCTGTTTTGTTAACATGTTGTTTAAGGCCTCAAGGTAATTAATGTAAAAGACTTTGGTCGTAGAATATGCAACTAAGTAACTTATTGTGCCTGTTGGGTAGACATGTAGGGACTGATATCACGAATATATTTGAAGAAAGTTTTATTAAAATTTTACAAATCTCAAAGAAATCAATTATATATTTGTTTTTTAAGCAATCGTAATTTTGTTTTTTTTTTTTTTAGTATAACTTGTATAAAGCTGTCGTTTGCAAAGTTCGCATAGAATGTCCTTCAGTATTCATAAGCATTGTTAAACTCATGAAATTATTAATCGTTTACCCCTTACAATTTGCAATTGATATTGCGTTATTACCACAAACCTTTAAAAAAAAAAATGCCGCCAGCGTGAATGTCGCTTTCGTTGCCTCAGAAATCCTTAAATCTTAAATAAACTTGCAATAGGGCACAATCCTTAAAAAATGCACTCCTTACGAATCTGGTCTTTAAATCCACACAAAAAACACCAACGCCAGACTAAAGCCCCTACTATAATTTGCACAAAACACAACCGAATATCCCATAACCAGACACTTCCACTTGAATGCAACAAAAAAACGAAAGAAATTGTAATGCAGCAGTTTTGAAGAACCCGCATTTTGGTGTAATTTTACATTTTGCCGGTATCTATGTTAAACGCAAAAAATTATGCAAAAAGAAAAGAAAAAATCGGGGCTGCAACAAAAAACCACTGATGAAGTACAAGGATATGTCTATATAACCATATGTTTCATGTCTCACACGGGATGGATTATGAAATGTTGAAATTCCACTTTTCGCAATAAAAGTGCCAAAGAATCCTCCAAAGCACAATGTGTGATGTCATACGATATGACAATGCGCGCTCACATGAAGTCCCCAGCCTCCAGTGGCAACGGCAACGGCAGCGGCAGCGGTAATAGCAGTGGCTGCGTTACCAGGATAGATTACTATGGCATGGATTACTGGTAGCAGACATTTCTACAGAGGATGGTAGCATCCAGGAATTCCTTAACATTGAAAATTGTTATGTTATTAAGCATAACAATGAAAAACATTATATTCCAATATGATATTATTTAAAATTATGATTTTACTGCTATGCCGCATACAGTAGGGGATAGCAGGAAGAAGGAAAGCAATTGGTAAACACAGAAGTCGAATTATTTTATTTTTATTTTTTTTCCTTTTAATTTAATACTATTAATTTTTATTTGTAGTTTTATTTTTATTTTTTTAATTTTAATTTTAATTTTAATTTTAATTTTAATTTTAATTTTAATTTTAATTTTAATTTTAATTTTAATTTTAATTTTAATTTTAATTTTAATTTTAATTTTAATTTTAATTTTAATTTTAATTTTAATTTTAATTTTAATTTTAATTTTAATTTTAATTTTAATTTTAATTTTAATTTTAATTTTAATTTTAATTTTAATTTTAATTTTAATTTTAATTTTAATTTTAATTTTAATTTTAATTTTAATTTTAATTTTAATTTTAATTTTAATTTTAATTTTAATTTTAATTTTAATTTTAATTTTAATTTTAATTTTAATTTTAATTTTAATTTTAATTTTAATTTTAATTTTAATTTTAATTTTAATTTTAATTTTAATTTTAATTTTAATTTTAATTTTAATTTTAATTTTAATTTTAATTTTAATTTTAATTTTAATTTTAATTTTAATTTTAATTTTAATTTTAATTTTAATTTTAATTTTAATTTTAATTTTAATTTTAATTTTAATTTTAATTTTAATTTTAATTTTAATTTTAATTTTAATTTTAATTTTAATTTTAATTTTAATTTTAATTTTAATTTTAATTTTAATTTTAATTTTAATTTTAATTTTAATTTTAATTTTAATTTTAATTTTAATTTTAATTTTAATTTTAATTTTAATTTTAATTTTAATTTTAATTTTAATTTTAATTTTAATTTTAATTTTAATTTTAATTTTAATTTTAATTTTAATTTTAATTTTAATTTTAATTTTAATTTTAATTTTAATTTTAATTTTAATTTTAATTTTAATTTTAATTTTAATTTTAATTTTAATTTTAATTTTAATTTTAATTTTAATTTTAATTTTAATTTTAATTTTAATTTTAATTTTAATTTTAATTTTAATTTTAATTTTAATTTTAATTTTAATTTTAATTTTAATTTTAATTTTAATTTTAATTTTAATTTTAATTTTAATTTTAATTTTAATTTTAATTTTAATTTTAATTTTAATTTTAATTTTAATTTTAATTTTAATTTTAATTTTAATTTTAATTTTAATTTTAATTTTAATTTTAATTTTAATTTTAATTTTAATTTTAATTTTAATTTTAATTTTAATTTTAATTTTAATTTTAATTTTAATTTTAATTTTAATTTTAATTTTAATTTTAATTTTAATTTTAATTTTAATTTTAATTTTAATTTTAATTTTAATTTTAATTTTAATTTTAATTTTAATTTTAATTTTAATTTTAATTTTAATTTTAATTTTAATTTTAATTTTAATTTTAATTTTAATTTTAATTTTAATTTTAATTTTAATTTTAATTTTAATTTTAATTTTAATTTTAATTTTAATTTTAATTTTAATTTTAATTTTAATTTTAATTTTAATTTTAATTTTAATTTTAATTTTAATTTTAATTTTAATTTTAATTTTAATTTTAATTTTAATTTTAATTTTAATTTTAATTTTAATTTTAATTTTAATTTTAATTTTAATTTTAATTTTAATTTTAATTTTAATTTTAATTTTAATTTTAATTTTAATTTTAATTTTAATTTTAATTTTAATTTTAATTTTAATTTTAATTTTAATTTTAATTTTAATTTTAATTTTAATTTTAATTTTAATTTTAATTTTAATTTTAATTTTAATTTTAATTTTAATTTTAATTTTAATTTTAATTTTAATTTTAATTTTAATTTTAATTTTAATTTTAATTTTAATTTTAATTTTAATTTTAATTTTAATTTTAATTTTAATTTTAATTTTAATTTTAATTTTAATTTTAATTTTAATTTTAATTTTAATTTTAATTTTAATTTTAATTTTAATTTTAATTTTAATTTTAATTTTAATTTTAATTTTAATTTTAATTTTAATTTTAATTTTAATTTTAATTTTAATTTTAATTTTAATTTTAATTTTAATTTTAATTTTAATTTTAATTTTAATTTTAATTTTAATTTTAATTTTAATTTTAATTTTAATTTTAATTTTAATTTTAATTTTAATTTTAATTTTAATTTTAATTTTAATTTTAATTTTAATTTTAATTTTAATTTTAATTTTAATTTTAATTTTAATTTTAATTTTAATTTTAATTTTAATTTTAATTTTAATTTTAATTTTAATTTTAATTTTAATTTTAATTTTAATTTTAATTTTAATTTTAATTTTAATTTTAATTTTAATTTTAATTTTAATTTTAATTTTAATTTTAATTTTAATTTTAATTTTAATTTTAATTTTAATTTTAATTTTAATTTTAATTTTAATTTTAATTTTAATTTTAATTTTAATTTTAATTTTAATTTTAATTTTAATTTTAATTTTAATTTTAATTTTAATTTTAATTTTAATTTTAATTTTAATTTTAATTTTAATTTTAATTTTAATTTTAATTTTAATTTTAATTTTAATTTTAATTTTAATTTTAATTTTAATTTTAATTTTAATTTTAATTTTAATTTTAATTTTAATTTTAATTTTAATTTTAATTTTTTTAGTATAACTTGTATAAAGCTGTCGTTTGCAAAGTTCGCATAGAATGTCCTTCAGTATTCATAAGCATTGTTAAACTCATGAAATTATTAATCGTTTACCCCTTACAATTTGCAATTGATATTGCGTTATTACCACAAACCTTTAAAAAAAAAAATGCCGCCAGCGTGAATGTCGCTTTCGTTGCCTCAGAAATCCTTAAATCTTAAATAAACTTGCAATAGGGCACAATCCTTAAAAAATGCACTCCTTACGAATCTGGTCTTTAAATCCACACAAAAAACACCAACGCCAGACTAAAGCCCCTACTATAATTTGCACAAAACACAACCGAATATCCCATAACCAGACACTTCCACTTGAATGCAACAAAAAAACGAAAGAAATTGTAATGCAGCAGTTTTGAAGAACCCGCATTTTGGTGTAATTTTACATTTTGCCGGTATCTATGTTAAACGCAAAAAATTATGCAAAAAGAAAAGAAAAAATCGGGGCTGCAACAAAAAACCACTGATGAAGTACAAGGATATGTCTATATAACCATATGTTTCATGTCTCACACGGGATGGATTATGAAATGTTGAAATTCCACTTTTCGCAATAAAAGTGCCAAATTTTAATTTTAATTTTAATTTTAATTTTAATTTTAATTTTAATTTTAATTTTAATTTTAATTTTAATTTTAATTTTAATTTTAATTTTAATTTTAATTTTAATTTTAATTTTAATTTTAATTTTAATTTTAATTTTAATTTTAATTTTAATTTTAATTTTAATTTTAATTTTAATTTTAATTTTAATTTTAATTTTAATTTTAATTTTAATTTTAATTTTAATTTTAATTTTAATTTTAATTTTAATTTTAATTTTAATTTTAATTTTAATTTTAATTTTAATTTTAATTTTAATTTTAATTTTAATTTTAATTTTAATTTTAATTTTAATTTTAATTTTAATTTTAATTTTAATTTTAATTTTAATTTTAATTTTAATTTTAATTTTAATTTTAATTTTAATTTTAATTTTAATTTTAATTTTAATTTTAATTTTAATTTTAATTTTAATTTTAATTTTAATTTTAATTTTAATTTTAATTTTAATTTTAATTTTAATTTTAATTTTAATTTTAATTTTAATTTTAATTTTAATTTTAATTTTAATTTTAATTTTAATTTTAATTT
Organism: Muscina levida; assembly: GCA_964034835.1. Lineage (NCBI taxonomy): Eukaryota > Metazoa > Arthropoda > Insecta > Diptera > Muscidae > Muscina > Muscina levida. The sequence continues at coordinate 137,611,031 of OZ035883.1, forward strand.
TAATTTTAATTTTAATTTTAATTTTAATTTTAATTTTAATTTTAATTTTAATTTTAATTTTAATTTTAATTTTAATTTTAATTTTAATTTTAATTTTAATTTTAATTTTAATTTTAATTTTAATTTTAATTTTAATTTTAATTTTAATTTTAATTTTAATTTTAATTTTAATTTTAATTTTAATTTTAATTTTAATTTTAATTTTAATTTTAATTTTAATTTTAATTTTAATTTTAATTTTAATTTTAATTTTAATTTTAATTTTAATTTTAATTTTAATTTTAATTTTAATTTTAATTTTAATTTTAATTTTAATTTTAATTTTAATTTTAATTTTAATTTTAATTTTAATTTTAATTTTAATTTTAATTTTAATTTTAATTTTAATTTTAATTTTAATTTTAATTTTAATTTTAATTTTAATTTTAATTTTAATTTTAATTTTAATTTTAATTTTAATTTTAATTTTAATTTTAATTTTAATTTTAATTTTAATTTTAATTTTAATTTTAATTTTAATTTTAATTTTAATTTTAATTTTAATTTTAATTTTAATTTTAATTTTAATTTTAATTTTAATTTTAATTTTAATTTTAATTTTAATTTTAATTTTAATTTTAATTTTAATTTTAATTTTAATTTTAATTTTAATTTTAATTTTAATTTTAATTTTAATTTTAATTTTAATTTTAATTTTAATTTTAATTTTAATTTTAATTTTAATTTTAATTTTAATTTTAATTTTAATTTTAATTTTAATTTTAATTTTAATTTTAATTTTAATTTTAATTTTAATTTTAATTTTAATTTTAATTTTAATTTTAATTTTAATTTTAATTTTAATTTTAATTTTAATTTTAATTTTAATTTTAATTTTAATTTTAATTTTAATTTTAATTTTAATTTTAATTTTAATTTTAATTTTAATTTTAATTTTAATTTTAATTTTAATTTTAATTTTAATTTTAATTTTAATTTTAATTTTAATTTTAATTTTAATTTTAATTTTAATTTTAATTTTAATTTTAATTTTAATTTTAATTTTAATTTTAATTTTAATTTTAATTTTAATTTTAATTTTAATTTTAATTTTAATTTTAATTTTAATTTTAATTTTAATTTTAATTTTAATTTTAATTTTAATTTTAATTTTAATTTTAATTTTAATTTTAATTTTAATTTTAATTTTAATTTTAATTTTAATTTTAATTTTAATTTTAATTTTAATTTTAATTTTAATTTTAATTTTAATTTTAATTTTAATTTTAATTTTAATTTTAATTTTAATTTTAATTTTAATTTTAATTTTAATTTTAATTTTAATTTTAATTTTAATTTTAATTTTAATTTTAATTTTAATTTTAATTTTAATTTTAATTTTAATTTTAATTTTAATTTTAATTTTAATTTTAATTTTAATTTTAATTTTAATTTTAATTTTAATTTTAATTTTAATTTTAATTTTAATTTTAATTTTAATTTTAATTTTAATTTTAATTTTAATTTTAATTTTAATTTTAATTTTAATTTTAATTTTAATTTTAATTTTAATTTTAATTTTAATTTTAATTTTAATTTTAATTTTAATTTTAATTTTAATTTTAATTTTAATTTTAATTTTAATTTTAATTTTAATTTTAATTTTAATTTTAATTTTAATTTTAATTTTAATTTTAATTTTAATTTTAATTTTAATTTTAATTTTAATTTTAATTTTAATTTTAATTTTAATTTTAATTTTAATTTTAATTTTAATTTTAATTTTAATTTTAATTTTAATTTTAATTTTAATTTTAATTTTAATTTTAATTTTAATTTTAATTTTAATTTTAATTTTAATTTTAATTTTAATTTTAATTTTAATTTTAATTTTAATTTTAATTTTAATTTTAATTTTAATTTTAATTTTAATTTTAATTTTAATTTTAATTTTAATTTTAATTTTAATTTTAATTTTAATTTTAATTTTAATTTTAATTTTAATTTTAATTTTAATTTTAATTTTAATTTTAATTTTAATTTTAATTTTAATTTTAATTTTAATTTTAATTTTAATTTTAATTTTAATTTTAATTTTAATTTTAATTTTAATTTTAATTTTAATTTTAATTTTAATTTTAATTTTAATTTTAATTTTAATTTTAATTTTAATTTTAATTTTAATTTTAATTTTAATTTTAATTTTAATTTTAATTTTAATTTTAATTTTAATTTTAATTTTAATTTTAATTTTAATTTTAATAATGTCAATTAAATATTTCATTGCGTTCATTATTCTAGCCTTGTCTGTATTTTACATATGAATTACAAGAGAGTTTGGTGAAATATCCTTTTGCAATTGTACTCTGCTCGGCAACAAGACAATTTTAATTCTTGTGGGAATCCTTGACAAAAAACCAACTCCAAATTGTTCTTTTTTGTCTGTTCTCCTGCAATACAATGAAAACGGAGCACAAACGCATCTACCACAAAACTAAGGTTCAAGTGCAAGAGTTCCGATAAGATACTATTTATATAGGGAACGGTAGGGTTTGCCAAGGACTTGTGTACATCCTTAAAGACATAACTGACTATTGCTAGACAAAGCCAAGACATAGCGTAACAAAAGTGGTACAAAAAGAATATGCAAAAATGCACTTGAAATTGTACAAGCACACTTCATATACTTCAAAACTCGCTCACGCTCTACAGCGCCGCCTGGCAACATATCCTGGCAACAGAATGTAGGAAGTAGTAGTGAGTCCAGTACAAAGAAACTGCTAGTAAGTGAGTGTCATTTTGTTGTACATGTATGCATTATTTTAATATAAATCGTTACGACATTTTTCTCCAGATAGTCAAGTGTTTAAGGACTCACACACTGACGACGAGCCAAATGCTCATCGGAGACTCGGGGTGTCTTTGTCTATTTTTTGGGAGTATCCAAATTGGTGGGTTTGAGGCGAGATGGAACAAAGTACAGAAATTTTAAAATTTGTTCTACAATTCTTTACCGAACTATGTTGGTGGTCCTTGGCGTCAAAGGAGAATGTCTTTGTCAGACAGTGGTTGTACGCTGTGTGCGTACGACGTTTTCACTGAAGGATACTTTGGAAAGAGTTTTTATATTTGTTCTCATACATTCGTTTTTTGTTGTTGCTCTAAGACAATCATTTACTGTGTGTTTGAGTGTGCGAGTTTATAAGGAAGTGCGTGAGGTAGTAAATTTATGATGCAAAAAAATAAATTTGAATATGCTCTATAGTAGGCAAATTGAATTGATTAACAATTAGGGCTGTTGTAATTGAAGGGTATTTCAATAGTTTTCATGTGTTGCCTTATGTTGTTTTTACTAATTAAATTTATATTATTATCTAATATACTCAGCATATATTTAGTTTTCCATTATTATTTGCTGCAACAATTACGGCGCCACCTATAGCACAATATTTGTACTAATTTTGAAAGTGTAGCACATAGGGGTAGATATTAAACTGTAAAGATTAAAGAATTTATTTATTTTATGAAATACCTCGTCGATAATCCAGTCCAGTAGACTTAGTATCCCTTTGGCCCTGTAGTAATGCTGGTAAGAGTTATCAAAAATTGGTCTTTTCGAATAGATCGCTTAGGGCTTAAGGTGAATTTAAGCTCTTTTCAACATCTACAGCTTTGCTTCAGGTACAAAAGAGATATTCGGTAAGTATACCGAGATGTAACATTGTTAAAATATAGAAAAAAAGCTAAAAATCCACTTTGACCAATAAAATTCGGAAATTAAATTATTAATGCAGCTAACTTGACAAAACGAATGAAGCACAAGTTCTTTACTTTTGGGGCTACTTTCACGTGCAATTTGTCAGAATTGAGTCCCAAATCAATGAGCTAAAAAGCGTTGTACTGTCTTATTAAAGATCTTAGTCCTTTCTATACTTAGAACCACTGTATAGCCTTATTTCAAGTCGTTGCCATCTCTTATGTCGCTCTTCCTCTCTCTCCCTCTTTTTTCATCCAAACATTTTCCACCAATTGCCCACGGTTTCGTTTAGTTTAATTTTTTTGTCAAATCTCACTTAAATATTCATACATGTCTAGGACATGCCAGAGTTGTTCTTATATTTGCTTCTTGATAAAATTATGGCAAAAAACTTTTCATTTTCATAGTTAGTTTACCCCCTTTAGCCCTTCCATGGCCAAAGAGAGAAAGTGATTTATTACTGCGAAATGCAGTGAAACACATAGTTTTCCTAACATTTAAAGTTCCGTCTCGCCATTGGTGACGGAGGAATAGATGGTGGTGCTACTATTTTCACTCCTTAGTAGAATATTAAAACTTTTCTAAGAGTTTCCCTGGCGGTATGTAAATACAGACACAGTCTTATGTTGGTCTATTTAGTCAAGTACTCGCAAATGTGAGAGAGTTCAATTCAATTGATATCTTCTGTGTGATAGTTTGCAGTTATGCCTTATCGAAAGGTTGGGGGGGGGGGGGGGGGGGGGGGGAGGGGAAAGGACATTGATCAAAAATGGTAACTTACTTAAGATATATGCAAGTGTTTACATAATAATGAAATGAGTGATGATTTAAGACGGGATAGATATACAATATTGGGATGATGATTTCAAGAGAGCTACAGTTTGAATTGCTGATGTTTTTGTAAAGCAAGATGTAAAGTTTAAATGATTAACGAAGGAACGCAAATTAACAAATGTTGCTGGTATTTCAAGAGAAATCCAGTTTTAATTACTGGCGTTAAGGTTTGAATGATAAACGCAGCAACGCAAATTAACAAATGTTGCTGCAGTCTTTTCAGACATTGAAAAGTAGTCTTTGTATTTGTTTGTTTATAACTTAAATTAAGCAAATTTGAGATTCAATAATGACGGAAGGCATGGCGTTAATGCAGGAACGCAAACTAAATATGTTACTGCAGTGTTTTCAGATATTAAAAAGGAGGCTATAATGTGTTTTATCGACTTGTTGATAACTTAAATTAGGCAAATTTTAAACTCAATAATGACGAAAGGCATTGCGTTAACGCAGGAAAGCACACTAATATATGATACTGCAGTGTTTACAGATAATAAAAAGGAGGCTGTAATGTATTTTTTTGAGTTGTCTATAACTTAAATTAAGCTAATTTTACATACAATAATGACGAACGGCATTGCGTTCATGCAGGAATGCAAACTAATATATGTTACCGCAGTCTTTGAAGATATTGAAAAGTAGGCTATAATGTGTTTTTCCAAGTTGTTTATAACTTAAATTAAGCAAATTTTATATACAACTAGCTGGCCCGGCAGACTTCGTCCTGCCTCCAAATTTTTGTAAAATATGTTTTATGTAGTTGAAATCTAATAACGATTGGTTTATTTCTTTGACCTCTAAAATATTTCAATTTAAAGGGCGAGGTTTTCCCGGACAAATTCTGTTCTTCATATATCTTAAATACTATTATATATTATTATAAGAATTGCTAAAACGGATCAGCAGTGTCATCCATGATGTGATGAAAACTTACTTATTGATAGGCATATATTCTAAAACCACATTTTTAAGCCGATTGACTGACATATAACTTTCTGCGTTGGTGTACTGGGTGATTGTACCTTTTTATCCTAAGGAGTACGAATTTCCAAAATGCATTCATTAGGCTCAGCAACCCCATTAACCGTATGGTCTAGGTGATTTCAACAGTTATTCCTATTTTCGTTATTGTCCCCTAAAATTTTGAAATGGGAAAAGCCACTTTGTGAAGCTCGCTAATTCAGTAGGAAGTGCGCCATTAAAAAAGTTAGTCATTCTTCTTTAAGCTTTTTTGCGGTCTGGGTGACCATCAACAGGTAATCCCCAACTTTCACTGACATTTTGGGACAAATAGGGTCAACCGATTTCACAATTAGTGGTGACTTCAAAATGTACATCTTTTTTATATATATAGACTCCTGAATAACTATGATGTTAAAAAAAGTGACTAAATGACTTTCCAAAAATTAAGTGTATCATAAGCTAAACACCGGCAACTGGTTCAAAACATACTTTCAAAATTTTCTCATGCCAAAAAATCATATATTTTAAGTTTAAGTAAAATCGGACAATCGATATTCAAAATTTTCTCATGCCAAAAAATTAATATATTTTAAGTTAAAGTAAAATCGGACAATCGATATAAATTTTCGAAATAATTCAACTCCAGCCAAATCAAATGCGGGTCATGCGGGTCCATTTATACAAAAAAAATTCTCATAATAAAAAAAATATACATTCTAAATTTTAGTCAAATTGTTTAATTCGTTAAAATTTTCATTATAATTCCACCCTAGCGACACCTACCGGGTCAATTTATACAAACAATTTTTTCTCAAGGTTCCACAAACATAAATACTAAATTTCAGTTAAATTAGTACATGTATTCAAATTTTCGATATAATTCCACCCTAGCGCCATCTACCGGGTCCATTTGTACATACAATTTTTTCTGATGATCAAACAAACATAGATTCTGAATTTCAGTTAAATTGGCCCTTTCGTTAAAATTTTGATTGTAAACCGACCCCAGCGCCACCTACCGGGTCCATTTGTACATAAAATGATTTCTCATGATCAAACGAATATCCATTCTAAATTTCAGTTGAATTGGTACATGCATTCAAATTTTCGATATAAATCCATCCTAGCGCCACCTGGATTTGATTTTTTTCAATACAAACAATCTACGGAAAATTTCGAATCGAATAAAAAAAAAATCAGCCAAATCGCTCCAGCCGTTCTCAAGTTACGTTATGACATACGTGGACCATTTCATTTTTATATATATAGATAATGACGAAAGGCATTGCGTTAATGCAGGAAAGCACACTAATACATGATACTGCAGTGTTTACAGAAATTGAAAAGGAGGCTGTAATGTTAAGCAAGTTTTAGCTTCAATAATGACGAATGGCATTGCGTTAATGCAGGAACTCAAACTAAGAATGTTACTGCAGTATTTTCAGATAGTGAAAAGGAGGCTATAATGCGTTTCTTCGAGTTGTTTGTAACTTAAAGTAAGCAAATTTTAGATTCAATAATGACGAAAGGTATTGCGTTAATGCAGAAACTCAAACTAATATACGTTACTGAAGTCTTTTCATATGTTGAAAAGGAGGCTATGATGTGTTTTATCGACTTGTTGATAACTTAAATTAGGCAAGTTTTATACTCAATAATGACGAAAGGCATTGCGTTAATGCAGGAAAGCACACTAATATATGATACTGCAGTGTTTACAAATAATGAAAAGAAGGCTGTAATGTATTTTTTTGAGTTGTCTATAACTTAAATTAAGCAAATTTTACATTCAATAATGACGAAAGCATTGCGTTAATGCAGGAGCGCAAAATAAAAAATGTTACTGCAGTCTTGACAGATATTGAAAAGGAAGCTATAATGTGTTTTCGAGTTGTTTATAACTTAAATTAAGCAAATTTTAGATTCAATAATGACGAATGGCATTGCGTTAATGCAGGAACTCAAACTAAGAATGTTACTGCAGTATTTTCAGATAATGAAAAGGAGGCCATAATTTGTTTCGTCGAGTTATTTGTAACTTAAATTAAGCAAATTTTTAATTTAATAATGACGAAAGGCATTGCCTTAATGCAGGAAAACACACTAATATATGATACTGCAGTCTTCTCATATGTTGAAAAGGAGGCTATGATATGTTTTTTCGACTTGTTGATAACTTAAGTTAGGCAAATTTTTTACTCAATAATGACGAAAGGCATTGCGTTAATGCAGGAAAGCACACTGATACTGCAGTATTTTCAGATAATGAAAACGAGGCTTTATTTTATTTTTTTTGAGTAGTCTATAACTTAAATTAAGCAAATTTTACATTCAATAATGACGAAAGGCATTGCGTTCATGCAGGAATGCAAACTAATATATGTTACTGCAGTCTTTTCATATGTTGAAAAGGAGGCTATGATGTGTTTTTTCGAGTTGTTTATGGCTTAAATTAAGCAAATTTTACATCACATTAATGCAGGAACGCAAACTAATAATGTTACTGCAGTCTTTTCAGATATTGATAAGTAGGCTATAATTATAATGTATTTTTTTAATTTTTTTTTAATTTTTATTAAGGAAATTTTAGATTCAATAATGACAGAAGGCATAACGTTAATGCAGGAACGTAATCTAATAATGTAACTGCAGCCTTTGAAGATATTGAAAAGTAGGCCATAGTGTGTTTTTTGGAGTTGTTTATGACTTAAATTAAGCAAATTTTACATTCAATTGTGACGAAAGACATTGCATTATTAGGAACGTAAACTAATAATGTTACTGCAGTCTTTTCGGATATTGAAAAGAAAAACCATATTGAAAACACGTCTACAATGTATTTTTATACCAGTACCCTACGAGTAGAAGGGTATATATCATTTGATACGACCCAAAAGTGTAACACATAGAAGGAGTCACTTTAGACCAGAGGTTTCTTTGAACCAAATTCGATTTATGACTTTTTAAGTCGTTTGAGCCATGTCCGTCTGTCTGAGTGTCTTCTGGCTGTCCGGCTGGTGCGAAAGACGCAACCAAATATTTTGAAATATTGCACGAGTTATTTTTTCTCCATAACTACTTACAGTATTGCAAATGGGCTACATGGCCGAGCCCCTGCTGGTACCTCCCATACAAATGTACGTTTCTGCCCACTTTAGAGGTGGAATAATAATATCAATAAATCCAATCCGATCGTACCCAAATTCTGTATTTAGTAAAGCTATAGCAGGCTAAAGTTTTTGAGAAAAAATCTGGGAGTCTAGACACGCCCCTTCTGGTACCTCCCATACAAATGTACCACTCCGTCCACGTTAGAGATCGAGTAATAATATCAATACACTCGACACGATCGTGACCAAAGTTATAACAGGATAAAGTTTTGGAAAAAATATTGAAAGTCTAGGCACGCCCCTTATGGTAACTCCCATACAAGTGTACCTTTCCGTCTACCTTAGAGATGGAGTAATAATATCAATACAGCCCTCGCGATCGTGCCAAACTCTGTATTTAGTAAAGCTATAACAGGATATAGTTTTGGAGAAAAAATCTTGAAGTGTAGACACGCCCCATCTGGTACCTCCCATACAAATGTACCATTCCGCCCGCTTTAGAAATCGAGTTATAATATCAATATAATAGAAAATTTTTTGTTTTACCGAGGGTGAGGATATATGTAAATCGGGTTGCCCGATTGAAACTTTCTTACTGGATTTTGAGTAGTTTATAATTTGAAGTAAGCAAATTTTAGATTTAATAATAACGAAAGAGAATGCGTAGATTTGACCACAAAAATTTTAAATTAATTCATAAAAAAAAAATTTGAAATAAAAAATTTTGTAGAAAATTTTTCAACTATCTAATATCCTCTTGGGAAAGTTTGCTTGAAACCCGTTTTTTAGTATTTATATTAAGTTGCCTTGAAAAGGCATTTGAAGGAAAAACATTGAGCATCTGTTGCCACTAGTAGAATACATGTCCTTAGGAGTTCTTTTACAAATCAGATATGTATTTCATATAGAACATAGAACTTTCTTTGCAGACAGACACATTTTTACAAAACGTACAATTTGTGTAGTTCATTTCGTGATGTCCAATAGAATAATTTATGCATAACTCATTGACGCCATCTAGCCATTCATTTATCTACCCATTGATCTGTCCGTCTAAAGCCGGCGCGCCGCTCAAAAAAAACCCCTTTTAAAACACACATTCTAACATGTCAGCACTTATGGGGCCCAAACATGAAATGTTAAGTAAAGTTATTTATTGTACTGCTACATTGACCAGAATATGAATAGAATATTGATGTAATGCTAGAGAATGACGGAAAAAATCAAGAAATCCCAAAAGGCATACAACAATTGACAATCCATACAGTAAGCGAGAAACAGTGATTAACTGATACAACAAATCACACAAACACTCAATTTATTAAGTATCGCTTGCACAAACATTCAACTAAACCACTGTTCTTGCTGGAGAACATTTTTAAGTAAAGAGAGACATTTATAATGTAATTTCTACATACTCACGCATATACAAACTTTTCAAAGTGTTGTAGATTTTTATGTACTATTACTTAGTTTCAGTGTAAGTACATGTGTTAGAGTACACATTTACATTACATGTAAGTAAAACACCAAATGCCCATACACACACAAAAAATTGACGTGCGATTGATGGGCGTCAGACAAGACGCATAGCAAAGCATTCCAACCAACAAAACGACCATGCGACCAGCTTACCACCAAAATAATGCAACATAAATGACACTTAAGCCCATATAAAGAGAGAGAGGGCGAGGCATAAACACGTATGTACGCCTGTCTTCATTTCTTTGGTCTGTCGATTATCTGATGAAAACATTATCGCTAGAAACATTTTGACAGTTAAAGAGGAGAGAGTGAACATAATGTCAATCGAATGCAAAATGCATTAGATTGACATAGGGAGATGAAGTAGAATATTCGAATTCGGACAGAGGCGTGATGGTGATAATGTTGAGGAATAAATTTGGAAATGCAACTTTTAAGATTATTCTATATAGATTTAACATGAATCCGAAATAGCTATACGGACTGCCTGGCATTTTGAAAATATCATTCTGCTATGACTTCTTTCAGAATCTAGTCTTGAGTTTGAAAAAAAGATCGAAATCAATGTTCTATTAGAAAGACCGAACAAAACAAAAAACGATAAAATTATTTCATAAAACTGATTGATGGCATATCTTATGGTTAAATTGTAAGGGCCGATGTTGAATGTGAATCACACCTAAACGTGTCAATTTATTTTCTGCATTTAATTTGACATTTCTCAATTTCAGACTAACTCAATTTGAACCACGGAAAGATACGCAATCGAGCAAGTTTTTCAGGCTTTTTATGAAAATGGGCGTTTAAATCAAAATGCATATCGTGCACTTCGTGAATTTTTCGGTCAATTTAATCGTCCACATGTACAAAAATTTAAGCAAACCGGGTCTGTAGGAGATGTGAAAACACCAGTGTATGCGCGTATAGCTCGTACTACATAAAATATTGCTGTTGTTCGCGATAGTGTGGCTGAAGAGCCGTCCACCTCAACGCGTCGTCGTGCCCAACAATTGCACCTCTCACGCTCTTCGTTGATGAACATTAAGCATAAAGACTTGCATTTACACGCTTACAAGGTGCAATTGACTCAAGAACAAAAGCCTCTAGACCATTTCAAACATAGTCAATGGTCAGAATGGTGGCAAGAAACAGCGGATGATCATCTTCAGTGATGAGGCATATTTTCACCTCAGTGGATCCGTCAATAAGCAGAATTGCCGCATTTGGGCGAATTATAATCTAAGTGTTATTGTCGAAAAACCAATGCACCCACAAAGAGTGACTGTTTGGTGCGATTTATGGGCTGGCGGCAACATCGGGCCGAATTCTTTCCAAAATGTGGCCGGTCAGGCAATTACTGTGAATGGTGTTCGCTATCGTGAGATGATAACGAACATTTTATGGCCCGAATTGGAAGATATGGAAGTGGACGATATGTAGTTTCAACAGGACGGTGACGCTTGCCACACAGCTAACGAAACAATGGCTCTTTTGCGCGACAAATTCAATGGCTGTATTATCTCACATGGTGGCGATGTCAATTGGCCGCCAAAATCATGTAATTTGACATCGTTGGATTTCTTTTTTTTTTTGGGTTATTTAAAGAAAAGATGTATGTCGATTAGCCTGCAACTATTCAACAACTTAAGGATGAGATAAGATTAACGGCATAGAATCTCAATCATAGAACCTCAGCGTCATTGAAAATTTGGACCATCGGATTGCGGTGTGCCACCGAGGTCGCGGCGGCCATTTGTTTGTTTCATACATAATTGAACCATACTAATATTCTCAAAATAAAAAAAAATTACAATAATTTCCTAAATAATTTGTGTTTAATTCAAAATCAACATCGGCCCTTAAAATTTAACCACCTTTTATCAAAGTTTTTTTTAATAACCAAATTTGCAATATTGAAAACTTTATTAAAATTTTGCAAATTTTGTTCAAAATTATTTAGCTTTTTTTTTGGAAATTCATGTGTATGTCCCAATTTGGGATACCGTCTTGTGTATATTTATACCTTCAACCTACGGGCAAGAGGGTATATATCATTTGATACGACCCAAAAGTTTAACACATCGAAGGAGTCACTTAATACCCTATGTTTCTTTAAACCAAATTCATGACTTTTTAAGTAGTTTGCGCCATGTCCGTCTGTGTGTCTGGCTGTCCGGCTGGTGCGCACTGTAAGTGGTATCTCCCATACAGACACATCATTCCGCCCACTTTAAAAATCGAGTAATAATATCAATACACTCAACGGGATCGTACCCAAATTCTGTATTTAGTAAAGCTATAACAGGATAAAGTTTCGGAAAAAAAATTGGAAGTCTGGTACCTCCCATACAAATGTACCTTTCCGCCCACTTTAGCGTTGAAGTAATAGTATCAATAAATCCAACACGATCGTACCCAAATTCTTTATTAGGTAAAGCTATAGCAGGATATAGTTTTGGAGAAAAAAAAATCAGGAAGTCTAGCCACACCAAATCTGGTACCTCCCATACCCATCTGGTACCGCCCACTTTAGAGGTCGATTAATATGATTAATAGACCTAACGCGATCGCGCCCGAATTCTGTATTTAGCAAATCTCAAGTAGGATACCTTTTTTGTGAAAATATCTGGAAGTCTAGCGACGCCCCTTATGGTACTTCCCATACCCATCTGGTACCGCCCACTTTGGAGATCGATTAATATTGTTAATAGACCTAACGCGATCGTGCCCAAATTCTGTATTCAGGCAGAATGAAATTTTTGTGAAAAAATCTGGAAGTCTAGCTATGCCCTATCTGGTACCTCCCATACAAATGTACCACTACGCCCACTTTGGAGATGGAGTAATAATATCAATACACTCGACACGATCGTGCCAAAATTCTGCATTTTGTTAAGCTATAATAGACTTAAGTTGTGGAGAAAAGATCTGGAAGTCTAGCGACGGCCCTTATGGTACCTCCCATACAAATGAAATACCGCCCACATTAGTAGTGGAGTAATAATATCAATACACCCAACGAGAACGTGCACAAATTCTGTATTTGGTAAAGTTTAAGCAGGATAAAGTTTTGAAGAAAAAATCTGAAAGTCTAGCCACGCCCCTTCTGGTACCTCCCATACAAATGTACCACTCCGCCCACTTTAGTGATGGTATAATAATATTAATACACCCAACGTGATCGTATCCAGGTTATGTATTTAGTAAATATATAAGAGGATAAAGTTTTGGAGAAAATATCTGGAAGTCTAGACACGCCCCTTCTGGTACCTCCTATACAAATGTTTCACTCCGCCCACTTTAGAAATCGAGTTATGATATTAATATTATAGAAAATTTTATGTTTTACTGAGGGTGAGGGTATATGTAAGTCCGGTTGCCCGACTGAAACTTTGTTACTAGTTTTTTATAATTTTGCATGAATTAAAATTATATTTTCAAATAAATATTCAATATTTTTATTGACCAATATTGAATTTTTTCAACCTTTATAGAAGTTGTGAAAAATATTTTTTTTCTCTGAAAAATTTATGGGTATCCATTTTAAACTATGCGAAAAAGGCTGCAGTAACATCAGACATTTGTCCGTCTTTTAAAAGGCTGCGGTTCCATTAAACTTTAAAACCGTTTGGCCAAGTTTGCCTCGGTTTCATTATATAATTGTGCCATAATCTGTAACATATTAAGACGATTTAAGCAACATTTATTTAAAAACTGTTTTTAGCAGAAAACTGTCATGTAAGGCTGCATCTTCCCTCTCTCTCTCCCCTTCCCACTCGTTCTGTTTGCCAATCATTGGCATTGCATTGCCATTAGTTCAAACAATCCGTGATATGACTTTCGTCAACATGTCACAATGTACACATCCATCTATTATTTAGCATATGAGACAATACAAATAATGAAATTTAATACATTTTCTAGACAGTCTAAGAAGATCCAGCAAAAAAAAACACATGAGCCAGAAAAGACTTACAGAAGTTAAGGAAAAAAAGAGTCATTATTATAACCAAAAGAAAACAGAACGACAGCAGAGCACAAGAACAGCAGAAAAAAAACCAACAAACTATTCATATGTATAGTGGAAATCAAAATAATGCTAATGGAAAATAGTACATATGTTGGCAATCAGTTGAAGTTGATGTTGTCCCGCTTGCATGTCTTCTTCTTGACTTTTTGACAATTTCCCAAATTCTTGAGGGTTTGAGGATGTAATGCGTTTTTTTTTAGTTTTTTGTTCTTGTTCGTCTTTTCATTTTGCCATACGCTTTAGTTTAATCTCAATCATTTTCATCCTCCTCCTCCTCCTCTTCAGCTGAACAAACAAACATCAATGACATGTATCACGACATGCCGCAAACATTGTCAGCCATAAGCAGCAGTTACTTATGGGTGAATTTCTAGACGGAGCCACGGGCTGATCTCAATGTAAATGATCCCTAGAGCCAGGCATGAGGGAGTCAGTCATCTCCCTACCCACACTATTGTAGTGGTAGTAACTAAAAGCACATGATGCAAATACATACTGCCTTAGCGCTGGGTCTATGTCGCCGTAGATGATGTCTTGTGGCAGTGTCACCAAAAGAAATCAATCAACGGCACTGAAACTGAACAGAATGACAGACCTACAACAAAAACAAAAAAAAAACAATCTATGGACTCTGCATAAAAATTTCCCAAAATGCCATCCAACCAATTTCCCTCTCACGCCCGCCATACATACATATGACAATGACTGTGATGTAGTCACAGTCAAAACAAAATGCAGTTTCATATCTCATATAGTTGTTGTTGTTGTTTATAATGAAAATTAACTTGATTCAAATACCACAGAACACAAATGAAGAAAATACAGATGTACTTGACATGGAAATGAAAATGACATTGGGCCATAAGAATGATGATTTCTTTTTGTTCACTTCATAAAAACCATGAAAATATCGTTAATCATACTTGAGCCTATTAACATAAACACAGTGAGGGGGGAGGGGAATAGAGAGGGCGAGCTGTAGACTTTGAGTGAAAACGAAATGACATGACACAAATCCATAATGGATTTTTTTTAGGGACCTTCACTACATGTCTAGGGAAACCACTTGAGATCAAAGTGAAAAACGAAAATATATAATAAAAACAATTGTTGTGTTAATATGACAACAAACATTTATTTCAGATAACAACAGAAGGCCGGGACAATCTGCCAAATGTACTTGCATGTAAAGAAAAAAGGAAATGCTATTGGCCGGATAATTGAATGGACTTATGAAAATAAATAATGGATAGATTGAGGGATTTAAACATTTACCAAAAGCCTTCTAATATGTAGATAATACTGGGAGAAGTATGGCAATATGGGCAACGAAAAAAAATTCCCCATGGGGCACTCAAGGCTTGCCTTGATTTGTCTGTGATACGGTCACAAGTCTAGCTGGCTGATTTTGGTCTAAAACACTTAGTCGTTACCTTGGCTCTTATTCTTATTGAATCCTTCCTTGAATTCTTTAATAAAACCCAAGAGCTAAGAGTCGCGGTGCCACGAAATATCCCCCAATGCTATAAAACACCAAAATCAAGTGGTGAAATAATCCCCAATGATACGGATAAAAATAAATAATGTCTAATAGAGGTGTCGGGAAACACGACATACATATACCATTACCCTCAATAAAACATACAGTTTTCTGGTATATTGATATTATTACTTGATTTCAAAAATGGGCGGAGTGGTACATTTCTGGAAAACTTTATCCTGCGCTAGCTTTACAAAGTACAGAATTTGGACACGATCACGTTGGGTGTATTAGTATTACTACTCCACCTCTAAAGTGGACGGAATGATACATTTGTATGGGATGTACCAGAATGGGCGTGGCTAGCCTCCCAATATTTATTATTTTCAAAACGTATTCTCTTGTTTAAAAACGTTATCCTGCTTTAGCTTTACTAAAAAAGAATTTGGGTACGATCGCGTTGGATGTATTGATATTATTATTCCATCTCTGAAGTAAGCAGCAAGGTACATTTGCAAGGGAGGTTCCAGAATGGGCGTGGCTAGACTACCATTTTTTTCCAAAACTTTATCCTGCATTGTCTATACCAAATACAGAATGGGGGTACGATCGCGTTGGATGCATTGATATTATTACTTCATCTTAGATGTGGGCGGAAAGGTACATTTGTATTGGAGGTACCAGAGGGGGCGTGGCCAATTTGCTCTCCAAAACTTTATCTTGCTTGAGCTTTACTAAATACAGAATTTGGTCATGATCGCGTCGGATCTATTAATAATATTAATCAATTTCTAAAGTGTGCGGTACCAAATGGTTATGGAAGGTTCCAGAAGGGGCGTTTCTAGACTTCCAATTTGTTCTCCAAAATTTGATTCTGCTTTAGCTTTACTTAATATAGAATTTGGGTACGATCCCGTTGGGTGTAATGATATTACTACTCCATGAAGTGGGTGGAGTGGTACATTTGTATGAGAGGTACCAGCAGAGGGGCGTGGATAGAATTCCAGATTTTTTCTTGAAAACTTCATCCTGCTTTAGCTTTACTAAATACAGAATTTGGGTACGATCCCGTTGGGTGTATTGATATTATTATTCCATCTCTGAAGTGGGCGGAAAAGTACATTTGTATGGGAGGTTCCAGAAGGGGCGTGGCTAGACTTCCAGATTTTTTCTCGAAAACTTTATCCTGCATTGGATTTACTAAATACAGAATTTGAACACGATCACGTTAGGTGTATTGATATTACTACTCCATCTCTTAAGTGGCCGGAGTGGTACATTTGTATGGGAGGTACCAGAATGGGCTAGGCTTCCAATTTGTTCTCCAAAACTTTATCCTGTTTAAGCTTTACTAAATACAGAATTTGATTATGATCGCGTTGGATCTATTAATAATATTAATCGATTTCTATAGTGAGCGGCAAGTTACATTTTTATGGGAGGTACCAAATGGGGCGTGGATAGACTTACAGTTTTTTCTCTAAAACTTTATCATACTACTATAGTTTTACTAAATATAGGATTTGGCCACGATCGCGTTGGATGTATTGATATTATTATTCCATCTCTGAAGTGGGCGGAATGATGTTTTTGTATGGCAGGTATCAGAAGGGGCGTGGCCATGTAGTCTATTCGCAATACCGTAAGTAACTTTGGTGAAATATGACCTCGTTCAAGGTTTCAAATCATTTCGTCGCGTTTTTTTAAAGTACTCGTCTGTACCAACAGGACAGCCAGACAGACGGACATGACTTAAACGACTTAAAAAGTCATAAATTAAATTTGGTTCAAACAAACCTAGAGTCTAAAGTGACACTTTCTATGTGTTACTCTTTTGGGTCGTATCAAATGATATATACCCTACCCTACCCGTTGGGTGAGGGTATAAAAATGAACTATTTTACATACACCTTCTTTTACCACCCATACAAAGGACCGAAATCAAGGTTAACGTTTATGTAATGTACAGAATGCTAATAAAAATCGGTAACGTTGTGTTGTTCCAACTGGTACCTCCTATAAAAATAAGCCAATTTCACGAATATAAGTGTTTTTAAATATTTTCTAAATTAAACACCTCAAAACCGAAATTCCTATCTCCCATCGTTCACGCTGCACAAGAAGACAAATAATAATACAAAATTAATTTTATTTAAAAATTTGAAATTTCGCTAATTCGAGAGTTAAGCAATATCAAACATAGAGTCAGGGTATTTATCAGTCAGTTGACTTATTTGAAATTTTTGTTCTGTTTTTTGTTTGTTTTTTGAATTAACAAACTGAAATTTTAACCACAAGTTAAAATTGCTGCCGTTACCCACAAAATTTTCTATGTCATTGTTAATGGTTAGTTACATGCTCGCCCTCCTCAATCCCTTTCTAAGCATCGTGTCAACATCAACAAATCTATTGACAGCTAATATTGAGTGGTTTCCGTTTAATTAAAACACATTCAGATATCTTCCTGTTATGTGTGTGTGGTTTTTTCCGTTTCAGTTCATTATTTCTCGCACTATCTAAACTGTCAATTTTAGGGACTGAGATAATAGATAAAAATCTATAGCCTTTAATAAATGTCTTTAATGAAAACTCTTACTCAGTGATGATGATGAAGGGGCACATGACAAATTTTAAGTTTTAGTGCTATATGAAAGTGAACTCAGAGATGGGCACAAAATTATTAAAGTTAAAAGTGATGTTTAAATTTAGTTTGAATTTACTTTAATAATTTAGTTATGTTAGGGGTTTTTAAGTACAGGGTGGAGCGCGGTAATTTGCTTTCTCGCACTGCAGGCTGTGGCGGCACTGTTGGTCGAAAAGAGTGGGGAGTTTGCGTGGCTTATAGTGGCTGACGGGAGGTTTGTATTCGTCTGCATTTTAGTTGCCCTCATGCATTGGACACGTGACGAGAGGTCATTTTGTGAAGACATTCTTGCAACTATACCCCGTGACGCAATTGTGTTCTCTTCTGATAAGGCACATTTTCACCTCAGTGGGTGTGTTAACAAACAAAATTTGCGGTAGTGGAGTGAAACAAACCCCAGAGGACCTCTACATTCGGACTGCGTCACTGTATGGTTTGCCATAACTACATGCTTGTTAGAGTTTATGAAAAATTTAGAAAACGTATGCAGCAATGTGTGGATACCGAAGGTCGACATTTGACAGATAATCTACTTAAAACCATGTAATTTACAAATTCTCTTACTGCTGAATATAAATAAAATATAAAATACATTTTATCTTAGGTTTCAACTTTTTTATTTCATTCCCAAATAAGCAAATTATCGCGCATCACCCTGTATCTATGAAGTAAATTTTTAAAAATGTTTTACATCAATCGCATAATGATATAAAATTTAAATAAAACTCTTAAATAAATAGTTTTTTTTTTCTGTGCTCAGTTTTACCTATAGACTTTTCCCTTTGTTTTATTGTTTAGCGTAGGCTATTGTTTTTTTTAATTGAAATTTAAAACTTCCTTGCCTGAGATTATCTTCTGATAACTGTCATTTAATTTGTTGTAATTTATTTGAAATTGATATGTATGTTAGCAGTAACATCGAGGAAACATTGTAATTTGTTGCTAAATATGTCATAAAACACAAGGGGTTAATTGGAACATTAGAGACAGTAAATATGTATGGGCAAGATGAAACTAAAACGAGGGTAGCTTAATGATGTTGGAGCCAGGTACTTTATAAAAAACGTCATAGGCTATTTAATCGGTGCGCTCCGGTTTACAAAGTAAGCGATGATGGCAGTAAGTGACAATTCAGTTGCAATTATGTTATAAGCGGAGTTTTAAGCGAGCTTGATGACACGCATGATTACGAAGTAAGTGACGATGTCAGTAGGTGTCATTTCAATAGCATTGTAACCGGGATTGTAAAAAATGGACGATATTTTCTTACATTTTCATTTACTCACCAGCAGTAAAACTTCACATTTTGTATGTCGTTTATATTCCTTATTAGATTTAGCATCGGAGTGTCCTAGGCAGTTTAAACGGTGCGGTCTGGCTTACAAAGTAAGCTACAATATCAGTAAGTGCCATTTCCGTTGCAATAACGTTATAAGCGATATTTTAGGCGAGCTTGATAACAGGCTTGATCACGAAGTAAGTGATTACTGACGTCGTCACTTACTTTGTAAGCGAGAGCCTATGACACTCCTATACTCCCATACTGATTACTACTAAATATTGCTGACAACAGCGATTACGTAATGGGTATTTTTATACCCTCACCCTACGGGCAGGAGGGTATATATTGTAAGTGTAACACATAGACTGAGTCACTTTAGACCCTAGGTTTCTTTCAACCAAATTCGATTCATGACTTTTTAAGTCGTTTAAGCCATGTCCGTCTGTCTGTCTGGCTGTCCGGCTGGTGCACGCGATAATTTTCGAAAGACGCAACCAAATGTTTCGAAATTTTGCACTAGTTAACATTTCCCCAAAACTACTGACGGTATTGCTAATGGACTACATGGCCCGCCCCTTCTGGTACCTCCCATACAAATACATCATTCTGCCCACTTCAGAAATAGAGTAATAATATCAAAATAACCAACGCGGTCGTGCCCAAATTCTTTATTTAGTAAAATTAAATGAGGATAACGTTTCGGAGAAAAAACTGGTAGTTCAGTCACGCCCCTTCTGGTACCTCCCATACAAGTATACCATTCCGCCCACCGTAGAAACCGAGTACCAAAATCAATACATCAAAATTCTATTTTTAGTAAAACTATAGCAGGATAAAGTTTTAGAGAAAAAACTGGAAGTCTAGCCACGCCCCATCTGGTACCTCCCATACCCATCTGGTACCGCCCACTTTAGAAACCGAGTAATAATATCAATACACCCAACGGAATCGTACCCAAATTCTGTATTAAGTGAAGCGATAACAGGATAAAGTTTTAAAAAAAATATTTGAAGTCTAGCCACGCCCCTTCCGGTACCTCCCATACAAATGTACCTTTCCGCCCACTTTAGAGATGGAGTAATAACTTAAAAAAACGCGATCGGATCCAAATTCTTTATTTAGTAAAGCTATAACAAGACAAGATTTTAAAGAAAAAAACTGGAAGTCTAGCCGCGCTCTTTTCTGGTACCTTCCATACCTATCTGGTACTGCCCACTTTAGAAATCAATAAATATTATGAATAGACCTAACGCGATCGTGCCCAAATTCAGTATTTAGTAAAGCTATAACAGGATAAAGATTTGAGAGAACAAATCTGGAAGCCTAGACACGCCCCTTCTGGTACCTCCCATACAAATGTACCACCTCGCCCACTTTAGAGAATGAAACTTTCTTACTGGTTTTTATTAACTTTGCACTTATTAGCAAAAGAATCCTTTATAACGAGTGGTTAAATTTTGAGGGCCGATGAAAAAATCACGAAGTGCAGGATATGCTTTTTGATTGAAAGTCCTTTATCAAAAAAAGCCTCAATAACTTTAACGCGTTGCTCGATCGTGTATCTTTCAATGGTTCAAATTGAGTTAGTCTGAAATTGAGAAATGTCAAATGAAATGCAGAAAAGGACTTGACGTTTAAGTGTGGTTCACATGCAACATCGGCCCTTACAATTTAACCACCCTTTTTTACTTTCTCTTATCTATTAATACCCTTCCAGCTAATTCCTAACATTATCACCAAATTACAATGCCACCCCTCATTACAATTCTTGGAATTACTATCCGTTATAGCCATCACACACACACAAAGATCACACTGATGATGAGCTCTCTTTAAATTGATGTTGATTTGATGTGACAAATTCATAAAATAGACACCACCAATTCAACTATTAAACACCGAGCCAACATCACCTAAACAACACCAACAACAGCAACAGCCAACGTTGTTGCTCTTAGCTAAGGTGTCAATTGATTTTATGTTTTCTTCAATTTTCGTTTTTTATGCTCTCATATTTCCCAGACCGACGACGTTGAATGAACATTTTATTAGATTTACAGAAAATTTAATCACAGAAACACCAAAGAAGATGCGAGGGACTCTATGCAGCCGAGCAGCCAGCCAGCCAGCCAACCAACCAACAGTCATTCATTCATTCAATCGCTGGCTGGGATCAAGCAAAGACCCTTAAGAAGCCAGGCGGCTGAGGAAGAGACAACGATTCGTGGGGCACACACACAGCCCTAGAGAGTGAGAACGTGAACGTGCCACTGTAATGATGACGACGACAATGCCGCTAACATTTGAAAAAGGTGCACACAGTTTTATAAGACCTCCGCGACGACCATTCATAAATATGTAGGGACATCTTGTGGGGACAACACAAAAAAAAAGAGCAAGCGTCCAACGACCACCGCCCGCCGCCCTTTGTGATAGCACACGCCCTCAACTTGTGTTGTTAAATTTTTAAGGCAACATCTCACACAAAGTGTCACCTTGTTTTTTTTTTTTTTTTGTACAAAGACCAAATAAGTTACGAGCAAGCAAGAAAATCTTGTGCTTGCGTTGTTTTTAGCTTTTTTCTGAAACATCTTTATATCTTAACATAAACATTACTTTCTAACGGCAGTAAATAAGATTAAATATTAAAGTTTTTTTATATTTTTTTCTTTGTTTTTGTGCTGGTGTGTGTGTGTGTTTAAAAAGACTGTTGTTACCTTTTATACATTTCGGCAGGACAGCAGAGATATGTAAATCACTTCAGTTTGATAACCGCTGCCTGGAGAGAGAGAGATCGAGGGAGTTGCAAATACCCTATGTCAAGGTACCCGGTAATAAAGGATAAGCCAAGCTAATGATGAAGGCTTGAAAATAAAAGGGTTACATTTACCCGATATTAGCGATCTAATCGGTTTAGACGTAAAACAATGGGCGAGCTACTTAATGTTGATAGCAACTCATTTTTTGTAGATGATGGGTTACGAAAGAGGTTTAACAAACAGTTTTTAATAGGTGGTATATCCCAGTAGAATTGGGTATGATGAGGGCGATAATAAATACGAAATAATTAAACGCTTAACCTACGGGTAGGAGGGTATATAACATTTGATACGACCCAAAAGTGTAACACATAGAAGGAGCCACTTAAGACCCGAGGTTTCTGTGAACCAAATTTGATTCATGACTTCTTAAGTCGTTTGAGCCATGTCTGTCTGTCGGTCTGTTTGACTGTCCGGCTGGTAGGCACAACAACTTTCGAAGGACTCAACCAAATGTTTCGAAACATTTCCCTAAAACTACTTACGGTCTTGCAAAGGGCGTTGCCACGTAACGCCCCTTCTGGTACCTCCCATACAAATATATCATTCCGCCCACTTTAGAAATTTAATAATAATATCAATACAACCAAAATAGTGCCCAAATTCTGTGTTTGGTAAAACTATACCATGATAAAGTTTTGGAGAATAACTGGAAGTCTAACAACGCCCCTTCTGGTGCCACTCATACTAATAATCCATTCCGCCCATTTTAGAGAAAATGTATCCTGTATTCTGTAAAGCTACTGCAGAATAAAGTTTTGAAAAAAAAACTGTAGGTCCAACCATGCCCCTTCTAGTACCTTCAATACAAATGTACCATTCCGCCCATTTCAGAGATGGAGTAATAATATCAATTTAACCAACGCGATCCTGACAAAATTCTGTATTTAGTAAAGCTATAAGAGGATAAAAATTTGGAGAAAATGCAAGTCTAGCCACGCCCCTTCTGTTACCACCACTACAAATGTACCATTCCGCCCATTTTAGAGATGGAGTAACAATATTCTGTATTTAGTAAAGCTCTAACAGGATACAGTTTTGTAGAAAATGCAAGTCTAGCCACGCCCCTTTCTGGTACCTTCCAAACAAATGTTTCACTCCGCCCACTTAAAAAAATCGAGTAATAACATCAATACACCCAAAGCGATGGTCCCCAACATCTGTATTCTGTTAAGGCTTAGTAGGATAAAATTTTGGAAATAAAAATTGGAGGTCTAGCCACGCCCCTTCTGGTATCACCCATACAAATGTACCATTCCGCCCACTTTAGAGATGGAGTGATAATATTGTGTCCAAAGTTTGTATTTCGTAAAGCTAAAGCTGGATAAAGTTTTGAAAGAAAAAAACTGTAAGTCTAGCCACGCCCCTACTGGTACCTCCCATGCAAAAGTAACATTCCGCCCACTTTAGAGATGGAGTAATAATATGAATACAATCAACGCGACCGTGTCAAAATTTTGTATTTAGTAAAGCTATAACAGGATAAAATTTTGGAGAAACCGAAAGTCTAGCCACGCCCCTTTATGGTACATTCCGCCCACTTTAGAGATGGGGTAGTAATATCAGTTCCAAATTTTTTATTTAGTAAAACTACAGCAGGATAAATTTTTTAATAAAACTGTAAGTCTAGCCACGCCCCTTCTAGTACCTCCAATACAAATGTACCATTCAGCCCATTTTAGAGATGAAGTAATAATATCAATATAATCAACGCGATCGTGCCAAAATTCTGTATTTAATAAAGCTACAGCAGGATAAGTTTTGGAGAAAAAATCTGTAAGTCCAGCCGCGCCCCTTCTAGTACCTTCAATACAAATGTTCCACTCTGCCCACTTAAAAAAATTGAGAAATAATAACAAAACACCCATCGCGATCGTGTCCAAATTCTGTATTTAGTAAAGCTATAGCAGGATAACATTTTGGAGGAAAAAAAGGAAGTCTAGCCGCGCCCTATCTGGTACCTCCAATATCCATCTGGTACCGCCAACTTTATATATTGATTAATATTATTAATACTTCCAACGCGATCGTTGGAGTTTTGGAGAAAAATCGGGAAGTCTAGCCACGACCCTTCTGGTACCTCCCATAGAAATGTACCACTCCGCACACCTTAGAAATCGAGTAATAATATCAATATACTACAAGATTTTATGTTTTACTGAGGGTATATGTATGCCGGTTTACCCGACTGAAACTTTCTCACTTGTATTCCTTAAATATCACTATGCAACAGAAAAAACTAGGCAGTATTTATATGCAAATGTTTTGTGCAAGTCCACCGAAGTCAGCTAAATGTTGCACAAGCTAAAACCTAAACCAGGAATGGGGCATTCAGGCCTACCCGTTTTGGTATCGCCCATACAAAATTACCTATTTTTGGGAACAAAATATTTCTCCAATAACTTTTAAATGGAGAACTCCAGGATATTTAAGTTTGGTTAGATAAATTATCGTGCAATAAAAGGCAGAATCCCCGGACACCGAAATGTTTGGCACACCCCTTCGGGTACCTCCCATACAAATGACAGAATTTAGCCATATACATTTATACGCCAATTTCATTGGCAATTCCACCAAATTCAGTTAAGTTTTGTACAATCTTAACTTCTATAAAATCCTGCCTCATGAATATTTGTCTCTATTGATGGACCCCTTTCTGGATCCTCCCATACAATATGACCTATTTTTGGGAATATAATATTTCTACCATAACTTTCAAACGGAAATCGGGGAATATTTCAGTTTGGCTAGCCCTATTATCTAGCAATAGTAGGCACAATCTCCGAACACCGAAATGACCGAATCCACCCACCAGGCTGAGGGCATTTATCAGTCAGTTTATCTGTTTAAGAGATATGTAGCTAAAACTTTTAATTAAAACTTTTATCCTTAAAGCGGAGCTTAAGTACTTAATAGAGCAAAAACGGTGAAAAATTACATCCACCTCCCATACAATCTCCCCCTTTTAGGGGTCTATCACCGCGATTACAGCCGTAGTTTAGAAGACATCGATCTGAAATTTTGTATACGAGCTTCCCTACTCTAAGCGGAGGTTCAGTTCTGAGGTGAGCAAGATCGGTCAAAAACTACTCCCACCTATCATATAAAATCCCTTTTTTTTTGGAGTGTCCGTCTGTCTGTCCTCACGGCTACAAACGTAGTTTAAGAGCTATTGGGCTAAAATTTGGTATGCGAACTTACATCCTCTAAGGGGAGATTTATTTTTGTAAGATCAGACAAAAACTACTCCCACCTTATAAAAATGTACCCTTTTTGGGGTGTCCGTCCGTCTGTCAACGCGATTACATCTGTAGTTTATGAGATATCTAGATTTGAAGTTTGGAATGAAATTTTAAGATGAGAAATATTTGTCAAAAACTACTCCCATTTCCCATACAAACTCCCCCCTTTAGGGGGTCCACCCCTACGATAACAGCCATAGTTTAAGAGGTCTTAAACCGAGGATAAGTTCGAAGATAAGCTAGATCAGACAAAAACTACTCCCACCTCCTATACAAACTCCCTCTTAAGGTTAAGTTCTGAGATGAACAACATCAGACAAAAACTATTTTAAACTCCCATCTCCCATCATAACAATATTCTCAACTCTTATAAACAATTCAAGCTCAGTATTTGACATTTCCATCTCTCACCAACTTCCCTTTTTTGCGGTACAAAATTTAATAAAATATGCTTGTAGTGCAATTAATCAGTTTTATGCACATTTTTACAAATGGTAAAAGATATCAGAGCTTCGGCTTAACCGAAGGTAATTACCTTACTAATTTTAATGTATTTTAGTCCTACAACAACATCAACTTTTCACAAAATGGTATAGGTATCTGAATTCGGTATTGATATTCGCCTAAAATATCCAATACCTCCCGTATTCTGACACTTATTGTCCACTTTTGTGAGTACTTTTCTTTAGGGGAACTAGTTTTAGGTGTGACAAATTAATATTCACAGTTTTGAATGTGCCACCTAACAGGACAAGTCATTTGTTGTACTGCACCCAATCTGCATTTACTTCCTTTGCCCTTATAAGGCATCATCTTAGCCGACTTCTAACGAACTTTCCTATGTACCTGTTATCATATCAAATTATTTATAGTGCACCAAGAAAACATCAGCAAAACTTAATGAATTTATAAAAGTTTTATCATTTATTTCTCTTATCATGATTTGCTTATCCGTCATTTGCTGCTGTGTGTGTGTGTGTGTGTGTGTGTGTGAACTGAAGCTATAAGATTCAACGACGATGGTAACGGTGACGGCGATATACTTTACACTACCCAGGTAATGTCCAAACAATCTTTTCCCTGCCACTCAACGCTAAGTTTTTAAAAAATGTATTAATATTTTAAATCTCATTGTCCTGAAAGATAAGCTTAATAGCCTATTTCATGTTTTTGTATTTTGTGTGTGTGTGTGAGAGTCTTAACAGCTATACTAAGAGAGAGAGAGAGTGAGAGAGATAGAGTGGGGATATGTAGCTAGGAAACCTTAAGATTGATATGATTTGCTTAGCCAAAAATGGAATTGAGATATAAAACGGAAAGACTTTTAGTACAGATTTCACTAGCAATACAGTCGTGGAGGAAATTTTAGGTATGGTATTCTTAGTTAACACAAAATTAAATATTTATATGGAAGAAAATTTTTGTAGGAGGAAAGGTATAAACTGATTTATTAATTTCTTCAATGAGTTAGATTTATAGTGAAGGTTAATCCTGTTTAATGCATTGGTTTGCATTTGAACGTTTTTTTCCAAATTAAGAAAAAAATATACGAGAAGACTACAGTAACATGCTGCCTTTTTTCTATTTTCAGCAAAATTCATTATTACTATGAACCATTTTTTCAATAAATTTTGCAATTGCTATTAAAAAAGCTAATATACGAGAAGACTGCAGTAACATACCGCTTTCGTGAAAATAACTTCAATGAAAAAGATTTATAGTGGGGGTTAACCCTATATGCATTGGTTTACATATGAGTGACCAATTTTTCAATTTGCTTTTAAAGAAAATAATATATGAAAAGACTGCAGTAACATTCCGTCTTTTACATCCAATGATGTCTATATTGTTTTTAGTACAATTTGTTATTACTATGAAAGAATTTTAAAATAAATTTTCCAATAGCTTTGAAAGAAACTAATACACGAGAAGACTGCGGTAACATACCGTCGTCGGGAAAATAACTTCAATGAAAAAGATTTATAGTGAATGTTCACCCTATATAATGCATTGGTTAGCAAATGAGTGATACAATTTGCTTTTAAAGAAAATAATATACGAGAAGACTGTAGTAACATCTCGCCTTTTACAACCAATGATGTTTATATTATTTGTAGTAAAATTTGTTATTATTATAAAAGATTTTTTCCGTAAATTTTCCAATTTCTTTTAAAGCAACTAATACAAGAGAAGACTGCAGTAACATCCCGCCTTCAGGAAAATAACTTCAATGAAATACATTTTTAGTAAGGATTAATCCAGTATAAGGCATTGAATGGTATCTTTTAAAGAGACTAATATGCGAGAAGACTACAGTAACATGACGCATGTAACAACTTGAATTAAATAGATTTATCGTAAATATGAATCTTGTATAATGATTCGTTAGATGGTAAAGTAATGTTTTTTATTCCAATTTGCGTTTTTAAGAAAATAATATACAAGAAGACTGCAGCAACTTGCCGTCTATATTGTTTTTAAGACAATTTATTATTATCATAAAAGATTTTTTCCATTAATTTTGAAACTGCTATTTGCTAATAAAGTAGAAGGCTGCATTAACACGCCGCCATTAACAACGCGAAAATAACTTTAATGAAATAGATTCATAGTGAAGGTTAATCCTGTCTAACGATACATTGGATGGTAATGTTTTTTTAATTTGCTTTGTAAGAAATTAATAATACGTGAAGACTGCAGTAAAATCACACCTTTTACAACCAATGATGTCCATACTATTTTAAGTACAATTTGTTATTATTATATAAGATTTTTTCCCTCAATTTTCCAATTGGTTTTAAATAAACTAATATAAGTGAAGACAGCAGTAACATGCCACCTTAAACAACGCGAAAATAGCTTCATTGCAATAGATTTATCGTGAAGGTTAATCCTGTATAATGATGCATTGTATGGTTATGTTTTTTTTTAATTTGCTTTGTAAGAAAATAATATACGTGAAGACTGCAGTAACATCTCACCTTCGGGAAAATAACTACAATGAAATAAATTTATCATGAAGGTGAATCCTGTATAATGCATTGGTTTGCCTACGAAAGATAATTTTTTCAAGTTGCTTTTAAAAAAAATAATATACGAGAAGACTGCAGTAACATGCCGCCTTTTACAACCAATGATGCCTATATTATTTTTAGTAATATTTATTATTATTATGAAAGATTTTTTAAAAAAATTTTCCAATTTCTTTTAAAGCAGCTAATATACGAGAAGACTGCAGTAACATGCAGGCCTTTAACAAACAATTATATCTTTACTAAAAATAGTAAAATTTCTTTGGTGTCAGATAATAAGCTTTTTAATTTATTTTTCTCACAAAACTTTCTGATTGTCTTTATTAGAAAATATTTGTTATTAAACAAGTACTTTGTAGCCTCCGAATGCCTTTCTAACTAAGTTTTTCGTCTATCTTATTTTGCTCTTAACTATTTGAAATGTAGTCTCTTGCATATTCATTGTCAGTTCATGTGATAGTCATTTAACAAGTATTTCACTTTCTTCCACATCGTTTGTCTGTTCCAATTTTTTGTTTACATTTTATTTTTCTCTTTCTCAACATGACATTTACGTGTTTTTTCTATTTAGTGTGAATATTTGAAATATCTATTGCTGTTTGTTTTCCTTTCAGTTGACTGGCTTGCAGTTGAAAGCTTTATTGTAGCACTTTGTCCCTTTCGGCCATATTTGGGACTATTGATTAGCTGAGAGATATTAAGTGGTCGACACTGAGTTAAGTTGGAGTAGCAGAGTCTTCATGTTGGGCATTAAATGTTATGTGAAATTTTAATAATATTGTAAACATATAAAAGGTGGGGACACAAGTTTTAAGGAAATTTAAAAAAATATGATTTTAAATAAGAGATCATCTGGGATTAAAAGATATTGGTTTAAATAAAAATGTTAAAATTTAGTAGGCGGATATATGAAATGTTTCTGTTCGAATTTATATTTTATAAGAAATTATGAATCTTAAAATGAAGTTACAAAAATTCCTATGTGATACGTTTTAAATGGCAGCAACTTGTAAGGAAACAAGATGAGCTTGTAGTTAATGTTTTCCACTGGGAAATTTTTTTATGTTAATAAGCTAAATTTTATTATCAAAAATACTTGATCCAGTAGTATCATCTTGTAGTAATAAACGTTTAATAAGCAATTTTTTGCTTCACCTACTGCCATTGGCAAAATCCTATTCGGTAAAGGACATTTACTATTAACATATCATCATCCAAAAATTTACAATATAAAGTAGTGACCCTCTTAAAAAATTGACTTATAAGTATTATAGCTCTTAACTCACTCTGCTACCATAGTAGTGTCAACATGTGTTAGTAAACATACCTGCAAAGAGAACAAAATACAAAATTTTAGTTCAAGATCAGAATATTCAAATGTATAAGATACAAAAAAAAAATTAATTTCCCTTTGCACCCCATGAATGAGGTATGGGATAGCTTACTGTATAAGAGATAACATTCATTAAAAAACAACCTGTTCTTAAGGTGATGTGGTAATCTCAACCGACCGTAGTCGGATGTTTGGAACATATATCACGCAGATGATCTATGTATATTTGAGCCCCGCCGAAGCCATCTACATTTCGCGTATCATAAAAATCATCAGGCAATGCAGGTCGTCAATATAAAGAGTGATTCATTTAGAGGTGTTTTTTTCATTTCCGATTTTTTTACAGATAACGCCTCACTGTTATCAAGCTGTCATCTCATGTTTATTTAGAATGGTTTGACAAGTTGTAATGAAAAGATTGATACCACAACAGCAACCCTTTGTCATACAGCTTTAATAAGAATATTAACATTCGGTAAACAAATGTTTTTCGTGTACTGTCCACAACATATTAACATATGGTTTGCCTAATTGACCTTCCTGGCCGACTGTTACCAACACCATAGTCAAAATTTAATCTCTGTAGACTTATAAGGTGACATAACTCACATAAATCGCTAGATACCGGTAGCACAGCTGGAAGGAGTACTCGAAAGTTGGTCCATTTGAATAGACCAACTGCAGCTTAGTCGCTGACATAATTTTAATGATATTATCTATACAAACTTAATGCCAGAGGGTCCTTGTACAGGACATGACAAGGAATGCCTCATCCAAATCCATTCAAGTGAATTTTTTTTAATTAAAAAATCCAAGTTCTAAATGAATCAAAATTTCCATAGATATTCTGCAAAAATTTCTTTTTCATACAAACATTATAAAAATTAAGTTTAAAGAAAGCTGATCTTCTTGAAATTTTGGCAGCATATTGTTGTATGTCTGTAACAAACAATAGGCTACATGATATGTTGATATATCAAATAGGTAAGGCCTCACCCACAGGACCCTATTTCTTCAAACTCAATATCAGGAGATCTCTTTGATTCACTACTGTTTTAGAAATTTGGTATGGATTCATTTAAGATCAGTATACGCATGATGCACGAGATCGGCTCAAAGAGTGCAGTCTTACCCATACAACCCTATTGACAGGCATGGATTATCTTAAAAGAAAAAAAAAATAATTTTCCTTAACACCCCATGAATGAGGTACATCCCGGTCATTTATGACCAATGATGTTTATTTTGTTTTTAGTAAAATTTATTATTATTTTAAAAGAATTTTTGCATAAATTTTCCAATTGCTTTTAAAGGAACTAATATACAAGAAGACTGCAGTAACATCCCGCCTTCAGGAAAATAACTTCAATGAAAAAGATTTATAATGAAGGTTAACCCTTTAACCCAATGCTATGGTTTGCATATGAGTGATAAATTTTTCATGTTGGTTTCACAGAAAATAATATACGAGAAGACTGCAGTAACATTCCGTCTTTAACATCCAATGATGTCCATATTATTTTTAGTAAAATTTATTATTATTATGAAAGAATTTTTTTCCTTAAATTGTTCAATTGCTATTAAAGAAACTAATATATGAGAAGACTGCAGTAACATTCCCCCCATTAGGAAAATAACTTCAATGAAAAAGATTTATAGTGGTTAACCTTATATTGGTTTGCATATGAATGATAAATTTTTCAAGTTGATTTCAAAGAAAATAATATACGAGAAGACTGCAGTAACATCTGGCCTTTTACATCCAATGATGTCTATATTATTTTTAGTAAAATTTATTATTATTATAAAAGAATTTTTGCATAAATTTTCCAATTGCTTTTAAAGAAACTAATACACGAGAAGACTGCAGTAACATCCTGCCTTCGGGAATATAACTTCAATAAAAAAGATTTATAATGAAGGTTAACCCTACATAATGCATTAGTTTGCATATGAGTGATACATTTTTCAAGTTGCTTTTAAAAAAAATAATATACGAGAAGTCTGAAGTAACATCTCGCCTTTTACAACCAACGATGTTTATATTATTTTTAGTAAAATTTATTATTATTATGAAAGATTTTTTTCCTTAAATTTCCAAATGCTATTAAAGAAACGAATATACGAGAAGGCTGCAGTTACATCCAGCCTTCGGGAAAATAACTTCAATGAAAAAGATTTATATTAAGGTTGACCCTACATAATGCATTGGTTTGAATATAAGAGATACATTTTTCAACTTCCTTTTAAAGAAAATAATATACGAGAATACTGCAGTAACATCCCGCCTTAGGGAAAATAACTTCAATGAAAAAGATTTATATTAAAGTTAACCCTATATAATGCATTGGTTTGCATATGAGTGATAAATTTTTCAATTTCAAATATACTAGAAGACTGCAGTAACACGCCGCCTTTAAAAACGCGATATGAACTTTAATGAATTGGAAGTTTAATACTGTATATTGCATTGGATTGTATACGATTGTTGTTTTTTTAATTGGCTTTAAGGAAAATAATATACGAGAACACTGCAGTAACATTCCGTCTTTAACATCCAATGATGTCCATGTTATTTTTAATACAATGTATTATTATTATGAAAGATTTTCATATACATTTTCCAATTTATGTTAAAGAAACATATATACGAGAAGACTACAGTAAATTCCAGCCTTTAACAACGCGAAGATAACTTCAATGAAGTGGAAGTTTAATACTATATAATGCATTGGATGGTATACGATTATTTTTTTCCAATTGCCTTTAAGGAAAATAAGGTACGAGAACACTGCAGTAACATTTCGTCTTTAACATCCAATGATGTCCATATTATTATACCCTCACCCTACGGTTAGGAGGGTATATATTATTTGATACGACCCAAAACTGTAACACACAGATGGAGTCACTGTAGACCCTAGGTTTATTTAAACCAAATTCGATTCATGACTTTTTAAGTCGTTTGAGCCATGTCCTTGTCTGTCTGGCTGTCCGGCTGGTAAGCACGATAACTTTCGAAAGACGCAACCAAATATTTTGAAATTTAGCATGAGTTAATATTTTCCCAAAACTACTTACGGTATTGCCAATAGACTACATGGCCACGCCCCTTCTGATACCTACCATACAAATAAATCATTCCGCCCACTTTAGAAATCGAGTAATAATATCAATAAACCCAACCGGATCGTACCCAAATTCTTTATTTAGTAAAGCTATAGCAAGATACAGTTTTGGAGAAAAAAAAACTGGAGGTCTAGCCACGCCCCATCTGCTACCTCCCATACCCATCTGGTACAGCCCACTTTAGAAATCGATTAATATTATTAATAGAACTAACGTTATCGTGCCCAAATTCTGTGTTAAGTAAAGCTTAAGCAGGATAATGTTTCTGAGAAAAAATCTGGAGGTCTAGGCACGATCCTTCTGGTAGCTCCCATACAAATGTACCACACCGCCCACTTTAGAAATCGAGTAATAATATCAATAAATTATAAGACTTCATGTTTTACTGAAGGTTAGGGTATATGTAAGTCGGGTTGCCCGACTAAAACTTTCTTACTAGTTTTTAGTACAATTTATTATTATTATGAAAGAATTTTTACATAAATTTTCCAATTGCTAGTACAGAAACTATTATACGAGAAGACTGTAGTAACATGCCGCCTTTAACAAGCAACAGGTATGAGATAGCTTCTCGCATTGGTGCAATAAAAATACTTTTTAGTACAATAAATTTACTTCTTGAGACAATAAAAGTCCCTATTGTACAATAATAGTTC
The DNA here is from genome assembly GCA_964034835.1 of Muscina levida. Classification (NCBI taxonomy): domain Eukaryota; kingdom Metazoa; phylum Arthropoda; class Insecta; order Diptera; family Muscidae; genus Muscina; species Muscina levida. Next base: position 137,644,806 of record OZ035883.1, read on the forward strand.
TTTCGGCCAACATTGGAGTAGTAGTTGGTAAAATAAATGTACTTTTTGGGGCCCCTTTAGTACAGTAAATGTATTTTTAGGCATTCTGAAAGTACTTTTTGGTACAATAGGAGTAGATTTTGGTACAATAACTTAAGTTCCCTTTGCACCCCATGAATCAGGTATGAGATCGCTTCTCGCGTTGTTGTGAATTAACACGCTTTCTATTTTTAGATTCACAACCAACGGCACCTACTTGTTTATCGACGAATGCGAACGTCACTGTTTGAGAAGCTCTTACTAGACACGACGATTGAATCGACGCTTAATACTGCGAAGTTGCTGTCAACAACATTCGAGGGGAGCCGACAATGAAAGAAAATTTTTCTTTATTTTTTTTCTTTTAAGATGACTGGAGCCAGGTTTGAACCTGCGATCTCCCGCATGGTAGTCGCGTGTTCTAACCACTATGCCACGGCCGGTCCCAGATTTTGGTACAATAGAAGTACTTTTTGCTGTGTCAAATTTACTTTTTATACAAAAAAAGTACTTTTTAGTACTTAGTACTTAAAAAACTAACTTTCCCTTTACATCCCATGAATGAGGTCTGGGATAACTTCTCGCGTTTTTGTGAATTAACACGTTTCTATTTTAGATTCACAACTATTTCTATTCTATTTTAGATTATCGACGATTGCTAACGTCAGCTGTTTGAGAAGTTTTTACTAGACTTGCCGCATGGTAGTCGCGTGTTCTAACCACTTTGCCACGGCCGGTCCCACGTTGCTATCCTAGCTACACCAAAAAATATCAATTTCTTGAGTTAAACTATAAGCCTTACAAACAAAGACTAACTAGATTTTACTACGAACTATTAATTTAACAGTAACAAAGTACTATTAACTCATCACACGACCCTTACTGTCAACTCTTTGCAAACGCTAAAGACTTTACCGTTCTTCAATGGCGTTTATAACGTTTACATTGAAAATTCTACTTTTTATCCACTCACGCATGCGCATCAAACATTCATAGCATTTGCCTTGCGCTGTCTCACATTGATATGCAAATCACATCCGAATGCAACATGCTGCTATGACTGACGAACTTTAATGTTAGCGTAGCTATGGTAGTATTAGACAAAAGCTTTGACACGGCCACATTACTAGCGGATTAAGGATTCTCCGTCGTCCATCAGTGACGGTATAGCAATATGCTTGTTGAATGTTTAATAAAGAAAGTACATATACTGTGATCACGTCGTTATGATCGGCAAAAAAAAAACAAAAACACATAGATGAAGTAGGTATGGGACAGTCATAAATGGAAGAGGTTAACATGTGAGGAATAGTGAAGTTCTATAGACTTTGTTGAACACTACCGGAGACGGAATTTGATATTTGAGCACTAAAAAATAAATAAAATAAAATTAAATGCTTTAAATTCTAAACTAACAGTGGGATAGATGCCACTCATGCTAATTTACTTGCAGCTGAGCCCGAATCTCCATCAACCGGGGGATAGTAGCAAGTTTCCACCATTATGCCGCAATGGATGTCATTCATGATCCCTTTCTTCAGTCCTGCCTGCAGAGGGTACGTCGAAAAGAAGGGAAGCGGAAGCTGTTTTTGTTGCTCTGAAATATGTCTCTGCTGTGCAAGCCTGCCATAAGGCTTCCTACTGGTATTTTGAAGGGAAGCGGAAGTGTGCTTCTCATGCCTACCGATGGTATTTCGAGATCTCCAGGCCTTTCAAGCTCTGGATTTTCCAGCAGGGTTAATTCTCAATACCAGCGATACCCAGCGGAATAAATACACATAGATGAAACGAAGTACCTATTTAGTAATCCATGACATCAGTATGACATTGTAAGCAAGGATAAGTACTTAGACAATAATGCGTGTGTAATGTAAAAAACATCGTCCACTCATTACAACTCCGATTACAATGCTATTGAAATGACACCTACTGACATCGTCACTTACTTTGTAATCAACATGTTATCAATCTCGCATAAAATCCCGCTTATAATGTAATTGCAACCGAAATGGCGCTTGCTGACATCTTCCCTTTATTAAACGGCCTATGATACTCCTGTGTAAATGCAAGGCGGAACATAAGCAAGAAAATCATCACTGATTGCCACTTACTATAGCTGACATCAGCGATTACGTAATGGGTATTTCAGTGATGATACTCTCGCTTATATTTCCCCTTAAATTTAGCGTATGAGTGTCATAGGCCATTTTATCGTTGAATCGCTCTCGCTTACAAAGTAAGCGATGATGTCAGTAAGTGTAATTTCAGTTGCGATTACGTTATTAGCGTAGCTTTAAATGAGCTTGATAACACGCTTGATTACAAAGTAAGTGACGATGTCAGTAGGTGCCATTTCAGGGGTCGGAGTTATAATGAGCGGACGATACTTTTTACATTACACATTCTAAGTGACATTCTAAGTACTAAGATCGCTCGTTTGCAATGTCATACTGCTGTCATGGATTACGAAATAGGCTTTTCGTTTCATTTGCTGCTGGTACCGACCGTTCTTAGCCCCAATGTAGCGTGTCTCATAAAAGTTTTATTATCTTCGGAAACTCCCGTAAGGAAATGTGTTTGCCAACAAAACTCAGTTAAGCTGTCAAAACATACGTAAAGCCATCAACTGCCGTGTGGCACCAGCGCATATGAGTTCATAAAAATCCGTGTTCATGTGTGGCACCAATGCATTACAACCGTGTATAGAGGCACACTATCCACCAAGCGGCCTGTCCATTTGTGGCTGTTGGTCTCTGTGTTGGTATGTATGTATGTGGTTTGTTGTTTCTAGTTCTCTTATCGGCTTTGACGACGCTCTAGCATGATCACGTATAATTTGATCAATGAAAATCACGGTTTGGCGCTTGATTGAGGCTAATGGTAATAATCAACAATTAAATATGCATAGTCGTGTTTTCCCACTTCATAAACGTGAATAAATATTTTTTCAAGCGCACACAACTATTGATTATGATCGTTTCATACAAGTCAACTAGCCAGCCAGCCAGCCAGCAAGCGGGTGGAAATCGAAAGAAAATGTTACCCAAGAAAATGAAGTAAACAAAAAAGGTAAAAGCAAAAATAACTAAAGAACAGGGGGCAAAGTTAGAAAGAATTTTTTTTTTGTTCCTATGAGAATCTAAAAAAACAGAATTTGTGGCAACATTTTCCAAAACATAAAAAATATATTTATCCACTTGGCCTTAAACAAGTTTAGGCCAAAGTTAACTTTTTCTCTACTGACATTGTTGGCAACTAGCATCGATGCCTAGCCTTACCTTCACTGTTGCCCCATCATACAACATTTAACACTTTGTGCCATAAATGTTGGTTGCCAGTCAGTGTAAGCTCTTCTTCTTCTGTGTTTTTGTTGCCTTAAAGCTTCACACGTACATCATGTGGATGCCACAAAACAATAGACACGTTCGTCGTTAGAAAATTTGCAAATTAAATTTTTCTATGTACAAATGTCAAACTTTCTTTTATGAAGAAGATACAAGTACAGCAGCAGCAGCAGCAGAAGAAGATTAATAAACATTCCTGTTATAGAGTTTTGATAAATCGTCTATGGCAGCTCAATTGGCTGGCTTAGAGTAGAGTTACTTAGCTCACAAGAGTTATTGGCAAGCCAGGTGCAACATGATCACCTTAGACCGTCGAACTTGACACAATGCCACAATGCACGTTGCAATGTGAAATGTTGCACAGCACCCCACATAGATAGATATTTAGTTCTGGCCACGAAAAGTTGTTTGCACATATCCACAGACACACACACACACACTCCCAGAGAGTACGCGATGAAATGAGGATGATACTTTCGCAGTGATGGGTAAAAGTCAAAACATTATGATGATCTCAATGACGATAATGATAATAATGATGTTGTTGTATGGGAATAATGTAGTAAATAAACACTTAAAAGCTTTAAAGGAGGTCATAAATCTAAACGATAGTCAGGAATTGAACACACTTTCTCAATGGACAGCAGGTTTGCAGTGTAAAGTTTATGATAAAAACTTGATTTCCCTATACAACCCATGAACGAGATATGGGATAGCTTCTCGCGTTGTTGTGAATTAACACGCTTCCTATTTCTTTAAGATTGTCAACTAACGGCGCCTACTTGTTTATCGAAGAATCAGAACGTCAATGTTTGAGAAGCTTTTTTCTAGAATAGACGATTAACTCGACACTATACAGCGAAGTGGCTGGCTATTGGTAAGGTGCGGCATTGACTCTCGATACTATATTGCGAAGTTGCTGTCGATAACATTGAGGAGGGCGGCAATGAAAGAAAAATGTAGATGACTGGAGGCGGTAATCGAAAACGGGATCTGGCGCAGGATAGTCGCGTGTTCTTACCATCATGCCACGGACGGTCCCGGTCCCATTATTCTTACTTTCTTAGTATTAAATAAAATTCTACATAACTCATAAGCTCTGTCATGCGTAAAGTTCATATCGTCACTTAAAATGCTATGACCAAAATAAAAAAATTAAGCTAATTATACCCTCTAACTACGGGTGGGAGAGTATAAATCATTTGATACGACCCAAGGAGTCACACATAGAAGGAGTCACACATAGAAGGAGTCACTTTAGGCCCTAGGTTTCTTAAAACCAAATTAGATTCATGAATTTTAAAGTCGTTCGTCCCATGTCCGGCTGTTATGCACGATAGCCAATTGTTTTTAAAACTAAGCATGGGTTAATATTTCCCCAAAACTAATTGCGGTATTGCAAATGGCTTACAAGGGGCGTGGCCATACAAACGTACCATTGCGTCCACTTTAGAAATCGAGTAATAATATCAATACACCTAACACAATCGTGTTTAAATTCTGTATTTAGTAAAGCTAAAGCTGGTTAAAGTATTGGAGAAGTAATACGGAAGTCTAGCCACGCCCCTTCTGGTACCTCCTATAGCCATCTGGTACCGCCCACTTTATAAATCGATTCATATTATTGACATACCCAACTAGATCATACCCAAATTCTGTATTTAGTAAAGCTAAAGCTGTTTATAGTTTCGGAAAATAATGCGGAAGTCTAGCCATCCCCTTTGTGGTACCTCCCATACAAATGTACCACTCCGCCCACTTTATATATCGATTAATATAATTAACATACCAAACGCGATCGTTTCCAAATTCTGTTTTTAATAGACCTATAGAAGGATAAAGTGTTGGAGAAAAAATGTGGAAGTCTAGCCACGCCCCTTCTGGTACCTCTCGTACACATCTGGTAACGCCCACTTTATAAATCGATTAATATTATTAACATACCCAACGCCATCGAGTCCAAATTCTGTATAAGTAAAGCTCGTTTAATATTATTACAATACCCAACGCGGTCGTGCCCAAATTCTGTACTTAGTAAAGCTAAAGCAGTTTAAAGTTTTGGAAAACAAATGTGGAAGTCTAGCCACGCCCCTTCTGGTACCTCTAGTACATATCTACTCTACCGCACACTTTAGGGATAGAGTGATAATATCAATATACTAGAAAATTTTATATTTTAGTGAAGGTGAGGTGTCTTACTGGTTGTTAATAAAATTTTATTTGCAAAAGCCAAACCCCAATGACAAGATATAATCGTGTTCAAATATGGAAAAAGTGCCAAAAATCCAAAAAATTCGTAGGACCAAAAAAGATATGTACGTAAGACTATGGGGGTGAGTTCGGTCATTTGTATGAGAAGCACCAGAAGAAGTTTGTCAAATAGTAAAGTTTTCTGAGGTTTTGCTTCCTATCACAAAAAAAATTAACCGACCAATTGCTTTACCCCCACAAGTGTTCGTTTTGAAATTATGGTAGAAATATTAATTTTTCAAAAATAGGTCATTTTGTATGGGAGGTTCCAGAAGGCGTGATACGATAAAGTACATATTCATACCTGAGTGTAATTTTCATAAGCAAAATTTAAGTGAATTCAGTTTACTTACAAAAAAGATATGTATGTAAAACTATCAGGGTCAATTCGGTCATTTGTATGGGAGGTACGAGAAGGGGTGTGGCAAAGGTTTTGATTTTCTAAGGGTTTGTCTTCTATTGCAAGTTAAATAAACTGACTAAATTCAAATATCATCCGATCGTCTGTTTGGAAGAAATATTAATTATCCAAAAATGGGTAATTTTATATGGGAGGTACCAGAAGGGCTATTCTGCCCATTTACAATCCCATACGTTCGTTTTGAAAAATATTAATACCGGTAAATTTTCATACCGATCCGTTAAGGTTTACTCGAGTTATCCTGCTGACCAGCCAGCCAGACATATCTCAATCGTCTTAAAAAGTCCTGAAACGAATTTGGTCTAAAGATACTTGGGTTCTAACTCGTCTCCTTTAATGCGTTACACTTTTTTTCGTATCAAATGATATATACCCTCATCCCTAAGGGTGACGGTATAAAAAGTGTCATCTTAAGATTATCAAATAATTAGTTTCCACGTGACAACAAATTTCTACATTATAAAAAATATTACAAAAAAAAAAAAAATTACATACTAACATAAATATCTAAACTAACGTAAAGTTAGGCCAACAATAATGAACCATTACTAAATTATGGTGTAAATATTTGGTGAGAAATTTCACTTATTACATAGCCAATGATTAACTAAAAACTTTATTTTTTTTTTAATAAAATTTCCACACCTTTTGTCCGTTCAGTGTAGCCGTCTTTATGTTATCAACGACGCTCTTAATCTCCTGTGACCTTGCACACGCTTGTCATCATAACGGTACATATTTGTGATAATTTGTGATATCTTCATTGCTTTCGTTTTCATCATCTAAATCAACGATGATGTTGTAGTGGTTGCTGTTGTAGTTGTTGTTACTACTGCCGTCGTCATTAATTACGATATCGCAAATCATTATTTTTCGTTTTGAATCATTAATAACTGTGTATAAACGAATGTTGTTGTTGTTGTATTACTGCATACATAAATCTCATTGCCTGTTCTGTGTATGTATGTGTGTGTGTTTGCCTACGTATTTTGTCATTTTCATTTCTAACGCTTATAATTATCACTAATTGATGCAATTTGTTGACTATTTACGTTGTTGTTGTTGTTGCACAGACTTACACGCACGTACGACTGCCAACAAGGATATTTAAGGATAATGTACTTTCTTTCATTCTTTCTCTCATGTGTGTGGGTTTTTGTGTGTTTGTGTCAAAGTTGAGCTCATTCCTTGGCAGCACAAGGTTTCCTTGCAAGCCCTTGAGCTGCACAGCTGTATGGCTGGCTGGCTGGTTGCTTTTACCTAAATTACAAGTCGGTGTGTCGGGCATCTAGAGAGCGCGAGCGCATGGCTTCAACAATATAACCACACACACACCCACACACAACGTGCAACATTAGACGACGACATTTTCCTTTGCAATCACACTGAAACTCAAGAAGTGAATTGCCAAAGCGAAACAATGAGTAGTAAATGATTTTGATAAATGCACATACGTGACTCAAAGACTCACTCTTGCGAGCACATTGTACATCCTGGTATTTTGACAAACGAAATGTTTTTTTTTTTTGGCTACGACTGCGATTACTACGACACAACTACAACTGTCAACCTAACTGTGATGCCGTGATGCTGCCACTACTAAGGCTGTCGCTCTCATTCACATGCATACATACAATGCTTTTATAGCCTGCCACATGCTGTGGCTGATGATTGTGGCACGAAGACGAAGAGGAGACGGATGACAACGAGACGAGAAGCACCTTGCGCTCTAACTACTCTAGCTCTGTGACATCTAGGACTCGTTTGTGTGATATCCGTGAAATTCCGGAGAAAATCGTTAGAAATACTTTCAGCAATACACGGGTACTACAAACTGGTGTACCAAGTAGTATAACAGCAATGAACATGTTCGTCTTCTAATTTTTAGATATATTCATACAAATTAAGGACAATTCAAGATGTTGGGCAAAGGGTCAAACTGAGGGGAATGATCAAAAATACACAAAAAAATTATGTTAAAAAAAAACAAGATTCGCTGTACAATGGATTCTCTAGAACAAATAAGATAGTTTCAGTCGGGTAAACTGACTTACATATTCCCCTAACCCTCGGTACAAATACGAAGTGAAACTGTATTTAGTTAAAGCATTACAAAATATAGAGTTTAGGTAAGATTGATTTAGGCATAGTGGTATTATATGGAAGTTACCAAAAGGGGTGTGGTAGTTAGCAGCACTAGATTCGACCATAAAAATATTCATGTTGCTATCTCCAGATCAATTGACGAGGAATCAGACAGATCACGTGGTAGTCGATGGAAGTGACGCATCTAGTGTTCTGGAGGTACGAGGGATCAGGGGAGCGAACATTGACTCTGATCACTTCCTTACCGCAGTTAAGGTACGCACTAGGCTAAGCATGGCGAAAAACGTACGCAACCAGGCACAACGAAAGCTGGACATCAGTAAACTGCGGACTACAGAGCTAGCGGACGCCTACTCCAACCACCTAACTCAACTGTTGCGGAATGCTTCAACACCTGATAATATAACCTCGCAGTAGAAATAGATAGCCGGCTCCATAGAACGGACTGCGAGAAGCGTACTAGGGTACTCTAAGCCGTCTCAAGTAGATGCCTGGTACGATGATGAATGTCGCAATGCCACGAGAGACACGGATGCTGTATACAGGGCGAAACTGCAGCCAAAGGCAACGCAAGCTGTTCGTGAACGGCACAGGGAGAAGAGAAGCGAGGCAACTCGTCTTTTTAGACGAAAAAAAAGCAGATGCAGAAGATACAGCATGAGTGCACAAAGTTGCTCCGAAGAAGAGGGAAGCCCGAAAATTCTATAAGCGAGTTTAGGCGAGAATGCGTGGAACAGGGTTGCCCTCCTGCAAGGACAACAATGACCCGGATAACGTTCTGAAGATATGTAGAGATGACTTCAGAAATTTACTGGATACGGACACCACTCCAGAAGACCCCGCTCCAATTCATAACGATGGTATTTACTGTCCACCTCCGAGCCAAAGCGAGATACGTGTGGCAATATCCCGCCTTAAAAACAACAAAGCAGCTGGAGTCGATACTCTCCTTGCTGAATTGTTTAAAGCTGGCGGGAAGAATCTTATTAGGAGCCAGCTCATGTAGAACATCTGGCTAGAGGAGAGCATTGCCGGGAATTGGAGTATCAGTCTGTTATGTCCCATATACAAGAAAGGGGATCGTAGTGAATGTAAGAACTACCGTGGAATAAGCCTATTACCAATTGCGTAGGTCCTGGATATAAAAAACCCATGAAAAGCAGATCGACACCTACCACCTCTTTGTTGACTACAGAGCCGCCTTCGACTCTCCGATAAGGAATAAGCTATATGAGACCATGTCTGAGTTTGGTGATCCTGCAAAACTGATTCGAGTTTTCAGATGTACCTTGAAAAACACCAAATCCTCGGTTAAGATTGGTAAAGATCAGTCCGAAGCATTCAACACGGAAAGAGGACTCAGGCAGGGTGATAGCTTGTCCTGTACACTATTTGATGAGATTTAATGAGAGTCAAAATGCAACGACTACGATGGCTGTGACATGTTGCGAGAAAGGTGTTTGAAGGTGAACCTGAAGGACGGCGCAGAGCAGGGAGAGCCAAACTCTGTTAGAAGGACCAAGTGGTAGCCGACGTGCCACCATCTGGTAGGACTAAGTGGATAACACACGCAGAAGACCGAAGCGTGTGGAATTCTTTAATACTTCAGGCCTCAAATTTATGAACCACGTTCGTAAGTTGTAATGGGTCAAATAAGTAAGTAAGTAAGTACTAAAGGGGCGTGGATAGACTTAAAATTTTTTCTCTATAATTATAGCTTTACAAAGTAAAGAATTTGAACGTGATCGCATTGGGTGTACGGATATTATTACTCGAGTTCTAATGTGGGGGGAATGGTATATTTTTATAGGAGGTACTAGAAGGGGCGTGGCTCGACGTCCAATTTTTATCAAGTTGTAACTTTACAAAATACATAATTTAGGCACGATCGGGTTTATTGGGTTTATTGATGGTACATTTGTGTGGGAAGAACCGGATGGGGCGTTACATGGTCACACCTTACGGGATTGTATATACCCCTACATACGGTCATAGTTTTGGAAAAATATTAGCCCATGCTATGTTTCAAAACAATTGGTTACGTCTTTCGATAGTTATTGTGTGTACCAGCCGGACAGACAGACAGACGGGCATGGATCAAGCGACTTAAAAAAATCAAGAACCGAATTTGGTTCAAAGTAACCTAAGGTCTAAAGTTACTCCTTCTATGTGTTACACTTTTGGGTCGTATCAAATGATATATACGCTCCTATCCATAGGGTGAGGGTATACAGATGTGGTCAAACTATATAATCCTAATAACATTCTAAAATTAAATATATAACTGACATTTTCGAGAGGAGGTCACATCGTTGGCAGCATAGGGTGTAAACGAGAAGGCAGTGCCAAAAATGTGCTAAAAACTTTATCAAAAAGTTGGGTTAACATTAAGTGAGTCTAAAAGTAGACGCTTGTTAACTTAAAAAATGTATCTAGTTTGGGGCATGCAAAGAAATATTGGGGTTTTTAACTATATCTTACTAGTGCTTGCTACGGCTACTAGATAGGCTACAGGTGACGGATAGCTGGACCCCGCCCAATACCAATTGCTACCTGTCTGCTAAGAATAACCAACTACTATGGTTTATCTTAAACCCCAAAGCATATACTTAGTTTTGCACCATTAGTCACTACAAAGGTGATCCTCCATCATTCTAGAGCTTCTCCTATGGATCTGGTGGCATAATATCATACTGGTTATATACAAAATAATCCCTCTATATACAAAAAAATGCACTAAACGGTAAACAGAATCCTGAACATGATTTTGGAGGCAACGCAAAACAAGGTGTCGGAATGTCAACTCACCAAAAGGTTGATCGAAACCATCAGAAGACTCTTCAGCCGAGGCTGGTAATTTGAATGAGACCTCGGTCATGCAAGGTAAAGAAACCATACCTTCGAAGAAGAGGTACGATCTGAAAAACATCGCAGCGAATATCTGAAATGGGCATGAGACACTTCTGAGGAATAGTAATCTCGCCTAATGTAGAGCAAGCTGTACAAAAGAAGGTTGTAATAACTCACCAAGGGGTTGGTCCAAACCAACGGACAAGAGTGAATCGAAGACTCTTCAGCCAAGGCTGGTAATTTGCCTGAGACCTTAGTCTGGAAAGGCAAACAAGCCAGACTTTTGAAGAAGAGGAACAAGGATCGGCCGAGCCGAAAAACATTGTCAGCAAAGCACAGCGTATATCTGAAATGGGCATGAGTCACTTCTGATGAATAGAAGTCTGGCTTGAATGGAAGGAAGGCTGTAATAATAGGATATACTCCAACTCACCAAGGGGTTGGTCTAAACCTGCAGACAAGAGTTGATCAAAGACTGGATCTGACTGGACAGTTCCAACGAGCCGACCTCTTCTGCCTGGGCTGGTAAATTGCCTGAGACCTAGGTTTCGAAAGGCAAATAAACCAGACCTTCAAAAAAAGGGGCACAACTATTTGCCAATCCGAAAAATATTGGAAGGGGCTACTTCTGAAGAGCAGAAGGCGTCGCCTGATTTTCAGCAAGTTGTAAATAGACTGTGATTCCCTGATGACCTGCCGGTATCTAAATGTCCGTAGTAGTCAGTGGTAACACTTAAAAAACTTTATTTCCCTTTGCACCACATGAATGAGGTATGGGGTAGCTTCTCGCGTTGTTGTAAATTAACTCGCTTTCTATTTTTAGATTCACAACTAACAGCACCTACTTGTTTATCGACGAATGCGAACGTCACTGTTTGAAAAGCTCTTACTAGACACGCCGATTGACTCGACACTTAATACTGCGAAGTTGCTGTCAACAACATTCGAGGGGAGCCGACAATGAAAGAACAATTTTTTTTAAGATGACTGGAGCCAGGTTTGAACCTGCGATCTCCCGCATGGTAGTCGCGTGTTCTAACCACTATGCCACGGCCGGTCCGTGGTAACACTAATCCAAGGTTTTTCCCAGTACTTCGAGTACTTGTGAATCGCCGAACTCACGGGGCTATGGGACGCCTATCACTGCTTTAGACCTGGTAAATCCACGACATACCAACTAGTACTAAGATGAGCTAGATCATACAAAAACTACTTCCACTTATCATACTAACCCCCCTTTTTGGGGCTGTATGTCTGCCAGTCCCCAAGATTACAGCCGTAGTTATAGAGGTGTGAAGCTGAAATTTAGTATGCAACCTTCTATCCTCTAAGCGGAGGTTAAGTTCTAAGATGAACGAGATTAGACAAAAACTACTCCATCTCTCATAGGAACGGCTTCTTTGAGGGTGTCCGTGTGTCTCTACACCAGATTACAGCCGTAGTTTAAGAGCTATAGAGCTGATATTTTGTGTGCAAACTTTTGTTCTCTAAGCGAAGATTAAGTTCTAAGATGAGCCAGATCGGTCGAAATCTATTCCCGCCTCCCATACAAACGGCCTCTTTGAGGGTTATGACCTTATATGACCAAATCAGAGCTTCACCCCTCATACAAACTCGCCCTCTTTGGGGGTGTCCTTCTGTCTGTGCCCTCGATTGCAGCCGTAGTTTAAGAGCTATAGAGCTGTGCAGTTTAAGTTCTAAAATGAGCCAGATCGGTTGAAAGCTATTCCCGCATCCCATACAAACGACCCTTTTGGGGTTGTCCGAGATTCTGTGCACGAGATTACAGCCGTAGTTTAAAAGCTATGGAGATAAAATTTTGCATGTAAACTTCTGTCCTCTAAGCGGAGGTTAAGATGAGTGAGATAAGACCTAAACTACTTCCACTTCTCATACGAAAGGGGGGTTCGGGAGTTAAAAAATTCATAAAAATATTCGCAGTTCAAATTAACAATTCAGGCCAAGTATTGCCCGAAAAATGTTCAGAAAATGTCCAACAACCATGTGCACTTCAAATTTTGTATGGCAATGTTTGCAGAAAAAGCATTGCCAGAGAATAATTATATTGTCAACACTGTCCATGTCAATATACTTAGCTTTAGCAGATTTTATTCCACATCAATATTTTTGTAGTTCAGTTTGCCTAGTTCCCAACAATCATTGTAATATGTAATCTTTCTACATCCCTTTGCCTAATTTCGAACATTCGTCGCATCTTCACCCTTTACTATGCTTTAAAGAAAATCACTAAGCAATGCTGTGAAATCTACTAAGATTTGTCGTTTTACAGGATGAATTATTACAATATTCACACAGCAAGAAACTTTAGGTTCCTCCCGCCCACACACACACACACCCATAGACATTTAGAGAAAAATCTTTAAGAAACCATAGCAAATCGTAAAACATTTCGGTTTTTCTATTTACCAATGACATTTGCCGCAAAGTATAGAAAGAAATCCGTAAACGAGTGACGAGTGTACAACCAAACGGAAACGGAGAACGACACAACACAGGACGAACACAACACAGCACGGTACAGAAAAAAAAGTGAAACCTTGACGAGTGAAGTAACAATCAAAAGTACGTGAGACTAATTGATTTAATGCCAGTGACAAGGACTCAGCGAGGATATGTACTAAATACATGTATAGGGAAGTATGTACGGTTGGGTGAGTGGGAGTGTGTGTGTGTATGTTTGTATGTTTGTCCGTCTGTCCCTTGGAGCTGCTTACGGCTGGCTGTCATTTACGTCCTGTAATTGTATGTTGGCTCATTGGAAATGTATGAATGTACGTACTTAGGTAGGTAGGTGAGTGTGTGTGTGTGTGTGCGCACTGTTCTCCGTAAGGTTAATTAATTTTATTTTATTGTGACGTTTGAAGTATCACAAAAACTGAAAATAGGATTTTGTGGTTATGGTGCTAAAGATTCAATAATATCCTCTGCTATACCAACCAGAAAAACACATCATCAACAAAGCGTGTGAGACACACAAGCAAGTAAGCAAGCACGTAAGTCAGCAGGCGAGCAAGCGGCAGAGCGTGCAAGCGAGCGTGAAGCACCTGTATAGAAAACCAGTCAACGGTTGTAAATAATAGAGCGAAGCAGAGTTATCAGAAATGATTAGATGTGTTTAATTTGAAAGGTTTTCATTGCGCCCAAGGAGGCAACCGCCTGATATACACACAGACAGACAGACAGTCGGCCACGTATATCAATGGGGGAATTGGCAGGTGCCATGAATGAATACTGGCAACAAGATAAAGCTTTAAATGATTTAAGATTTTAATCTTAAATAAATTTAAATCTCAACTATGTTTAATAAAGAAATTCAGGAAGACATTAAAGAAACAAGATAAGGTAATGCTTTGCTAGGATAAAAATGAAAAGGATATTTCAGAAAATGTCAACACTTTTGGCTTATAAATGAAAAAAGAAAAACTTATCCATTATTAAAAACAATTTTTGAGTCTTAAAATTTTTTGCAAGGACATTTACTCAAATAAGGGCTTATAGTTTTATATTTTACAAACTTAAATCTAAGCTCTTACTGTTCCCCGTATTTTACACTCGGCTACAAATTTCATATTTGCCAAACAAAACAATTAACTTTCCATTATAAATTTACTACTACTCCAAATGACCCAGTCTGACGGTCAAGACATGATAAATATAAAACAAAACAAATTTCCCTTATTTCTATCTTCGAAAATATTCCCACAATCTTTTGGGTTCCCTCTCACAAATCCCCCTCGACCCCATAACCACAAAAACTTATGCAAGATCATCTTCAAGTTCAAACCAACTTTTTTTTGCTTACAACAACAACAGCAACAACCTAAGAGAGAACAACAATTTTAATAGCTTAACCCCCTCCCCTCTCCTGACAACTCTTTCTAAATCAATATTATTAACATTAATATTGAGGCGACCAGGAATTAGAGTGGAGCAGCGCAAACAGTCAACAGGAACAAAACAAAAAAAAACAAAAACAAACCACCAAACTATCAACCCATATGCAAATTAGATACTTGAGATGTCAAAACGATGATAAACCAAAACTGAAAAAAACACACTAGAAGACAAAGCACAAATGCAAGCCATAAATATTATACTTAAATAAAATGATAAAGGGGATACAAGCACACAGCTGGCGGGGTAACCAACCAACACAGGGGGATAAAGGCCACCAAACCAGAGGATGGAGCACCCCAAAGTCGAGACATGGCAAAAACAACAACAACACAGCACTTATGCCAATGTTTAACATCTCATGGTTTATTTGACTGCATTTTGTGTGTGTGTTTTCGGGTCTTTTTGGATAAAAAGATTGGGTTAGCGACTACCGTTTTTGGGGTCTAAACGTCTGTAGGAGAGTAATAAGTCATTGAAGAGATGACGTGAAATTATTAACCAAATTCTCCCAAGCCCACAATGGTCCACGGGTACTTGATGGTAAAGGCAAATGGTAAACAAAAATATTTGGGTATCAACTCAAAGGCACCAACGATGGGATGCACTTTTATCAAGGGCACTGGAGAGCGGGAGGAGAGGAGGAGCAGCACAATGTCAGTAGAATATAGGTGAGCACGTTGGGATTACTTTAAATTTAAGCAAACACAAAATCAATGGATGCATGAGGACTATGATTGTTAAGAACTTTGTGATTTCAGTGAATTTTGCAAATTCTATGAATTTTGTGAATTCTATAAGTTCTGTGAGTTTTTTTTTTCATTGTCGGCTCCGCAACTTCGCAGTATAAATGTCGAGTCAATCGGCATGTCTAGTAAGAGCTTCTCAAACAGTGACGTTCGCATTCGTCGATAAACAAGTAGGTGCCGTTAGTTGTGAATCTAAAAATAGAAAGCGTGTTAATTCACAACAACGTGAGAAGTTATCTTATACCTCATTCATGGGGTGAAAAGGGAAATTAAGTGTAAGTTCTGTGAATTCTGTGAATACTATGAATTTGATAAATTCTATGAATTCTATGAATTCTAAGTTTTCTATGATTTCTATGAATTTATGAATTCTATGAATTCTTTGAATTCTATAAATTCTTTGAATTCTATGAATTCTTTGAATTCTATGAATTCTATAAATTCTATTAATCTTTTTAATTCTATGATTTTTACGAATAATATATATTCTATGAATTCTATAACTTTTATGAATTCTATGAATTCTATGAATTCTATGAATACTATGAATTCTATGAATTCTATGAATTCTAAGAGTTCTAAGAATTCTATAAATTCTATAAATTCTATTAATTTTTTAATTCTATCACTTTTATAAATTCTATGAATTCTATGAATTCTATGATTTCTCTGAATTCTATGAATTCTATGAATTCTATGAATTCAATGAATTCTATAAATTCTATGAATTCTTTGAATTCTATTTATTCTATGTATTCTATTAATTCTATGAATTCTATAAATTCTATGAATTCTATGAATTCTATGAATTCTATGAATTCTATGAATTCTATGAATTCTACGAAATCTATGAATTCCATAAATTATATGAATTCTATGAATTCCATGAATTCTATAAATTCCATGAATTATATGAATTCTATGAATTCTATGAATTCTATGAATTCTGTGAATTCTGTGAATTCTGTGAGTTCTATGAATCTATGTATTCTGTAAATTCTATAAGTTCTTTGAATTCTATGAATTCTCAGAATTCAATGAATTCTATGAATTCTATAAGTTCTATGAATTATATGAATTCTATGAATTTGATGAATTCTATTAATTCTATGAATTCTACGAAATCTATGAATTCCATGAATTATATAAATTCTATGAATTCAATGAATTCTATGAATTCTATGAATTCTATGAATTCTATGAATTCTATGAATTCTATGAATTCTATGAATTCTATGAATTCCATGAATTCTATAAATTCGATGCATTCTATGAATTCTATAAATTCTACGAATTCTACAAATTCTATGAATTTTATGAATTCTATGAATTTAATGAACTCTATGCATTCTATGAATTCTATGAATTTAATGAATTCTATAAATTCTATGAATTCCCAATATTCTATTAATTCTGAGAATTCTATTAATTCTATGAATTCCATGAATTACATGAATTCCATGAATTCTATGAATTCTATGAATTCTACGAATTCTATTACTTCTATTAATTCTATGAATTCTATGAATTCTATGAATTCTATGAAAACTATAAATTCTATGAATTATATCGATTTTATGAAATCTAAGAATTCTATGCATTCTATGAATTCTGTGAATTCTATGAATTTTAAGTAATTCTATGAATTCTGTGAATTCTATGAATTTTAAGTAATTCTATGAATTCTATGAATTATATAAATTTTATGAGTTCGATGTATTCTGTGAATTCTTTGAATTCTATGAATTCTATGAATTCTATGAATTCTATGAATTCTATGAATTCTATGAATTCTATGAATACTATGAATTCTATGAATTCTATGAATTCTATAAATTCTATGAATTCTATGAATTCTATGAATTCTATGAATTCTATGAATTCTATGAATTCTATGAATTCTATGAATACTATGAATTCAATGAAATACATAAATTCTATAAATAATATAAATTCTATGAATTCTAAGAATTCTATGAGTTCCATGAATTCTATGAATTGTACGAATTTTGTGAAATCTATGAACTTTATAAATTCTATGATTTTAAAGATTATATGAATTCGAGGAATTCTATAAATTTTAGGGACGCCATATCTATGATTTCTATGAATTCTATGAATACTACAAATTCTATGAATTCTATGAGTTCTATGAATTCTATAAATTCTACGAATTCTATGAATCTATGAATTCTGTGAATTCTATAAGTTCTATGAATTCTATGAGTTCTATGAATTCTAAGAATTCTATGAATTGTACGAATTTTGTGAAATCTATGAATTTTATAAATTCTATGATTTTAAAGATTATATGAATTCCAGGGATTCTATGAAATTTAGGAACTCCATATCTTTGATTTCTATGAATACTACAAATTCTATGTATTCTATGAGTTCTATGTATTCAATAAATTCTATGTATTCTATGAGTTCTATGTATTCTATAAATTCTATGAATTCTATGCATTGAATTCTGCGAATTCTGTGAACTCCATGAATTCTCAGAATTCTATGAATTCTACGAATTCTATGAATTTCGTGCTTTATATGAGTTCTAAGACTTCAATGAATTCTCAGAATTCTATTAATTTTATGAACCTTGTGATTTTTTAGAATTATATAAGTTCGTGGAAATCTATGAACTCTTTGAATTCCTTGTATTTTATGAATTCTATGAATTTGAAGAATTTAATTAATTCTTAAAATTCTATGAATTTTATGAATTCTTTTAATTCTATGAATTCTCTGAATTCTATGAAATCTATGAATTCTATGAATTCTATGAATTATATGAATTCTATGTATTTTTTGAATTCTATGAACTCCATTAATTCTATAAATTCTATGAACTCTATGCTTTTTTATAGCATTTCTAAAACTTGAGGCACCTTATTGTAACACCCTTTACGATCACTGTGTTATTTCAACCATTTCACGATGTTATTTGTATTTTTTGGTTTTTAAGATGCCCAAAACTATCGAGGAGTACAAAAAGAAAACCTTTGCACCTTCTTCAGTTAAAAGTCAATAGGATGTGGCAATGACAATTGTTCAAGTTCTACCAAAAGTGGCTTACCCAAATACAGGCCACTGTGTCTCTGGCTCGACCAGCATTTGAGTTGAAAATCGTGACTATAGGAAATGCAACGAAAGCTTCACATTGTTCCTTGTTACGATATCTTCAATTATTTATTATCCCCCAATATCGTATTTCATTTAAGGCTTTCGATTACTTCAAGGTGTGTGGCATTTAAAGCTTTAAGTGATGTCAAGAAGATGTCTGTTTATTATTTTAATTAAGTGATTTTTTTTTCGTCTTAAACCATTTCACTTGAACTGAAGATGAGTGAAATGAAAGTAAAAGTTTTACATGTAAAGTGATGAAAAAAAAGACAATTTTCGGCGCCATAAAAAATTTCGTAATAATGTTATTTTTTTATCAAAACAACTTCAATTAATGTTACCATTGCAATCAAATTGAATTCCTTATTATGTATTTTTTCTTTCTCCTTACCCGTTAACATTGTTTGTTACAATTTCATAAATATTGATTGATTCGTTTCGAGTGTATCACCCCAAGACATTCCAGCATATTGCAATACAGCAAATTGAATTTTGATGATTTCAAGCCATTACAATATGAGTACTATACCAGTGGACGTGGAAGCCTCACCCATTCCCTACAACTACAACAACAACCCGTTGGGCCATAAACCAAATACTTTGGTTTATAGTGATATCAATCAATAAAAATAATTCCAACATATTAACCAAATCGATATCAGTAGTAGTGGTAGTAGTAACGAAAATACAGCTACAAAAATGTTGCAGATAACTCTAAATAAATCTCACACCTTTTAGCTATAAATGTTGTTGTCGATATTGTTGCTGTTTTTTTTTTTGCCAACAGTTAAAATTGCCACCAAGCAGCCTGAGAGGCCATAAAAGTGTGGTTTGTTGTTGTAATTCCCTTGGGGGCGCGATAATTTTGGATTTGGCGAAGATTGTGACGTTTTATTTCACACTTTGCTGTATTTTGGCGGATGTGTTTTTGATTCTTTTTTTTATTCTACTATAGCTTATTGATACATCTCGTGCCAGCTCCTAGTTAAATAAGGTTTTTGGTCCGTTTGAAATATTGTAATCGATTGTGGGATCTTTGTACACTCGAAGAGAAATTACATTGACTTATGATAATACTTTTATCGGCCGTAGACTTTTGATAGTAACCAAAAAATAACATTTAATGTCGCTGCAAATATAAAAAAGTTGTCAATTTGTGATATCTTTCTGCATAGCAGTTGGTGAAGTTATCACAGTTCTGTAGTCGTATGTATTCCTGCACCGTCTTTGTTGTATATATCAGCGACATATACAGACATATACAGAGAGTTCGGCTCTTGGTCCTTATGTTGAAATCATGATAAACATTTTAAGGTTTTTAGATACCAAGACGTGCACTTGGTATATGATTATGATATAAAGCAGTGCCAGGCAGCCCATAGCCTCGAGAGGCCGACAATAATAGTATTATTCACACAGACACCTTCGACAATTCACACGTACCCGAAGCTGTGTTTAATTGAAAATTTAAAGCAGTCAGTCTCTTCTTAAGCGCTGTGAAATCAACTTTACGTACACATACACCAAAACATAGTATTTGTGTACGCGTGCGTTTGGGTTTGCCTGGCAGTGATTTGAAGTATCCCAGCAGCGAAAAAGACGAGGCATTGTAAAAATATGCCTGCAAGCATGCCTTCAAAGGAAGTTTGTTGACATTCGGATACGCCTTCCTTTTCCAGGCATTTATACAGGCTATAATTAGTCCTTCACTAAGCCTAACAAAAAATTTCGTACCCATGCACATTTCGCTTCTAAAATAAGACGTGCAAAGAGGCCTCTTACTAGGGTGAGAAAAGATACGGCAGACAAGCCTTTTCCCTTCTTAAAACTGGCCTGTGAGTAGTTCTACTGTGTACTCCAAAAACTCCATAGATGTGCACAAAGGACTTGCAAACTTTCTTGCCTTAAACAGGCCTGTTTACAGGCCTATTAGGAGAAGGCAGAATTGACGTTCATAGCCATGCACTTGTCACTTCTCAGATTAGCCCTGTTGACAGGGGGAAGGTAAGACAGATGCTGTTGTTTATGAGAACCACATGTATGCTATTTTTCGTACAACAACTATATCAAGTGATAGCCGAGTAGGTAGCATGCCCAACTATGGGTACTGAGGTCACGACTTCGATTCCTGCTGCTGGAGTTTAAAAAAATTGTTATTACAAATTGTAACAAAATATTTATTAAAAATTAATAAAAAGTACGAAATTATTTAATATGGAAATAATTCGCATATGTTTTTTTTATTGCAATTACTCTATAAATGCTCTTTTGCAGGTCTGCAAGCTGGTCTGCAGTAGCAATGCCTCATAGAAGGCCCTTGTTTTTAGGACTCCAAGAAGGACTTACTAGGCCTTGCCTGTCTATGGCGCCCCATGTTAATTTGAAATGAAGACTGCATTTGAAGGGTAGGGCTTCTGACTGCCTTTGCAGGCCTGCAAGAAGGCATGCGAAGCCCCGTTTTTTGCTGCTAAGATGGTCTGCGTGTAACTCTCAAGTTCCTGAGGATCTTGAAAATTGTTTTAAGTGATTTCATTGACATATAAAAACCCAAAGTTTAATATATATCTTTGCTGATTGGGTCCTTGAAATGCATGAAAATGATCCGAAATTCCATTGAAAAATCATCTTGTCCGATGAAGCCCATTTCCACCCCGATGGCTACGTCAACAAGCAAAATTGTCGCATCCGGGGCTGGGAAACCCCAAGAGTTATTGTTGAGAAGCCTCTCCATCCTCAACGTGTGACTGTTTGGTGCGGTTTATGGTCCGGCGGTTGAAAATGAGGTTGGATCAACAGTTACTGTAAATGGATTGCGCTATCGAGAGATGATTAATGATTTTTTATGGTCGGAGTTGGATGGTATTGATCTGAACAACGTTTACTTTCAACAAGACGGCGCTACGTGCCGCACAAGCAACGAAACCATTGATCTTATACGGAAAAGTTTCCGGACCGTGTTATCTCTCGAAGAGGTGATCACAATTGGCCACACGTAAAAGATAAGGTCTACGCCAACAGCCCAGCGTCAATTCAAGACTTCAAAAATAAAATTCGTCAGGCTATCGAGGAAATAGGGCAGCCACTTTGCGATTTGGTTATAGACAATTTCATAAATAGGATATGGTCCTGTAAGCGTGCTCGCACCAAAAAGTACATTAATTTTACCAACTAGTACTTTGATGTTGGCCTATTACTATTACTGTACCATAGGGACTTTTACTGTCGCATAAAGTAAATTTATTGTACTAAGAAGTACTTTCATTGTCCCAAAAAGTACTTTTGTTTTCCAAAGAAGTGCTTTTATTGTTCCAAAAAGTTCTTCTATTGCACTTTTGTTGTACCAAAAAGTACATTTATTGTGCCCAAAGGTACTCTTATTGTACTAAAAAGTACCTTTATTGTACCAGAATAAATAGTTCTTCTATTGTACTTTTGTTGAACTAAAAAGTACATTTACTATGCCAAAATGTACTTTTATTGTACTAAAAAGTACTTTTATTGTACCAAAATGGACATTTATTGAACCAACAAAAACATTTTTATTTACCAACAATTAGAAACTTATATCAAAAATTACTTTTGTTGTTTCCAAAAAGTACTTTTGTTATATCCAAAAGTGCATTTATTACACCACAAAGTACATTTTGTGTACCAAAGTAAAGGTTTATTGTATTAACAAGACTATTTCTTATATAAAAACATAAAATTTCTTGTGCCAAAAAGTGTTTTTAATATACCAAACAAGTACTTCCGTTGCGCCAAAAAGTACTTGTATTATTACCGAAAAGTACCTTATTGATAGTTAATAATTAATTAATAGTTTTATGGGGCCGACCATGGCATGATATTCACAAACTGCGGTTATCATGCGGTTATCGACTCCTGTCTCAGTCATCTACATTACCTTCATCGCCGGGCCCCTCGATGTTGTCGAAAGCAACTTCGCAGTAAAATTTCTGTTTATAATTCTCAAACAGGTGACTGTATGATTCGTCTATAAAATGTAGGTCCCATTGTGTTGCGAGAAGCTACTGCTATCTCATGCATCAAGTGTAAAGAGAAATTAAGTATAAATTTCTATACGGAACGTTTGTTGTCTATGTTTATATTGGAATAGTTGCCACGCCCCTTTTGGAAAATTGTTATGCCGGTCATATTTTCATAATATTTATATTAAAAATTGCTAACTGGCTGTAAGAAATGTGGAGTGGTTGTTCCCCTTATCGAATAAACGTCAGCTAAGAATGGATTTTTGGATATTCGTACTTTTAGGGGTAAAAATTACCATATTTCTGAGTAAAAATCGAAAAAGAGATAAAAATGTTACTATCGCCCAGACCACACGGATAATGATATAATCATGATAATTCATATGGGCTTGATCCCTATGGAATTAGAACGAAGCAAGGACGGTTTTCGAAATTTTTACCATTTAGGGGTAAAAAAAGACCGAAAAAGAATAAAAGTGGTACTAAAGGGCTAAAGGTATAGGCGCAAAAATTGAAGTGAATATTTTAGTTGTACAATTTGAAGTAATTTTTCGAAATTCGTTCTTCAGTTGTGAAAATACCGAAAAAGAGATAAAAATGTTACTATCGCCCGGACCAAATGCCTAAAGGTAGAATAACGAAAATGTATATTGAATTACTTCCTTACGAATTATAGAGCCGCCACATGGGGTGTTTAGAAAATCGAACATTTATGGGTAAAAAGGCCGATAAGGGATAAAACTGGTACCATCACCCAGACCAAATGGTCTGGCTTTTCTTGTAATTTTTGATAATTTCGCGTTTACCTATTCCATGGATATTTTATCATATCGCGCAAAGGTTGTAAGTCCAAAATTAAAAATTGTACAGGAGGGACTAAAAACCTGAATTTTTCCTTTAACGACTTACTTTTTCAAAACTTGTAATGCCTTTATGTGTATAAAAGATGATATTTTTGGTGGTTTTTTTCTTTAAGCCAGATGCGTGTTCAATTTATCTTGCGTTCTACATCAAAAATATGTTGACTTTTCTCTTTTGTAGATCATATTGTTCCACCTCGTTACTTTATTACCTAAGTTCGACTGTTCCTATCTTCCAGCAGTCATTTTTTCTTGAGTTTAGGCGCATTACGAAAATATACCGCAGAAATCATTTGCTAATGGTTTGTTTTTCATTTTTTATTTTTTTTTCTTCCTACGACGACGCACAGTGGGGTATGGGACACCAAAAACGGAGATTAATTCAAAAATGAAAATTGCGATTTCCAATTAAATTTTTATACTCAATAATTGTACACAGAATACTGATTCAATAGATACTAGAATCAATTACATATGTTGTTATTTTAAAGTTATATGCTCTCTCAAACTTCGGAAATTTTTTCGCCTTTTCTATGTGTTATCGAAAAGTGGAATATTGATATTTTGGAGTGAAAGTTTTTGCCTTTTAGTCATTTACAAATCGAATTATTGTTAGGGGTCATTTAACTTCAGCTATTGAAGAACAGGAATAACAATTAGTTGTATAAAATAAATACGTACAATAATTTTTAATTTTTTTTTAAAAAATGGTCTAGATTTAAGGTATTTTTGAAATGTATGTAGATTTTTAAAATGGTTCCGGGTAAAACCGTGTTGAAAAATTAACATAATTGTTAAATATAACATCTGTACTTACAAAATCAAGAAAAACATTTTGCGCGTTTTTGCGCCAGTTCGTTTTATTAAATAAATTGTGATGTAAGACACTCCTGCGAAAACGGTGGAAAATTCGTTTGGTTTGATTTGGCCTTATTTTCTTTGTGTTTGCTTTATTGCAATTTGTTGCTAAGCATTAATTTTTAATTATACACTACATAAGGCAATATATGCTTATTTGCCTTGATAAAATTCAATTTGAAAATATGGTTAAATTACATTATTTCACAACAACTCTAGATTTTATAGCCGTCACAGCAAATTTTTTCAAAATGCTTAAATATTAACATATTCGGGAAAATTAATTCAGAACTGATTAATAGCAAGCACTAAAACTAGTTTTTCTTGCAAAATTCAGAGAAATACCTTCTTACTAGTTCAAGTTACTTTTATAAAATGTGATTCATTTCGAGGTTTGTTTTTTAAATGTTTTTTTTACAAAACACGAGTGACTGATTACAAACTGTCATTTGACTGGTGTTAATTATTGTTTGACATTTTTTATGAAGTAACTGAAATGGAAGCAGCGGCTCCAACAGTTATTTATTTGTAAAATAGGTTTTTCGAGCCCTTCGCTCAACAAGTAGTGTGCATAATAGACTATCTGAAAGCGCTATTGTCAATATCATTCTCAAATTTTGGCCTCAGTGTACGTTACTGTATAATACGCAACCAAAAATACCACTTCCATCCGACATAGAGGAGAATGTTGCGCCTGTAGAGGAGACCGTTACTAAAGATGCCGACCAGTCGATTAGACACCGTGAGCATTCTGTGCACGCTTTGCATTATATATGCAACAACTTGGAATGACGCTGTAATGATAAATTTCCATTCCTTTCCCAACGCCTCCTCCCCACCCTCCTAGATTGCACATACTTATTCAAATTTATACAGCTTTTTGCTCCACTCTGTATATAAACAGATAAATGTGTATACATATGTACATAAGCATTTATATATATTTTATACAGTTAAAACATAAGTCAATATTAAATTTCAAAGAGATCGGATACAAACTGTAGCTTTTATAAAGGTTTGATTCTACTACAGTATATATACATGTAAGTATATATATGGGGACTATATGTATATATGGACCGATTTCTTAAAAACTTCAAACCAATCGATCTTATCGCAAAAGGAACATCGGTGCCAAATTTGGCAAAGATCGGACGCTTCCTTGAATTAATCTCCGTTTTGGGTGTTCAATACCCCACTGTGCGACGCTCTTTGCCTTCTGCGAAGTTGTGATCTTAAGTAAATACTTAATAAATTTTATGCTTCACGTACATATTGTTTTTATAGTGTTCTTCATATGACTTTTATGGGATTTTTGTTTCTTTTTCCTTCTTACACAGATTGAATCTGAATCGCGGCATTTGTCTGCCACCGTTCAGACATCTCAAGTTGTTGGCTGAGGTTACGAAAAAATATAATTTCATTACTCATATGAATTCAATTGAAATGCATAAAAATGCCATATCAATGCTCAGTCATAAAACTGTATTATAATTTATGGCATAAAGTTTACAAGACAAATTTTATAACTTTGTGCCGCGCATAAGAGTGCGATGCGACGCACACACGGACACTAACACAACTTAATAAATCGGATAAAAATAAAGTTGCCAAGATTAAAATGTAATAAACTAGAGGTTGAGAAGAGGTGAAGGCACAAGATTACAGGAAACGGAAATGATGGTTTAGACCCAACAACACACAAAAACACTTGCCACATACCTTAAGCGAAGGTGGTTTATAGCCAACACACACCAAAAAAAAAAAAAAACAACAAACTTTGATTTAATATACCAGATGTCGCGCGTTCTTTGTTTCAACTTCAAACACACTTTGTGTTTGAGCTTTTTTTTTCTTTATTTTCTGGAGAAACAATCAAAACCGCCACCATTTATTTTCAATAAAAAAAATTCAAGAATCAATAAAAATTCTTAAAATATTCTTAAAGGCGGAACAACAAAAAATTTACCACAACAGACAATAAACATGTACGTAACATTGTCGACCAATTTATTGGAGAGAACAAAAACCAACAATCAAAAACGAAACAAAAAAACAACAGCAATAAAGGCAACAACGACAACAACATCAGGCAAAACAACAGCGGCCGGCTAACAGACAAACAGACGGACAGGCATAGCAGAGTCGCAGTCAAAAAACGCAGTACATGAAAAATACCTTTGTTCCAATCAAATAAAAAATAAGAAACTTTGTTAAACATTCTTTACCATAACCCCTAAGTATAGGCCAACTTAAAGAAAGTGACGAGGCGGTCAAAGGCGACCAAAACGTTCAAGCGGCGCAACTCCTTCAAAGTAGTCCACACCCCCCCACCTAAATACACATGATGATATGATATTTATTTCGTATAACAACAACAACATTCCTCAAAATTAATGTGACAAACGTCCCGAAGCTCTATGGATGATAGCACCTCAAGGCAGAGGTGGGGCCGAAGTCATAGGAAAAGTTTGAAGGTGAATGATGCCACATAGAATTATTTATCTGAACAAAAATTAATGTAATTTTTGTTTAAAACTAAACATATCAAATATTCTATTCTTTTCCTTAGCCCAATTGTAAAGTTTTAAAGAAAGAATTATTAAAATCGTTTTAGTAGATTCTAAGTTAACCCGTTACATACTTTTTTTTTAAGTTAATTTAATAAATAGTACAAATGGAAAGATAATTTTGCAAAATTATGTACCAAGAATTACGTTCCAGTTGCGATTATGTCCAAAAACATTATCTAAAATAATTTCAGCATGATGACGTTTATTTTGAAACATAATTATTTTTAAAAAGTTTGTATTAAAGCCAGATTTCTTCTATTTAAAAAATTGCGCCGCAGAAACTTTCATATAACCGAAAGTTTCGCCTGTTCAAAAATTAACTTAAATATAAACAAATTCAGATTGAATAATTAAAAATAATACAGCTGCGGGAGCCGATCGACTGCCGGCAGACATTTTTAAAGCCGGCGGCGATGAGTTGGTAACATTCATGCACCAGCTCATTAACAACATTTGGCTCAGGGAGTGCATGCCCGATGATTTGAATCTGAGTGTCCTATGTCCCTTGCTTAAGTAAGACGATCCAAGTGTGTGTACCAACTATCGCGAGATTAGCCTTTTACCCATCGCATACAAGATGCTGTCTAGTGTGTTATGTGAAAGACTTAAGCCCATTCTGGCGAACCTGATTGGACCTTATCAGTGTGGCTTTAGACATGGTAAATCCACGACCGACCAGATATTCACACTACGACAAATCCTGGAGAATACTCAAGAAATGCAGATCGATACCTACCATCTGTTCATCGATTATAAAGCTGCATTTGACAATACGATACGACGGAAACTAGTAGATGCTATAGCTGAGTTTGGTATTCCCGCGAATCTAATTCGACTTTGCGTGATGACACTGACTGACACGAAGTTTTCAGTGAAAATTGGCAAAAATCTGTCAGAGCCATTTTCTACCAAGCGAGGCTTTAGACAAGGCGATAGTCTGTCCTACGATCTCTTTAACATCGTAATGTTGATGATTATGCGGAAGGCTGTAGTAAACAGGAATGGTGTCATCTTCAACCAAAGTCGCATGTTGCTCGCGTATGCTAATCATTGGACGTGCATTGCAAGATGTTACTGCGGCCTTTTCGAGTATTGAAAAGCAGTCGGGACGCTGCGTGAACGTTGACAAATATAACTTTGAAGTGGTAGATGATTTTGTCTACCTTGGCTCCTCCACAAGCAAAAATAATAATCGCAAACCGCTGCTACTATGCGCTAAGCAAGCGATTTAACGACGAAGCGCTCTCTCGAAGAACAAAGATCCAGCTCTACCAGACTCTGATCCTACCTGTCTTGCTCTACAGCGCAGAAACCTGGGTAATGACACAAGCCGATCAATGTATTCTGTGAGTCTTCGAGAGAAAAATACTCCGCAAAATATTTGGATTTATCATCGTGAACGGCGAGTACCGTCGTCGAATGAATCATGAGCTGTATAAGCTGTACAACGACATCGACGTAGTTAGGCGCGTGGAGGGCGGCGCATTAGGATGGACCAGGTGAAAGAGCTGTTAACTAAGCTTGGTGTGATGAACTATCTACGGAGCGCAAAAGACCGAAGCGCTTGGAATACTTTTCTACGTGCGGCTACTGATGGATTAATTCTTGTTGTTGCTGCCATTAAAGAAGAAGGAGAGAAATTCAGATTGAATTATCGCAAAAATGTCGTTTATTTTAATATAATTCTTTCTAAAAATTTCCGATATTTTTTTAAAATTAGATTCTTTTTAGGACTCTTATGATTACAAGTTGGTCCCCTCCAGTTCCTGTTGTGTGTGCTTTTGTATGTGAATCTCTGTGCGTCTGTCGTTAAACATTCACACTATACTCAAATTCTTAAAAGTTTACCAAAATTTTAAAAATATATTAAATATGAAAAACATTAAAAATATAAAAATATTAAAAAAAAATATTAAAAATATTAAAAAATTAAAAATATTAAATATAATAAAAATATTAAAAATATTAAAAATATTAGAAATAATAAAAATATAAAAAATATTAAATATATTAAAAATTAAAAATATTAAAAATATATAAAATATTAAAAATATTAAAAATATTAAAAATATTAAAAATATTAAAAATATTAAAAATGTTAAAAATATTAATAATATTAAAAACAATAAAAATATTAAAAATAATACATATATTAAAACTCTTAAAAATAATTAAAACAATATAAATATTAAAAATAATACAAATATTAAAACTCACAAAAATATTAAAAATATTAACAATATTAAAAATATTAAAACTCATAAAAATATTAAAAATATTAACAATATTAAAAATATTAAAAATATTAAAAACATTACAAATATTAAAAATATTAAAAATATTAAAAATATTACAAATATTAAAAATATTCAAAATAATAAAAAGATTAAAAATATTAAAAATATAAAAAATATTTAAGTATTGAAAATAAAAAAATATAAAATATATTTTGTGGTAATTTTGTATCAATTATGTTTGATTAATTTATATAATTTTCAAATATTTTTGTTTAATTAAATTCTTATTGGCCCTCTTTCGATTATCAGTTTGTCCCCTACCGTCCCCTTATGTGTGTCTGTATGTGCGGCTGTGTGCGTTATCGTTATATATTCACACTTAAGTCTAATCCTCAAAGGTCTACCAATAAATGTGATTTCCAGCCAAAAAGGTACAAAATACTTTTGTTAAACGCATAAATTTCGAAATTCGAATAGCACAATGGTTGCAGCAGCAGCCGCATTCGCAGCAGCAACAGCAACACAGAAGGCCACAAATAAAACCAACAACACTAAAAACTAAAAGAAACAACGACGTATTGCGTTTTGGTGTAAAAACCAATAATTTATGTAAAAAAAAACGAGAAAAATAAAAACAAATCACAAAACATATAAGTGCAGACGCACACAGACAGACATAGAGACTAGTGGAAAATCTGATAAAAACGCTTTAAGACTAATGTGTATGGAACGTGCGTGTATGAGCAATTTTTATTGTGTTTTGGTTTATTTTTTTGCTGGCTGCTTTGAGGAGAAACTATTGAAGAGAATTGTTACAGCTGTCGCTGCTGGTTGGCAAAGATGCGCGAAGGAAATTGGAAAGCATGGTGGACCAAATTGGATGGCGGCGACGACGACGACTACGGCATAAAAGCTGAGGCTGAGGCAAAGATCTTAATGGATTTGCATTGTAAATGAAGTTTTAGTGTTAAATGTTTGTAATGGAGAAGGTTAAGGGCCATGAATACAGTACGAGAGCGACAAAGAAATTTCTACAAGGGTATATGAAAATACTAATGCACCTTGCCAAAAACTTTCGCAGAGGCCGAAGGAGTCTGGGTATGAAATTAGTGAAAGTACAATGCGAAGGTTATAAGCAGAAATCAAAAAAAAATTTCAAGCTTAACTGATAATTAACATATTAGAAGCAGTTTTTATAACAAATATTAAATTTATAACATACTAGCTGGCCCGGCAGACTTCGTCCTGCCTCCAAATTTTTGTAAAATATGTTGAGTGTAGTTGAAATCTAGTAACAATTGGTTTATTTCTTTGACCTCTAAAATATATCAATTTAAAGGGCGAGGTTTTCCCGGACAAATTCTGTTCTTCATATATCTTAAAGATTATTATATATTATTATAAGAATTGCTAAAACGGATCAGCAGTGTGGTCCATGGTGTGATGAAAACTTACTTATTGATAGGCATATATTCTAAAACCACATTTTTAAGCCGATTGACTGGCATATAACTTTCTGTGTTGGTGTACTGGCTGATTGTACTGAAGGAGGACGAATTTCCAAAAATGCCTTCATTCGGCTCAGCAACCCCATTAACCGTACGGTCTGGGTGATATCAACAGTTATTCCTATTTTCGTTATTGTCCCCTAAAATTTCGAAATGAGAAAAACCACTTTGTGAAGCTCTCTAATTCTGTAGGAAGTGCGCCATTATAAAAGTTAATCATTCTTCTTTAAGCTTTTTTGTGGTCTGGGTGACCATCTACAGCCAATCCTCAACTTTCACTGAAATCTTGGGACAAATGTGGTCTACCGTTTTCACAATTAGTGGTGACATCAAAATGTACATCTCTTTTATATATATAGACTTCTGAATAACTATGATGTTAAATAAAGTGACTAAATGACATTCCGAAAATTAAGTGTATCATAAGCTAAACACCGGCAACTGGTTCCAAACATAAATTCTAAATTTTCTCATGCCAAAAAAATCATACATTTTAAGTTTAAGTAAAATCGGACAATCGATATATTTTTGAAATAATTAAACCCCAGGTAAATCAACTGCAGGTCCATATATACAAAAAAATTCTCATAATACAACAAATATACATTCTAAATTTCAGTCAAATTGTTTAATTCGTTAAAATTTTTATTATAATTCCACCCTAGCGACACCTACCGGGTCAATTTATGCAAAAATTTTTTTCTCAAGGTTCCACAAACATAAACACTAAATTTCAGTTAAATTGGTACATGCATTCAAATTTTCGATATAAATCCACCCTAGCGCCATCTACCAGGTCCATTTGTACATACAATTTTTTCTGATGATCAAACAAACATAGGTTCTGAATTTCAGTTTAATTGGCCCATTCGTTAAAATTTTGATTGTAAACCGACCCCAGCGCCACCTACCGGTTCCATTTGTACATAAAATGTTTTCTCATGATAAAACGAATATCCAATTTAAATTTCAGTTGAATTGGTACATGCATTCAAATTTTCAATATAAATCCACCCTAGCGCCATCTGGAGTGGATTTTTTTCTTTACGAACAATCTACGGAAAATTTCGAATCGAATAAAAAAAAATCAGCCAAATCGCCCCAGCCGTTCTCAAGTGATGGTATGACATACGTGGACCATTTCATTTTTATATATATAGATTAAAATATTAAAAATTATTAACATAATAAAAATATTAAAAATATCAAAAATAATCAAAATATTAAAAACATTAAAAGAATTAAAAACAGTAAAAATATTAAAAATTTTAAAAATTTTAAGGATGTTAAAAATATTAAAATTACTAACAATATTATAAATATCAAAAGTATTGATAACATTAAAAATATTTAAAATATTAAAAATATTTAAAATACTAAAAATATTAAAAATATTAAAAATGTTAAAAATATTAAAAATTTTAAAAATATTAAAAATATTAAAAATATTAAAAATATTAAAAATATTAAAAATATTAAAAATATTAAAAACTAGCTGGCCCGGCAGACTTCGTCCTGCCTCAAAAATTTTGTAAAATATGTTGAGTGTAGTTGAAATCTAATAACAATTGGTTTATTTCTTTGACCTCTAAAATATTTCAATTTAAATGGCGAGGTTTTCCCGGACAAATTCTGTTCTTCATATATCTTAAAGATTATTATATATTATTATACGAATTGTTAAAACGGATCAGCAGTGTCGTCCATGATGTGATATTGATAGGCATATATTCTAAAACCACATTTTTAAGCCGATTGACTGATATATAACTTTCTGTGTTGGTGTACTGGGTGAGTGTACCTTTGTATCCTACGGAGTACGAATTTCCAAAAATGCCTTCAATAGTCGCAGCAACCCTATTAACCGTATGGTCGGGGTGATATCAACAGTTATTCCTATTTTCGTTATTGTCCCCTAAAATTTCGAAATGGGAAAAACCACTTTGTGAAGCTCTCTAATTTTGTAGGAAGTGCGCCATTATAAAATTTAGTCATTTTGCTTTCAGCCTTTTTGCGGTCTGGGTGACCATACATAGCCAATCCTCAACTTTCACTGAAATTTTGGGACAAATGGGGTCAACCGTTTTCACAATTATGGTGACATCAAAATGTACATGATGTTAAAAAAAAGTGACTAAATGACATTCCAAAAATTAAGTGTATCATAAGCTAAACATCGGCAACTGGTTCCAAACATATATTCAAAATTTTCTCATGTCAAAAAAATCATATATTTTAAGTTTAAGAAAAATCGGACAATCGATATAAATTTTCGAAATAATTCAACCCCAGCCAAATCAACTGTAGGTCCATATATACAAAAAAAATTCTCATAATAAAACAAATATACATTCAAAATTTCAGTCAAATTGTTTAATTCGTAAAAATTTTCATTATAATTCCACCCTAGCGACACCTACCGGGTCAATTTATACAAACAATTTTTTCTCAAGGTTCCACAAACATAAATACTAAATTTCAGTTAAATTAGTATATGCGTTCAAATTTTCGATATAAATCCACCCTAGCGCCACCTGGATGTGATTTTTTTCAACACAAACAATCTACGGAAAATTTCGAATCGAATAAAAAAAAAATCAGCCAAATCGCTCCAGCCGTTCTCAAGTGATGGTATAACATACGTGGACCATTTCATTTTTATATATATAGATATTAAAAATATTAAAAATATTAAAAATATTAAAAATATTGAAAATATTAAAAATATTAAAAATATTAAAAATATTAAAAATACTAAAAATATTGAATTATTAAAAATGTTAAAAATACTAAAAATATTGAATTATTAAAAATATTGAAAATGTTAAAAATGTTCAAAATATTAATAACTAGCTGCCCGAAGAAGTATTGACTTAAATGTTACTTTTTTGACATTTTCATCGAAATTTAACAACAAATTTTAAAGTATTAAAGAATAATATTTTTTTAATGGCAAAACTTTTTTGCTTTTATTATAATACCTGTATGGGAGAACTAAAGCAGTGCACATATGTTAATAAGTGGGTCTTCCTACACGTGAACATGCTACATAAAGCTGATTATGCGAGTAACATGGATTTTCTAAATTCAAGCCGAAAACTTAAATATACTGCCCTTTAGGTTTATTGATTGCCACCGCAAATTCTAACCGAACTGGAAACTCTACATAGTGGCAATGCATTGGTTCCCTTACATTTTCTGGTTAAATTAATTTAAGAAGGATAACTCAATCATATATTGCTCCTTCAATCCTGTAATGCGCAATCAAATACCTCACTATGTTTTGACATGTTTTAAACTCTTTTAATCTTGATTTATTTCAACGTCCAAAGGAGGATGAAGTATTTAACGCGATACGTTTTGCGATCAAACATGCACCAAAATCAACAATATCAAAACCGATGGATACATCAGGGAAATAAAATGCATATTTGAGAAATGTTTCTATTCGTGAGTATTCGAATTTTTTTCGTCGTTGATCTCTGTCACATACAACACAGGTCTCAAATAACGACATATCAAATATCAAGACGAATGATGCTATAGTCCTCCAGCTATTTTTATGACAGAATTTGGCATTGCCACCCGTTTTTGGCTTGATCACACATATTGGTGTTTATTCCACACCCTTTTTCTAATCCCGCCCTTTCTCTTTAGAATACGTATATGAAAATTATTGAATCCACACCAAATTTCATTTAGAATACGTATATGAAAATTATTGAATCCACACCAAATTTCATGACCATTCGCACAATAGTTTTTCAGGTATCGCTCTAGAACAAATTACGTCCAATGGACGGGTCACGCCTACTGATCTAGTACTTTAGACGTCGCACTTTACACATAAGGTCGTATGGGCGGTGCCTTAGGCATGGCAATCTAGTACTTCTGATACCGCACTTTAACAAATTAGCTCCTATGGGCGGGTTCACGCCTAACAACCTAATCCCGCCAGTTTTTGACCTGATCATATTGCATCCACACCTTATTTAAAGTCACTTATTGTAATTATGGGATGGAATGGGTGGACCACACCTCAAGAAAATTTTTTAAATTTTTAAATATAGACAAATTTAAATTTTCACAATTTAAAAATTGGGATAATTTTTGTATGGAAAAATCAAATGTGTCTAATGCTATGTTTAGGTAGCCTATAACCATCCTCGGAAGATTGCCTTTCTAATGAAACCGGTTTGTTGCACCTCGGTTGTAGGGTTTTAAAGTCTATAGCGATCATAGGTAGAAACAAATGTCCACTTTTATATATATAGATAACAAACAAATGTATCCAACTTCTTACCACACAACATGACTCATTTCTGCTTAGAGTTGCAAATATGACTTGTAGTATTACTCAACACCTTTAGACCAAGCACCACTCAAACCAATTCAACCCAACCCATAGCCAACTATTTAAACACCCATTCAGTCATTCATTCAGTCAGCCAACCAGTCAGTCATTTAGTTATACGACCTATGAACGAGCTGTCAGTGACATATTGAATATTAAAATACCTCCACCTAGGCTAGGATAACATAAACCTTACTTCGGGACAAACTGATGGCCTGGCGGACCACGGCCACGACAAAGCCCATAAATCTTGGTATCTCCAAAGTAGTGACAAAGTAAAACAAATGATATGTATAGTTAGAGTATACATATATAGAGTATTGCTCTTTACCAAAACAAAACTTGGCAACTAACAACAACAACAACAGCTACAAAAATGGCAAAACAATGTGTATATTTG
Organism: Muscina levida; assembly: GCA_964034835.1. Classification (NCBI taxonomy): domain Eukaryota; kingdom Metazoa; phylum Arthropoda; class Insecta; order Diptera; family Muscidae; genus Muscina; species Muscina levida. The sequence goes on from OZ035883.1 coordinate 137,680,361, forward strand.
CAATAGCATAAAATAGTAATATGTAGCAACAACAGCAGCAAATATGCCAAACAGGCGAAAACAAACGGAGTTCACTTCAAAAGTCCACACAAAACAATAGAGGGCGTTTTTTTGTTATTTCAAGTTAAAGCATGAATGGAATTGACGCAACAGCAACTCATTGTGGCGCATGTAGTGGACGACGAATGACCAAAAGAGGCCATAATGCACATTTTGTTGTTGTATGATATCCTACGAAAAAGTGAGCTATGCTTAATATTAGGTAATAACTTAAGGTGTTAATGTATGAAATATTACTATTTCTTAACTCTCGACTGCATAATAAGGAGGCTAACTTCATTAATCATTTCTTGAAGGAAGGAAGTGTTACGGCCTTTTTGATCATAACCTTGTTGCAGCGCACACAAAAGGCTGCATACTCCCGATATAGCCACGGGCTAGGTCAACAAACACTGTTAATAGATGATAGTGAGTCTACGATATCGGCTCGATTTCCGACCGTGCCTCGGTTCAAATTTACCACAGCCTGGTAGTAGGGCACTCAACCTCAATCGTTCACCAATCAGAAACTTCCCTGTCGGCGCTAGCATTAACATTTCTCTAGCAGCTGTACACTGTCGCACATTTATTGTACATTTTGTGTATATGTATAAAATATATAAAAATTTTCCTATTTAAACAAAATTATTCAAATTTTATTATGCAAAACCAGTACAACAACACGAAAACTTTGTTTTTCCTAACTTAACTTTTAGTACTCGAAATGAATTTTCATGACGGAGTATTAGTTTGAGTGTATTTAGTCAACAATGCCGCTATACCACCACAGTAGACTCTATAAACTATCGCTGGGAGTAAGCGGCAAATGTGTCCACACCATCATCACTATATGTAGTAGAGAGATTTTATGTCATTTGGTGTATGTGTGTGTGTAAAATGTACAAAATATTTGTACAATCTATAAATCAGTCAAAAATGTCAAATATAAATTATATAGTGTAGACAGAGTACCACATAAATGGTTTTAAATACAAGCACACGCACACACACTCTTATACATACAAAGCAGAGCAAACATTTGTAGCTCGTACTCGTATATTATGTTGGATAAAGCTAAAACTCATACATTTGAATTTGCAATATTTAACGGTGGTGGACATTGGACATTGGAATATTGCAACCGGATGGGACTAAATTTTAATAATATACTTGAGTTGGTTTAACAACAAACGCCAAACAATGTTTCACTTCTTTGCAGTTAGCTGCTAACCGATAATGACACAGGCTAAAGAGAAGATTGACGGTAGGGGTGACCCCCAAATGTTATGGTCATCACACTCTAAAAGGAAAACTTAAAGTGAGCTAGGACAGCATTTAAGGGGTGTTAATGCGATTTTAGTAATTCAATTGATGGGAGGGTTTTTAGGCTTAGACCAAAATTTAGAATTTTAAAACTGTATCATGTTTGGAAAAAAAATACTAGTTGGAGTAATATTTTTTCCTAATTTTTTATTGCAAATTTTCAAGGATATTCATGTTCCATATACTTCTCCTGAAAAATCAAAACAAAAAAAAATAATAAATTGCCCCGATTGTCTTCTTTAAATTGATATCCATATCACCATTGTAAAACTAAAAGAAATGCATAATAAATCGAAAAATCCAAAAAATAATCTACAAAAACAAAATATATGAAACCGTCATTATAACTTAAAACAACTTATGATGCAGTTCGATTGCTCATACCTCTCCAGGCTTGTGTTCAAAATTTTTTGCTAAAAACTATAACAGTTTTAATATTAGAACAGTTTAAATATTTTTACTATTTTTAAAAATTTTAATATTTTTAATATTTTTTATATTTTTAATAATTTTAATATTTTTAATATTTTTAATAATTTTAATATTTTTAATATTTTTAATATTTTTAATATTTTTAATATTTTTAATATTTTTAATATTTTTAATATTTTTAATATTTTTAATATTTTTAATATTTTTAATATTTTTAATATTTTTAATATTTTTAATATTTTTAATATTGTTTAATACTTCTAATATTTTTAATATTATATTTTTATCAAATTTTTCCATAATTTCAGATTATATTCGTGGAAAACCTTAATTAGGTTATAAGGTTATAAATGAAAAAAAGAGGACGAAAAGTCTAAACAAATTTTAAAATTCCCGTTTGTCTGTTGAGCATCACCTTTTTTGGGTTTTGAGGACCTTGGTCTTTTTGTATGTCTTTGTAAATTTTTCCGTAATTATACTTGTCATCGTGAGCAACATACTAAAACAGAAAACTAAGAACTTGTTTCAAACTTTAATAAAAAAGTAATTTTTCTATTTCAAGGACATTAATCCTTTTCATAGTTTTTTTTTGGAAATTTTTCCATAATTTAGATTATAATTGTGAATAACCTTACCTACGCCATATAGAGGAGAAGAAAGAAGAATAACATGTAGAAAGTCTAAACAAATTTTAAAATTCTCGCTGGTCTGTTGGCCATTATGAATTTTTTTCGACTCCAAGGACCTTGTTTGGTTTCTAAGTCCTTGCAATTTTTTCTGTTATTATACTGTGTCATCGTCGTGAACATGCTTAAATTTAAAAGCAAGTACTTCTTCAAATTTTTTGAAAAAAAAAATAATTTGCAATTTCAAGGACCTTTATCCTTTTCATGGTTTTTTGAGAATTTTTCCATAGTTTCGTGGGCTACTTACTGGTTTATTACAAAACAATTGCCCAAACAATCAAATTGTTTTTTATATACTGCACTAGGCTTTTTAGCTTTTTAAAGGATCTTGATACTTTTCGCTATATTGGTAACTTTTTAATATTTTTAATATCTATATATATAAAAATGAAATGGTCCACGTATGTAAACGCATCATTTGAGAACGGCTGGAGCGATTTGCCTGATTTTTTTTTATTCGATTCGAAATTTTCCGTAGATTGTTTGTGTTAAAAAAAATCCAGGTGGCGCTAGGGTGGATTTATATCGAAAATTTGAATGCATGTACCGATTCAACTGAAATTTAGAATGGATATTCGTTTGATCATCAGAAAACATTATACGTACAAATGGACCCGGTAGATGGCGCTGGGGTCGGTTTACAATCAAAATTTAAACGAATGGGCCAATTTAACTGAAATTCAGAATCCATGTTTGTTTGATCATCAAAAAAAATTTTATATACAAATGGACCCGGTAGATGGTGCTAGGGTGGATTTATATCGAAAATTTGAATGCATGAACCAATTTGACTGAAATTTAGTATTTATGTTTGTGGAACCTTGAGAAATTTTTTTTTTGTATAAATTGACCCGGTTGGTGTCGCTATGGTGGAATTATAATGAAAATTTTAACGAATTAAACAATTTGACTGAAATTTAGAATGAATATTTGTTTTATTATGAGAATCTTTTTCGTGTATATGGAACCGCAGTTGATTTGGCTGGGGTTGAATTATTTCGAAAATGTATATCGATTGTCCGATTTTACTTAAACTTAAAATATATGATTTTTTTGGCATGAGAAAATTTTGAACGTATGTTTGGAACCAGTTGCCGGTGTTTAGCTTATGATACACTTAATTTTTGGAATGTCATTTAGTCACTTTTGTTAACATCATAGGTATTCAGAAGTCCATATATATAAAAAAGATGTCCTAGAATGGCGAACATTTATGTTGGTGCAATTCCTATAGAATTAGAGAGTTTCACAAAGTTATTTTCGCATTTCGAACTTTTAGGGGACAAACATGAAAATGGAAACAACTGATGCTCTCACCTAGACCAAACGGACAGTAGGGTTGTTGAGCCAAATGAAGGGAAAGTTATATGTCAGTCAAGCGGCTTAAAAATGTGGTTTTAGAATATATGCCTATCAATAAGTAAGTTTTTATCATATCCTGGACGACACAGCTGAACAATTTTAGCACTTCTTACAAAAATAATCTCTTTTATATTTTTAATATTTTTAATATTTTTAATATTTTTAATATTTTTAATATTTTTAAAATTTTTAATATTTTTAATATTTTTAATATTTTTAATATTTTTAATATCTATATATATAAAAATGAAATGGTCCACGTATGTCATAACATTACTTGAGAACGGCTGGAGCGATTTGGCTGATTTTTTTTTTATTCGATTCGAAATTTTCCGTAGATTGTTTGTGTTGAAAAAAATCAAATCCAGGTGGCGCTAGGGTGGATTTATATCGAAAATTTGAATGCATGTACCAATTCGACTGAAATTTGGAACGGATATTCGTTTGATCATGAGAAAACATTTTATGTACAAATGGACCCGGTAGGTGGCGTTGGGGTCGGTTTACAATCAAAATTTTAACGAATGGGCCAATTTAACTGAAATTCAGAATATATGTTTGTTTGATCATCAGAAAAAATTTTACATACAAATGGACCCGGTAGATGGCGCTAGGGTGGATTTATATTGAAAATTTGAATGCATGTACCAATTTATCTGAAATTTAGTATTTATGTTTGTGGAACCTTGAGAAAAAATTGTTTTGTATAAATTGACCCGGTAGGTGTCGCTAGGGTGGATTTATATCGAAAATTTGAATGCATGTACCAATTTAACTGAAATTTAGTATTTATGTTTGTGGAACCTTGAGAAAAACTTTTTTGTATAAATTGACCCGGTAGGTGTCGCTAGGGTGGAATTATAATGAAAATTTTAACGAATTAAACAATTTGATTGAAATTTAGAATGTATATTTGTTTTATTATGAAAATTTTTTTTTTTATATATGGACCCGCAGTTGATTTGGCTTGGGTTGAATTATTTCGAAAATTTATATCGATTGTCCGATTTTACTTACACTTAAAATATATGATTTTTTTTGGCATGAGAAAATTTTGAATGTATGTTTGGAACCAGTTGGCTGCGTTTATCTTATGATACACTTAATATGTTAATATTTTTAGTATTTTTAATATTGTCAATATTTTAAATTTTTTAATATTTTTATTATTTTTAATATTTTTAATATTTTTAATTTTTTTAATATTTTTAATATTTTTAATATTTTTATTATCTTATATCTATATATATAAAAATGAAATGGTCCACGTATGTCATACCATCACTTGAGAACGGCTGGAGCGATTTGGCTGATTTTTTTTTTATTCGATTCGAAATTTTCCGTAGATTGTTTGTGTTGAAAAAAATAAAATCCAGGTGGCGCTAGGATGGATTTATATCGAAAATTTGAATGCATGTACCAATTCAACTGAAATTTAGAATGGATATTCGTTTGATCATGAGAACACATTTTATGTACAAATGGACCCGGTAGGTGGCGCTGGGGTCGGTTTACAATCAAAATTTTAACGAATGGGCCAATTTAACTGAAATTCAGAATATATGTTTGTTTGATCATCAGAAAAAATTGTACATACAAATGGACCCGGTAGATGGCGCTAGGGTGGATTTATATTGAAAATTTGAATGCATGTACCAATTTATCTGAAATTTAGTATTTATGTTTGTGGAACCTTGAGAAAAAATTGTTTTGTATAAATTGACCCGGTAGGTGTCGCTAGGGTGGATTTATATTGAAAATTTGAATGCATGTACCAATTTATCTGAAATTTAGTATTTATGTTTGTGGAACCTTGAGAAAAAATTGTTTTGTATAAATTGACCCGGTAGATGGCGCTAGGGTGGATTTATATCGAAAATTTGAATGCATGTACCAATTTAACTGAAATTTAGTATTTATGTTTGTGGAACCTTGAGAAAAACTTTTTTGTATAAATTGACCCGGTAGGTGTCGCTAGGGTGGAATTATAATGAAAATTTTAACGAATTAAACAATTTGATTGAAATTTAGAATGTATATTTGTTTTATTATGAAAATTTTTTTTTTTATATATGGACCCGCAGTTGATTTGGCTTGGGTTGAATTATTTCGAAAATTTATATCGATTGTCCGATTTTACTTACACTTAAAATATATGATTTTTTTTGGCATGAGAAAATTTTGAATGTATGTTTGGAACCAGTTGGCTGCGTTTATCTTATGATACACTTAATATGTTAATATTTTTAGTATTTTTAATATTGTCAATATTTTAAATTTTTTAATATTTTTATTATTTTTAATATTTTTAATATTTTTAATTTTTTTAATATTTTTAATATTTTTAATATTTTTATTATCTTATATCTATATATATAAAAATGAAATGGTCCACGTATGTCATACCATCACTTGAGAACGGCTGGAGCGATTTGGCTGATTTTTTTTTTATTCGATTCGAAATTTTCCGTAGATTGTTTGTGTTGAAAAAAATAAAATCCAGGTGGCGCTAGGATGGATTTATATCGAAAATTTGAATGCATGTACCAATTCAACTGAAATTTAGAATGGATATTCGTTTGATCATGAGAACACATTTTATGTACAAATGGACCCGGTAGGTGGCGCTGGGGTCGGTTTACAATCAAAATTTTAACGAATGGGCCAATTTAACTGAAATTCAGAATATATGTTTGTTTGATCATCAGAAAAAATTGTACATACAAATGGACCCGGTAGATGGCGCTAGGGTGGATTTATATTGAAAATTTGAATGCATGTACCAATTTATCTGAAATTTAGTATTTATGTTTGTGGAACCTTGAGAAAAAATTGTTTTGTATAAATTGACCCGGTAGGTGTCGCTAGGGTGGAATTATAATGAAAATTTTAACGAATTAAACAATTTGACTGATATTTTGAATGCATATTTGTTTTATTATGGGAATTTTTTTTGTATATATGGACCTACAGTTGATTTGGCTAGGGTTTTTTTGGCATGAGAAAATTTGTAATGTATGTTCGGAACCAGTTGCCGGTGTTTAGCTTATGATAAACTTAATTTTTGAAATGTCATTTAGTCACTTTTTTAACATCATAGTTATTCAGAAGTCTATATATATAAAAAAGATATACATTTTGATGTCACCACTAATTGTGATAACGGTTGACCCCATTTGTCCCAAAATTTCAGTGAAAGTTGAGGATTGGCTATAGATGGTCACCCAGACCGCAAAAAGGTTTCAAGAAGAATGACTAACTTTTATAATGGCGCACTTCCAACTGAATTAGAGAGCTTTACAAAGTGGTTTTTCCCATTTCGAAATTTTAGGGGACAATAACGAAAATAGTACTCCTTAGGATAAAAAGTACAATCACCAATACACCAACGCAGAAAGTTCTATGTCAGTCAATCGGCTTAAAAATTTGGTTTTAGAATATATGCCTATCAATAAGTAAGTTTTCATCACATAATGGACGACACTGCTGATCCGTTTTAGCAATTCTTATAATAATATATAATAATTTTTCAGATATATGAAGAACAGAATTTGTCCGGGAAACCTCGACCTTTAAATGGAAATATTTTAGAGGTCAAAAGAATAAACCAATCGTTATTAGATTTCAACTACACTCAACATATTTTACAAAAATTTGAAGGCAGGACGAAGTCTGCCGGGCCAGCTAGTTTTTAATATTTTTAATATTTTTAATATTTTTAATATTTTTTTAATATTTTATATATTTTTAATATTTTTAATATTTTTAGTATCTATATATATAAAAATGAAATGGTCCACGTATGTCATACCATCACTTGAGAACGGCTGGAGCGAATTGGCTGATTTTTTTTTTATTCGATTCGAAATTTTCCGTAGATTGTTTGTGTTGAAAAAAATCAAATCCAGGTGGCGCTAGGGTGGATTTATATCGAAAATTTGAATGCATGTACCAATTCAACTGAAATTTAGAATGGATATTCGTTTGATCATGAGAAAACATTATACGTACAAATGGACCCGGTAGATGGCGCTGAGGTCGGTTTACAATCAAAACTTAAACGAATGAGCCAATTTAACTGAAATTCAGAAACCATGTTTGTTTGATCATCATAAAAAATTGTATATACAAATGGACCCGGTAGATGGCGCTAGGGTGGACCTATATCGAAAATTTGAATGCATGTACCAATTTAACTGAAATTTAATATTTATGTTTGTGGAACTTTAAGAAAATTTTTTTTGTATAAATATACCCGGTAGGTGTCGATAGGGTGGAATTATAATGAACATTTTAACGAATTTAACAATTTGACTAAAATTTAGAATGTATATTTGTGTTATTATGAGATTTTTTTTTGTATATATGGACCCGCAGTTGGTTAGGCTGAGATTGAATTATTTCGAAAATTTATATCGATTGTCCGATTTTACTTAAACTAAAAATATATGATTATTTGGCATGAGAAAATTTTGAATATCGATTGTCCGATTTAACTTAAACTTAAAATATATGATTTTTTTGCATGAGAAAATTTTGAATGTATGTTTGAAACCAGTTGCCGGTGTTTAGCTTATGATACACTTAATTTTTGGAATGTCATTAAGTCACTTTTTTAACATCGTAGTTATTCAGAAGTCTATATATAAAAAAAGATGTACGTTTTGATGTCACCACTAATTGTGAAAACGGTTGACCCCATTTGTCCCAAAGTTTCAGTGAAAGTTGGGGATTGGCTGTAGATGGTCACCCAGACCGCAAAAAAGCTTAAAGAAGAATGACTTACTTTTACAATGGCGCACTTCCACAAAGTGGTTCTTCCCATTTCGAAATTTTAGGGGACAATAACAAAAATAGGTATAACTGTTGATATCACCCAGACCATACGGTTAATGGGGTTGCTGAGCCTAATGAAGTCATTTTTTGGAAATTCTTACTCCTTAGGATAAAAAGGTACAATCACCCAGTACACCAACGCAGCAAGTTATACGTCAGTCAATCGGCTTAAAAATGTGGTTTTAGAATATATGCCTATCAATAAGTAAGTTTCATCACATCATGGACGACACAGCTGATCCGTTTTAGCAATTCTTATAATAATATATAATAATCTTTAAGATATATGAAGAACAAAATTTGTCCGGGAAAACCTCGCCCTTTAAATTGAAATATTTTAGAGGTCAAAGAAATAAAACAATCGTTAAAAAATTTTACTACACTCAACATATTTTACAAAAATTTGGAGGCAGGACGAAGTCTGCCGGGCCAGCTAGTTTGTAATATTTTTAGTATTTTTAATATTTTAATATTTTTAATATTTTTAATATTTTTAATATTTTTAATATTTTTAATATTTTTAATATTTGATTATCAATGGTCAAATTCATAACTATGCTGGACATTTTCTGTTGATATCTACTTCACATGCACATGTTTGACATAATTGTAGATATATATACAGCTGATGATGTACCATTGTACATCAGTTCGTCACAAAGGGGTCTGAAGATGAACTCGTCATGGAGTTCGAAACGCGTCATCGTAGTGCGTGACACACTGAATTTGACCAAAAATATCAAACAATAAAAAATAAAAAACACTTTTCTGATCTTTAGCCGAATTTGATGTATCATTCGATACACTAACGTAAATTGATATAACATACAGTAAGATCGACTAAAAACTAACAAAACCAAATACGCAAATTTTTAATATTTTTAATATTTTAAATATATTTAATATATTTAATATTTTTACTTAATTTTTAATATTTTCAGTATCTTTAATGCTTTTAGTATTTTTAAAATTTTTAATATTTTTTTTAATATATTTTATGTTTCTATTATTTTTAATTTTTTTTAATATTTTACATATTGGAAATATTTTTTATGTTTATCGTTTTTATAAATTTGCCACATATCAAAATGTAAAATCCTAAACTTTTCCCCCATCTTTTATAAAATATTTCTAAGTTGCCGTTCATATGGTGTACAGGAGACGTTTTTAATTGCAGTTTTCATTTAATTGATGACATCGACTCTTTTTCCGGATCATTAAAAGTTTTGCAAACTTTCTGTTTTTTTTAAAGCAACTTAATCACTAGATTGCCAAATTTTATTACAGACGAATACCAATAAATATATAATATCTTATTTAGCGTCTTCGTTTTTTTCTTGTTGCTGGTTTTAAGTCTTTCGTGCCCACCCCCTTCTCCCTTCTATTCATATGACGGTCACAATATTTTTTATGGCACTTTCTGTGATGATTCTGTTCTGTGCAGAATGAGTTGTTTTTCTTGTTGTTTTTAATATTTTTGTTATTAAAATTTTATGTATAATATTTCTTAATAAAGTCATAAAATCGCCACAATAAAATGATTAAAAAATAATGACAAAAACAAAAGAAAGAAAGTAACAAAGGACTATAAAATCGAACAACAATAATAACAGCAATGGGGAGACAAAGTTGTAGGGATCAATTTTTTTTAATGGGGTGGATACATGGAAGCTTTGAGAGTGGTTGCTTAAAAATATTGCAGTACATCTATACAATTGGCACAACAGAATGTGTTGGAATTCAGAGGATAACATGTCTGCCGTTCGATTATATAATTTTTGATGTGATTTTTCAAAAAAAAAAGTAAACAAATTTGTTAGTCACAATACCAACTAAATTAAATGTTTTTCAGCTCCTTTACAGCATATTTTTCCTCCATCACATCTTGAACTGTTTCCTAGTACAAGAAGTTCATTAAAATTCAACTTTAGCTTCGAATTAGCAAAAAAGTCGCTATTGCGACAAAATAAAAATAAATCTCTAACAAAATTTAGGTTAATAAAATCTTAACACCAAACCACATCTAAAATTTACTCGCATTCGCCTCACAACTAAATCCTCCTCCGAAATACTCTTAAAACAAAAAATCCCTACACATCGTGCAAATCTGAAAATAATTTGATTTAGAAACTTTAGGCAACAGAATGGAAACAAAAACGACAATGTATTTTCAATTCACACAACACAACAGAGCCCAGCACATAACGACAAAGAGAGAAGGAGAGAGTGAGGAAAATCTCTAGCAAAATAAAATTTTGAAGGCACAACACAATGTCGCTGCCACCTAAAATGGTGATGACAAAGTCCTGGCGGGGGACAACGAGAAAAAAAATTCAGGATGAAAACAAATTACGTGCTATTTTGCACAACAAATGAAAAACAATCCTTAAACCGTACAAGAAAAGGATGTTTCCAAACAATTTGGACTAAACAAAAACCTTGGGAAAAAAAAAGGAGACAGCAGCAAAACAACCAAGTGACAACGGAGACAAAGACAGGGCGAGAGGTATGGGAATAATGATGAAGATGTGTCCTGAAAATTGACAAACGATTCAAACACGTATAGGAGTGCTATACACACGCACACACTGCAGGAGCAACGTTCTAAATGTCGTTCCCAACATTCGTTATGTCGTTCTGGTATGTCTGTCTGTTCTATCTTGTCAGACTGTCTATCTCTCTAGCCGTCTGTGTGTTTTGTTTCAGTTAGACATAGTTAAATTTGATTTAAATTGAGTTTTTGGGTGCAAATCACAATGTTGATTTGTTACAGACATCGACAATAAATGCAACATGGTTAACATGGATGCCAGTAACAAAAAAATGTACGTAAAGAAACATATCAGCTCCTCCTTAACTTAAGGTTATAGGGGAGAAGAACGAGGGTTAACATGTAAAAAGTCTGAACAAATTTAAAAATTATCGTTTGTGTGTTGGTCTTTATCATGTTTTTGGTATCAAGGACCTTGATTTGTTTGAATGTCCTTGAAATTTTGCTATTCCAAGGATCTTGATCCTTTCTTCTGTTTTTGAGAACTTTTCCATAATTTCAGATTTTAATCGTGGGTAACATTAATTAAAGGTTATAAAGGAGATAGACGAAGGCTAACATGTAAAAGTCTGAACAAAGTCCGAACAAAATTTACAATTGTCGGTTAGGCATTCGTGTTTTTCGACTTCAAGGACCTTCGAACTTTCCGCAATTATTCTCTTTCATCGTTAGTAGCATACTTAAATATAAAAGTAATAACTTATTCCTAACTTTAATAATCAAAAACATAATTTTGATATATCAAGGACCTCAATCCTTTTCACTTATTTGAGAAAATTTTACCATAATTTTAGATTATAATTGTGTATAACCTTAATTGAAGGTTATAAATGAAAAAAAGAGGAAAAGTCTAAACAAATTTTAAAATTCCCACTTGTCGGTTGTGCCTCGATTTTTTTTGGGTTTTGAGGACCTTTGTCCGTTTGTATGTCTTAGTAAATTTTTCCGTAATTATAATTTTTCATCGTGAGCAACATTCATAAACATAAAACTAAAAACTTGTTTTAAACTTTAATAAAAAAAGCAATTTTTCTATTTCAAGGACATCAATCCTTTTCATAGATTTTTATTTTTTGGGATTTTTTCCATAATTCAGAATATAATCGTGGATAACCCTAACTATGCGATATAGAGGAGAAGAAAGAAAATAACATGTAGAAAGTCTAATTTTAAAATTCTCGTTTGTCTATTGGGCATCATGAGTTTTTTCGATTCCAAGGACCTTGTTTGGTTTCTGAGTCCTGAAATATACAAGTTATAAATTTTTATAAGCTTGAACAAAAAGTAAGAAAAAAATTTTTCTTCCAAGGACCTTGATCCTTTCTATGGTTTTTGAGAATTTATACATAATTTCAGGTTTTAATTGTGGGTAACCTGAACTTAAGGTTATACATGAAAAGAAAGAGGACTAACATGTCGAAAGTCTAAACAAATTTTAAAATTCTCGTTTGTCTGTTGGGCATCATGAATTTTTTCGATTCCAAGGACTTTGTTTTGTTTCTGAGTCCTTGTAATATTTTTCCCTAATTATACTGTGTCATCGTCGTCAATTTGCCTAAATTTAAAAGCAAGAACTTTTTTAAAGTTTCCAAAAAAAGAAAAAAAAATTTACTCTTTCAAGGACCTTTATACTTTTTTGGTTTTTTGAGAATTTTTCCATAATTTCGTGTGCAATGTATTGGTATATTATTAAATAATTGCCCAAACAAGCAAATTAACTTTTATATAGCGCACTAGGCTTTTTGGCTATTTAAAGGATCTGTACTCTTTTCAATGTCCTGGAAACCTTTTCCATAATTAAATATAGTAAATGCAAATAATATAATTAAGTATAAAAGTATGAACTTTCTCTCAACTTTTACATAAATCATTTAAATTTTTACGGGTAAGTAGACTTTTATGATATTGCAAGGACCTCGGCTCCTTTGTATATCCTGGATGTTTTTTTTTAGTAATTTTATATTATCTTCACGAAATATAGTATTCAACATGAATGTGTGGACTTTCCTAGGATTTTGAGAACAATTTCTAATTAGATATTTGCAGACAATATTACTTGTGTGCTTATCAAGGACCTGAAACCAATTCAGAGTTCATAAAGTGTATCTTCATAATTTAAGATTACCTTCAAGTGTAATAAAATTAGATAAATAATAAGGAATTTCCCCAAAATGCTGCGAACAATTTGAATAAAAGTGTTTGTACGTAATGGACTATTTTAGCTATTTCAAGGACCTTGGGCCGTTTTAAGGTTCAAGAAATTTTTGCCATAATTTCATATTACAATCAAGAGTAATGTAATTAAATATAAAGCGCAACATTTTTGAAAATACTATTTCAATGTAGAAATTTGTAGACGGAATGGTCTGTTTGCTGTTTCAAGGACCTTAGCCAATTTTAAAGTCCATGAAATAATAATAGATTTAAGTATGAAACGAGGATCAAACAATTTTGATTTAAGTGTTTGTCGACGGAATTGGTTTTCTGCAATTTCAAGGTCCTTCACCTTTTTCGAAGTTCATGAAATTATATTTGGTATTACAGTTAAGTAGAAAAAAACATAACTTTCGTTATATTACTAAAAATATTACAATATATCACTTGTATAGCAGTCTGAACATTTGTGCTACTTTAAGGACCTTCGCCTTATACTATGTCCTTAATATTTTTTCCGTGTTATTAAATCTTTATCGCTGGTAACATACTTAAATACTTGAGCGCGAACTTCTCAGAATGTTTACAAGTTTATTATTTGGATGGCGGACTAGATTATGTGCTATTTCAAGAACCTAGGCCTTGTCTAATGTCCTTCAAGATTTAAATATAAAATATCCCTAAAATTTAAGAGAAATTTTTATATATGTTTCCTTTTAATAGCGTTTTTGACATTTTTTTACTTCCAGGACATTGGCTGGCTTAATTGTCCTTAAAATATTATTATTTATTATTTCATAATTTTAAGCATTCATCGTTGTTAAAATAGACTAACTATATAAAACTGTAAAGTTTACCCAAAAACTGGCAATTAATAGTACAGTTTTTTCAGTTGTCGTCAGGTGCAATACCAGCAAGGACACTGTGGGGTATGAAGATGCATTTAATGGCCCAACATATGGAGCTTTACCGTGGCTCCTACTTACTAAAGATAACTTAGTTATCAGGTTTTGTGCAATAAGGCTCATAATTCAAAACTTGAGAAGATTGCAGTAACATTTTGTAGCCAATACAAAAAGATATCTCTTCCATCAGCAATGATGGCTCCTGCTTACTGAAGATAACTTAGTCTTCAGGTTTTGTGCAAAAAATCTCAAAATTTAAAATTTGAGATGACTGCAGTAACCTATCGTATTCTATGCAAGAAGATATCTCTGTTTATTAGCATTAGTACTTACTCAAGAGAACTTAGTTTTCATGTTTTATGCAATAATGCTCAAAATTCAAAACTCGAGAAGATTGAAGTAACATTTTGTAACAAATACAAAAACATATCACTTTCATCAGCAATGATGAAAATATGGAAGTTTGTCGTGGCTCCTGCTTAGTTTTCAGGTTTTGTGCAAAAAATCTCAAAATTTAAAATTTGAGATGACTGCAGTACCCTATCGTATTCTATGCAAGAATATATCTTTGTTATTAGCTCTAGTACTTACTAAAGAGAACTTATTTTTCAGATTTTGTGCAATATTGCTCAAAATTCAAAACTCGAGAAGATTGCAGTAACATTATGTAATCAATACAAAAAGATATCTCTATTATCAGCAATGATAAACATATGATGAACATATGTAACTTTGTCGTGGCACTTGCTTACTGAAGATAACTTGGTTTTCATGTTTTGTGTAAAAAAGCTCAAAATTCAATATTTGAGATGACTGCAGTACCCTATCGGAACCTATTAGTAATGATCAAATATTTTTTTTATTAAACTTAACGCATTATTGAAGTTTCCCGTTAGTAGTTCCCTAATTTGCGTTACAATATTAAATCAAATCTATAAAAACATAATTAATATTTTTTCAAATCTCTTCAAATTATAGTTTTCCAATGTTCTCTTAGCCTCACATATGCATGTCCTTCATGTGCAACCATATCAATTACGTGCTGTCTTTAAATTTAAAAAAAAATTATGTTATCACACGTTGGGGGCTGGCTTTCGTTTTTACCACAGCTAAATCTTAAATTTCAATTTCCCACATGTTACACTTCCTACGGAAACATTTTAAAAAGTTACCTATTGTTTTCAACAAGATTTGGGGAATTTTTGTGAGGCACAAACATTCTGTTGGCCTCTCCTTTTCTTTCCCCTTTACTGTCTTAAGATTGTACTTTATTTTTTTTTTAATTTTTTTGTATTTCCTATGTGTCTTTTTTTCGTACGAAAATGTTAAGCGGATTTCAATTTCGATTTAAAAAAGTTTTTCGTAAAACTTCCACAACCAAAACCCATTTTATTCACATTGCTTTTTCTCTCTTTCTTCCAGCCAACACCTTAGCGGATTTCATTTGATGTTTATTTGGCATTGTACAATTTTCGGTAAGATGATCAAACGCAACAACATCGTTGTCTTCATCATCAACAACAGCAGCAGCAGTAGCAGCACCACCACCAGCAACATCGTTTCGTCTTCCTTACCATCTTAGCTGGTAGGGAAATAAAGTTTGATTGCAGTGGAGACAACACTAGAACGTGTTGGGTTTCAAATGTTTTATTGTTATACCCCAAAATGGCAGCGATGAAGAATGTATTTTGTTGTTGTTATTGTTGCAACTTGCTTGCCACTTTAATCCCTTCAAAAGTTGTCACCTCTGCTTCTTTGTATTGTCTTTTGTCCGACGGCGGCAGCCACGAACAAAATCTGCTTAAGTCTTTTGTTGTTAGTACCGAAGGCCGTAAAAGATGTGGTCTTGTTGTCGCTTCCCTATTTGTATTAGAGTACATTAAAATCTCCCCATTCGGGAGTGTTTGTTAATTTGGGGGTCAACTGTTTTTTTTGACGATTTTGTAATGAAATGTCTCAGCATGTGTTATGTATTTTAGGGATAGACAACGAAAAAATTATAAAAAATTTTATTACTTCTAAATCTTTTAAGACTCATTACTCATTTGCTGCCATCGTCATCATCATTACGTCTGGGGTTCATTCATCAGCTTTAGGGGAAATAATTTATTTGTTCGAAAAAGCTGAAGGTATTTTATTGACTTTGATATAAGCGATTACAAATTTGAGTTATTTAAAAATTATTCGATAACTGCACCTAAGCAAAAGAATCCTTATGAGAGAGAAAATAAAAAGAAATTGGAAATAAATTGACAATGGTTAGATAAAATGCGTAGAACGTAGGGAATTCATAGAATTTATAAAATTCATAGATTCCATCGAAATCATAGAATTTTTTGAATCCATGAATTTCATTCATAAAATTCATTAAATTCATCAAATTTGTTAAATTCATTAAATTCATTAAATTCATTAAATTCATTATATACATTTCATTAAATTCATTAAATTTATTAAATTCATTAAATTCATTAAATTCATTAAATACATTAAATTCATTAAATTAATTAAATTCATTAAATTCATTAAATTCATTAAATTCATTAAATTCATTAAATTCATTAAATGCATTAAATTCATTAAATTCATTAAATTCATTAAATTCATTAAATTCATTAAATTCATTAAATTCATTAAATTGCGTTAAATTCACTAAATTCATTATGTTAATTAAATTCATTAAATCCATTAAATTCATTTAACTCAGAAAATTTATTAATTTCATTAAATTCATTAAATTCAATTAAATTCATTACATTCATTAAATTCATTACATTCATTTAATTCACTAAAATCATTAATTCATTATATACATTAAAATCATTAAATTCACTAAATTCATACAATTCATTAAATTAATTATATTCATTAAGTTAATTTTCATTAAATTATTCATTAATATTAATTAACTCATTCATTAAATTCATTAAATTTCATTAAATTCATTAAATTCATTAAATTCATTTATTCATTAAACTCATTAAATTCATAAAATTCTTTAAATTCATTAAATTCATTAAATTCATTAAATTCATTTGAATTCATAAATTCGTTTATAATCATTAAATTCAGTTTATTTCATTAAATTCATTAAATTTATTAAATTCATTAAATTAATTAAATTCTTATTAAAGTTCATTAAATTCATTAAATTCATTAATATTCTTTAAATTCATTAGATGCATTAAATTCATTAAATTCATTAAATCACTAAATTCATTAAATTCATTTAATTCATTAAATTCATTATATACATTAAATTCATTTAATTCATTTTATTCATTAAGTTCATTAAATTCATTAAGTTCATTAAATTCATTAAATACATTCAATTCATTAAATACATTAAATTCATTAAATTCATTAAATTAATTAAATTAATTAAATTCATTAAATTAATTAAATTCATTAAATTCATTAAATTCATTAAATTCATTAAATTCATTAAATTCATTAAATTCATTAAATTCATTAAATTCATTAAATTCATTAAATAAATTAAATTCATTAAATTCATTAAATTTATTAAATTCATTAAATTCATTAAATTCATTAAATTCATTAAATTCATTAAATTTATTAAATTAATTTAATGTATTAAATTCATTAAATTCAGAAAATCAAAAATTTAGTAAAATTTATAAACTTTATACGATTTTAAGCGTTCTTAAACATGTGACTATCATGAGGAGACCAGGGTTCAATCTCTGTCTCCTTCAGCTACATTTCTTTCATCAGCGTCCCCTCAATGTTGTCGACAGCAAATTCCCAGTAAAAGTCTTGTAAAAGTTTCTAAAACAGCTGACGTGTGTTTTCACCTACAATATGTAAGTGACGTTGCATGTGTCTCATATTTTGCTATGTGAATTCTGCAAGTTGTATGTATTCTATGTATATTTTATATTCTATGAATTCTATGAATTCTATGAATTCTATGTATGCTATGTATTCTATGAATTCTATGTAATCTATGAATTCTATGAATTTTATATATTTTATAAATTCTATGAATTTTATGAATTCTATGAACTGAATGCTATGAATTATATGATTTCTGTGTGTGTGCTATGAATTCTATGTGTTCCTCTAACTCCCATTGGAGCATAGGGCGTCAAAATAAATAAATAAATTCTATGACATTTATGAATTAGATGAAGATTATGAATTCTATGATTGGAGTGAATTCTATAATTTTCAAAAATTCTATAAGTTCTTGAAATTGTAGTATTTGTACGAATTCTGTGAATTCTATTTATTCTTTGAATTTTATATATACTATGTATTCTAAGAATTCTATGAATTCTTAAAATTCTATGAATTCTATTAATTCTAAAAAATTCTAAGGATTCAATTAATTCTATGATTTCTATGGATTCTAAGAATTTTATGAATTCTATGAAATCTAAGAATTCTAATAATTCTATGAATTCTATGAATCCGTAGATAGTTCGTTAAACCAAGGTTAGATAACAGCTCTTTCACCTGTTCCATCCAACGAAGTTTTGGTCGCCCACTCCTGCGCCGCTCATCTAATTTATTGCCGAAAGCTTTTCGAGCTGGAGCATTTTCATACATTCGTACAACTAGTTCAATAATGCTCTTTCGGTCTATGTGAATTCTCTGGACTACGTCGATGTCGTTGTACAGCTCGTACAACTCATGGTTCATTCGACAACGGTACTCGCCGCTTACGATGATGGTTCCAAAGATATTGCGAAAAATTTTTCCCCAGAATACTTCCAGCATAGATTGATCCGCTTGTGTCATTACCAAAGATTCTGCGCTGTTGCGCAAGTCAGGAGGTATCAGAGTCTGGTAGGGCTGAATCTTTGATCGTCGAGAGAGAGGGAGCTTTGTCATTTAATCGCTTGCTCGTCTCTTGATTTCCAGGCAGATATTAGTATACCATTATCATAAGACCTAGGTATACAAAATCGGCTCTATAAAAAATTAATCACCCAAAACTCAGGCACAAAAATTTTCCCATCAGTTTTCAAAAATCCCCCACTAATTTTTTCTTGTTTTGTTTTGTTTTGTTGATCTGACGAATTATGACTATTGTTTCATAGTTCGGTTGAAGATCATTTACAATTGGCAATTAAGGCCAATAGAGTTTGTTTTCATAAGATTTGTGTGAAATGTATTATGTTGGCAGGGCCAATGGGTATTTCGATAGTTTCCAAACCATCATCATCACCACACTTTGCTGTGACTCCTCCACTTTCATCACAAACCTTAAGTGTTAATAGCTCTTCCTTAGAATTGAGAAGCTCAGCACGCCGGTGCGAAGAACGCATCAACTAAGACCACACGTCAACATAATACATAATTTATGATAAATACCCCAATGAACCTTTCCTCCAAATAATGATGGGGCCCAAGGGCCAATTTTCTTAGTTCTGAAGACACGCTTAGAATTTTTCGGTTTTTTTTTAGGGTTTTTCGTTTAATTTATAAACAATAAATTACCCCAACGAAACATTCCCTTTAAAATAATGCCACGCTCAGCATTTTTCTGTTTTTTTTTGGGTCATTTTCCATAGAGACTACCACTTCAAAGTTATAGTTGTCAACGTTCACGGAATAGACTCTTTGTTCGTTGAAACAAATAACTTGGCTTTGTACTCATTTATCACCAAATCCACTTTTGTCGGCTGTTTCTCAATGCTTGCGAAGGTCGCAGTTACACCCGGTAGTCCGCGGCCAATGATATCTATATCAGCGGCATACGCGAGTAGCAACTTTTGCTAAAGATGGTGCCAGTCGTGATTACTGCTGCCTTCCCCATGATTATCTCAATTTTGATGTTAAAGAGATCGCATGGTAGAAATTGACTCTATAAACTCTATCAATTCTCGGCTGTCCTCTCTTCCTATTGATATTTGTCATTTGTTTGATTTGCCTCCTACCATTAATCGGCTTTCACATGTCATCGCTTGTTGCTGTTTCTGTTAGCTGTGTCTCTTCTTTGTCTGTCATTTCGTTATAAATGACACATTAAGCCGTTAAAAATTAACAACATTTTGTTGACAGTTTATAAATTAATTATGCTGATTGTTCTTGTTGTTGTTGTGTTAAATTTTTTGGTTATTTATTATAGGGAGATCTAAGAAACCGCAGCTTTGCTTCAGCGGTTTAACGAGACGATAGCAGGCTTAAGGAAGTATTAGAATTTTTAAAATAATGATTAAATGTTTTTGAGAGAGAGAGAGAGAGAGTTTAATAAGAGAAGGGGGCAGTGGGTTTGTACTATATTTTCGAAAGAGATTAGGAAATATCAAATCAATTATGGATTTCTAAAGAAATTGTATGTGGATGGAGGGTATGGTAAGTGTTGTTAAAGATATTTCAAGTTATCAATAAGTATGGTCGTAGATGACTTAGTTGCTGGTGTGAAAGAGGGATTGGGTATAGAACAAAATGTAGTGCTTTGCGTTACATTGTGCGACCGGTTACCTTTGGTACAGAGGAAAGCTTTCATCGTTCATATGTTTTCTCGATGCAGACAAATTTTAAAGCCATCGATGTTTTGGGTGTTGTAATAAAAGTTTGTGTTTAGAAATATAGTTGATCTTTAAGGGCTGGGAGTGCCAACACTTACCGACTTTGTAAAAATTTTGAAAATCGTATACACTTACCTGGAATGATAGAAGAATACAAAATAAATTAATATGATTTCATTAACAATAAATTAAGTTATTAGTGTAGTTATATATGTAGAATTTCATTATCATAAAACAAATTCCCGGAATCTAAGATCTGCTCTAAGCCAGATGCTCCCTTGTCAAGGTATTCATATACCCCATCACTCTCTCTCTCGAAATAAATCAATTTTAATATATTAAATTCAAAATCATTATCACCTCTACCATACCACCACAAATGACTCATTCGTGCGCTCCGAACAAAACCACAAAAGGAAACTGAGCAATGATTAAAAAATACGCCTCTTAATCTCAGCTTGTTTTAAAAAACATTTAAGGGGATTCCTCTGTGGCAGACCACAAAATATGCATACAAACTAAACCATAACTTTAAAACTTAATTTATGTCTCAACTGTTTACAAAAACAAGAATGAGCAGATATTTGTGTGGTATATTGGCATTTGTGGCTTAAAACATCAAATATTGGCTATGAACTTCTAAGAAATCGGATCGCGCATGGCAGAGGATGAAATTGAAAACGAAAGCTTAACATGACAGCTTTCGAAATACGACAATTGAAGACAAGAATTAATAGCCTCTTAAAAGTTAAACAGAGTGAAACGCCTCAAAAGAGTTAAAAGGCAACGAAATTATTGTACTGAAAGGGAACGAGGGAACTTAAGACAGGCAGGGTAAATTAGTTCATATTTTAAAATATAGGAATTTGTGAAGAAATTTTATATAAAAAGTAAACCTTCATATAATTAAATTGATTAATCTAGCTCCAGGTCTGTTTTAAAATTTTTATTTATTATTTTCTAAAATTTCGATATTTCGTTCTTCTTCGAAGAACATCATCAGGAACAGAAAATAATAAATAAAAATTTTAAAACAGACCTGGAGCTCGATTAATCAATTTAATTATATGAAAGTATATAGAAGGTCGAATATAATAGCAACTACAATATCACATAAAAAGTAAACCTTTTAAAATCCTTAAAGCTTTTATTGGGCATATACAAAAGTCTCAAAAAAACTGCTTGTCCTATCTTTATATAAAACTAGCTGGCCCGGCAGACTTCGTCCTTCCTCCAAATTTTTGTAAAATATCTTGACTGTAGTTGAAATCTAATAACGATTGGTTTATTTCTTTGACCTCTAAAATATGTCAATTTAAAGGGCGAGGTTTTCACGGACAAATTCTGCTCTTCAAATATCTTAAAGATTATTATATATTATTATAAGAATTGCTAAAACGGATCAGCAGTGTCATCCATGATGTAATGAAAACGTACTTATTGATAGGCATATATTCTAAAACCACATTTGTAAGCCGATTGACTGACATATACATAACCTTCTGCGTTGGTGTACTGGGTGATTGTACCTTTTTATCCTAAGGAGTACGAAAAATGCCTTCATTAGGCTCAGCAACCACATTAACCGTATGGTCTGGGTGATATCAACAGTTATTCCTATTTTCGTTATTGTCCCCTTAAATTTCAAAATGGGGAAAACCACTTTTGTGAAGCTCTCTAATTCTGTAGGAAGTGCGCCATTATCAAAGTTAGTCATACTTCATCAAGCCTTTTTGCAGTCTGGGTGACCATCTACAGCCAATCCTCAACTTTCACTGCAACTTTGGGACAAATGGGGTCAACCGTTTTCACAATTAGTCGTGACATCAAAATGTACATCTTTTTTATATATATAGACTTCTGAATAACTATGATGTTAAAAAAGTGACTAAATGGCATTCCAAAAATTAAGTGTATCTTAAGCTAAACACCGGCAACTGGTTCCAAACATACATTCAAAATTTTCTCATGTCAAAAAAATCATATATTTTAAGTTTAAGTAAAATCGGACAATGGATATAAATTTTCGAAATAATTCAACCCCAGCCAAATCAACTGTAGGTCCATATATACAAAAAAAATAATAAAACAAATATACATTCAAAATTTCAGTCAAATTGTTTAATTCGTAAAAATTTTCATTATAACTCCACCCTAGCGAACCCTACCGGGTCAATTTATACAAACAATTTTTTCTCAAGGGTCCACAAACATAAATACTAAATTTCAGTTAAATTAGTACATGCATTCAAATTTTCGATATAAATCCAACCTAGCGCCATCTACCGGGTACATTTGTACATACAATTTTTTCTGATGATCAAACAAACATAGATTCTGAATTTTAGTTAAATTGGCCCTTTCGTTAAAATTTTGATTGTAAACCGACCCCAGCGCCACCTACCGGGTCCATTTGTACATAAAATGTTTTCTCATGATCAAACGAATATCAGTTCTAAGTTTCAGTTGAATTGGTACATGCATTCAAATTTTCGATATAAATCCACCCTAGCGCCACCTGGATTTGATTTTTTTCAACACAAACAATCTACGGAAAATTTTGAATCGAATAAAAAAAAATCAGCCAAATCACTCCAGCCGTTCTCAAGTGATGGTATGACATACGTGGACCATTTAATTTTTATATATATAGATTTTCAGATACGACCGAGTTTTCAATTTAATATACAATGTATTTATATACATTAGACCTGGCGCAGCTAATATGGAGTTTTTTATTTTTTGGAATTTTAAATGTGGGTAGCGATTAAAATATGCGATTTGATGACAAAATCGATGTAGCAAATTTTCAGGTTGATCGGATGGTGCCAACACGTGCCCCAATGAGGTCAAAGGTCAAAATTTTGAAAAACAACCAAAATATTGTTTTTTGCATTTTATCAATTGTTTTAATGAGAAATTCTATAAATAAAAATTAGAACATCATTTATAAATTGTAAATTAGTTATAAGTTTCATTAACTCGGAAGTGCACTATGCGACAAGAATCAAATACATATATATTATAATTTATAGTATAAATGTAAATGTAATTATATAAAATTTGTAATATAAATGTAAAACAGTTAAAGAAAGTGCAAGATTGGTGTTGAATGAAGTATTTCCTTTTTGGGAAAAAGCTAGAATCCTAACTCCAGATCAAAGTACATGTGCCGAACTTGGTTTAATTACAATATTATTATGTAGTACACATTTGACCACACCGTGGCTTTTTTGGTGCACTTAATTTCATTTTCAGTCTTAACTATAAAACATGTTGAATTTGAGAGTGATGAATTGGGAGATGATATGCAGACGATGGATGAAAAACAGATTGATAACATTCCAAGTTCCTGATATATGCCGATTCAAAAACGTGGAAGGAAAAATTTTATAGACGACAGAATGCTAGCTTGTATGGATGCCGGCAATATGTCATCTCCATTAGATATACACTTCATGAGTGAAACTTCCAAAGCGTTAAATCACAATATTGAGGATAATCTTCTGAATTGCACAAGTTTGCGTAAACAACGTAAAAAAAACCGTCGGTGTCATGGCAAAGAAAGTTTTGAAAATTTCAATGTATTTTTTTTTATTTTGGCCAAGCTATAAGTATTTCTTTTATTTTAAGGGTTTTTAGATCCCTAAAACATTTGTTTTGCATTGGAACGAAAAGCTACTTCCCACTTATTTAAGGAACTTAATTTCTCCCATGAATGAGGTATAGGATAGCTTCCCACGTTGTTGTGAGTTAAAACGCTTTTTATTTTTAGATTTACAACTACCGGCACCTACTGGTTTATCGACGAATGCGAACGTCACTGTTTGAGAAGCTGTTACAAGACATGCCGATTGACTCGACACTTATACTGCGACGTTGCTGTCGACAACACCGAGGTGGCCGGCTGTGAAAGAAAAATGTAGGCGGTAATCGAACCCAGGATCTCCCGCATGGTAGTCGCGTGTTCTAACCATCATACCACGGGACCGGCCCACAATAGCTGGAATAGATAAAGTTGATCGTTTGGCTACTGGGCTGACGTCATAGAACTTTTTAATTAAAAATGTATAACTATCTCCAGCATTGAAGATTTAAATGTTTCTACAGTAGCTCAATCAGTCTAGGGCTATTTGCTAAAAATGTACATTCTGAATTCATAAGAAATTATAAGTTTTGATACAACTGCTGCAAATAACGGCCCTTTTGTCTTAAATATTTAGCGAAAGTACATATTCGGCATGATTATAAAGAACTTCTACAACTTGCATTTATATATCTTGGTGGCTGCATTTCCAGTTTCACATTTCGAGCACCTGGAGTGACGTCACATGGAAGATTCATGTACAAGGACATCTATTGTCCAAAAATGTATATTTTCCACACACACTTTAAAATTTCTGCAATTCAGTTGAATGGAACTCGTAATATGTGAGTTTTTTTAGTAAGTCTCTATAGTCCAAAAAGAAATAAGTGACTAATAAAAATGTATACAGTGCTATTGGAAAAAATTTGGAACCACGAGTGGTATTTATCAAGGAAAACAGTTGCACCTGCCTTTTTTGACCCACATGTAGACTCAGAAATAAAAGAAAAGATGGTCTGAGTCTGATTTAGACCATTATATCGGTGATGATGTTGATGAATTCAAATTACTCACATCCAAGTATATTAGCTCGATTTCTTACGCCTTATTCCATCTAATCTCTTAGGCCAAGCATTTTTAAAGGGGAACTGATCGTCAAAAGCATTACTGTTATGAATGCCGTCGAAAAAATAGTTTGACTAATAACTGACTCTTACAAATGCTTAACACACAACGAAGACTATACACAGTACTTCTTGCACATTGTAGAGGGCTACCGTAAGCACTTCCCATTCTATTCAAAATCTTCACTGATTTAAAATAAAACTAATAAACCCTATTAATGAAAATTAAAGAAAAAACATTATATCTATAGTAATTTTATTTAAAAAAAGTAATAAAATGCAATAAAAAGAGTTTTTTTGTGGTTTTTTTAAAATGTTGACCTTTGGCCTCATTGGGGCACGGGTTGGCACCATCCGATCAGCCAGAAAATTTGCTACATCAATTTTGGCACCAAATCTCATATTTTAATCGCTACCCACACTCAAGATTCCAAAAAAACTTTTTAACGCCAGGTCTTATATACATATCATACAATTGAAAGATAATTAACACGATCTTGAGCAATCCACACTCTACATTTTTAGATTTCTCTATGTTTCAAATAAGTAGTAAAAAAGGATTTATGGCAAAAGTTACAGAAAAACTCAGCTTACCACATATATAAATTACAACCTAAAACTTTCGCACATGTTGAAAGCATTCAATTTCGCTCAATTTGTGTAGAGTAAAGAAAAAGGATATATGGCAAAGTCAGTGCAGAAGAATGCTAGTCGTCAAATAGTAACTCAGTTTACAACCTTAAAGTTTACCACAAATTGTAAGCATTATACCTCATAAATATTTTAAATTTTGGAATTTTTTAAAATAAATATTAAATGTATCACACACAAACCAGATTTGAATTATGTATAAATGTATGTATATACCGCACGAATTGCAGACAATATACAAGATCTTGAACAAACCATACTCTACGTTTTCAAATTTCGCTATGTTTCAAGTGAGTAGTTAAAAAAGGATATATGTCAAAGTTAGAAAAAAACTCAGTTTGCCACAATAAAAATACAAATAACAACCTAAGACTTTACTACATGTTGTAAGCCTTTAATTTCGCTCTTTTTCTGTTGAGTAAAGAAAAAGGATATATGGTAAAATTAAAAGAAAAGGATGCTAGTCGCGAAATAGCAATTCAGTAATGCACCTTAGACATTACTACATATTGTAAGCATAATTGCTTAGATATATTTCAAAGTTTAGAATTTTTTAAAGTAAACATTAAATTTGTCACACACAACCGAGATTTGAATTATGTATACATATACATGTATGTATGTACACATCGCACGATTTGCAGATAACACGATCTTGTACAACCCACACTTTACATTTTCAAAATTCGCATTGTTTCAAATGAGTAGTTAAAAAGGATATATGGCAAAGTTGGAGAAAAACCCAGTTTGCCACAATATATAAATATAAATAACAACCTTAGACA